>CM053790.1:247427495-248022495 GCA_028749045.1 Cupressus sempervirens
AAGGGCATTACCCCCAAAAACCCTTGCGAGGGAGTTGCCCCTCGACCCCACTCTATACCACGATAGATAGTGCACCTTAGACGCTGCACCTTGACTCTGTCTTGGGGGTGCTACCCCCTAACACCCGTAGAAATAATATGGGGATAAAACCACACTGAATAAATGTCTAAGTTTGATTAGGCTCTACATCACAACAATCTCCCACTTGGAGACTGATCAGATTCCATAATAATGACACTTGAATTTTTCTAGCTAGAGGCATTTGCTAGTTCTTTAGGCATTTTACTTACTCTTCCTAGTGTTTATATCTAAACCAATGAGGCTAATTTTATCCTTATGGGCAAGGGTTTTCTTGGTTTTTTGTGGCTCAGACTAAGGCCAAGGTCCAATGAGACTTGGATGGTGACAAAAGCCAACGAGTTGACTAGGAGTGGTGAGTTTTGGGCAAGATGGTATCTATATAGTTTGTTCATGAACCCTACTGAATGAGATAAAAGGTTTTACCCTCCTCTTTTTTCCTCCTATCCTTATAGATTCAATCTTGCATAGAATGTAACAAAAGAAATGAAAAGGAAATATGATTTAGGTTTTTGAACTCGTTAAGAATAAGGAAATGGTAATAACAGTGTAACTCCAACCAATCCTAAATGCTAATGTGTCTCATAATATCATAGTAGATGACACACTGGGGTTTAGGAAGGTGTTCCCTTGAAAACCCACCATGCATTCAGACTGGTTACCCTTAAACTTAAGAAAAATCATTGACTGGTTTCCTCATTTACTTTCACCTACTTGCACCATTTCTTGCCTTCTAGGACAAACCCTCCAACCTTCACAATGACATCCTCCATGATTTCAAAACCCATTCCATTGATTCTCACTTTGTTTCCATTCCATGAATTAAATAATTGCCTGGAGATATTCTCATTATACTTTGTTATCACTTCCATAAACACTAATAAGAGACCCTCCCATAGATAAATCATCATGGCTTAACTCTTATGGATGCAAGCCTCCACTCCCATGGGTTCAATATGATCACTAATGCCCATGCCATCACCCAATTCAATCACCAACTATTCATAATATTTTGGCATAGCCTTGTTGTAGGTTTGGTAGTTATTAAATATTAAATAATTTACACCCAAGATTAAAAGGAAAAGGAAATGAAAAACCATGATAAGTCTGCAAGGTTTCCTAAAAACCACCCTTAGCGACAGATGTTAATAGTCCCTTCCCATCCATAAATGGTCATAGCCAACTATATTTAGAGCGAGAATTTAACAAATTATCATTTTTGTCATCATTTGTCACTTTTTTACATCTCAGAAAATCCACCCTCTACATCCTTTTTGGACAATACTTAAAGCTCATGACAATCAAATCAATACAACCAATCTTCATACAATGTTGCCAAGAAATCCATTTATGAAGACCCTTGCCTTCTTTCCCACATGGATGATTGAAGGCATGCCACCTGTTGTGATGATTCATATGGCTCTATTGGAAGTACACTACCTTTCGATCATTACTTGATTTGGTGATGGAAATTGTCTGACATCCTCCCATTCAATTAACTACATGACAATATGGCCAAATTTTGCAAGCTTGTCTACCATGTCATTCCCGTCACAATATATGTGATACATGTGGGTCACACAACACTCTTCCATCAACTTGAAAATTTCATCAATTATCACTTTTATCGACCATCTACTTAGGCCCTCTCCCTTAACAATAGTAATAATTAACAAGGTAAGTGCAAGAAGTTGGGTCTCACTTTGGGGCAAATAGTGGAAGTGTTTTTCCTATTTTTAAAATTTCTTGTCAATTGATGTCAAAATTTAATGCATTTCAAGATTGAGTATAAAAAATTTACAAATAAAAATTGTAGTGTTCGGAATCTACTTTTTGAATATGTAATTTATTTGTGTACCCATATAATAGATTTTATTTTTGGTATGGATCTTTCAAAACAACTTTTTCAAAATGCCTATTTGGGGACCATACCACACTTGTGTATGAATAACATAATTTGACACAAATAATTGAATTTTTGTAAACTCTTTTAAACAAAGTTACCTAACACACCAAAGATTGATGATAATATTTTTTCTTCATTTTTCATTGAATAATATTTATATTATTAATTTTTAATTGACTAAAAAGGTAAAATTTTTAACCTCTCATGTACGGACACAATAATTTGATCAAAATTTCACCTTTTCAAAAAATTCCATTTTTTTAAGTTCAAAACAATTGTATTTAGATTGATGATGGATAAATTAATTTAAGAAAAATCATAAAATTAAAAATTTATTAAAGTTTTAGAGATCCTTGCTATTTTACATTTAGCTACCACCTTTGATTAAAAAATATTACAAAAAAGTATATAAAATCATAATACTATAAAATTTATATTTTTGAAATCAAGATAGTGTGAGCTTTAATGAGTTTTTGTGTTGTAAAAGAGTTTGATTGGGAATACCCTCTAAAAATTATGGCAAGGAATGAATTTGTTAGTTCAATGCCTTAGCTAAATATTTAGAGGTCAATCCATAGGCTTGGTCTCACCAGGCCTATCCCAAACCAAAATTTGAGGCAAGAAAAAAACCCTACCTTGTGCTATAAGAAATGGGCACCCGTTATCTGAAATTCAAAAAATGGATGCCCATTTTGAAAAATTAAAGGTGGCCTTTAAAAATTAAATTTGTTATTTAAAAAAAAATGAAAATTTAAAAGCAACATTTAAAATCACCCCAAAAATAATAATAATTAATTTTTTTAGAAATGGGTATCCATTTCCAAAAACTTCAATATTTTTATTTTTTCAAAACTGGGTACCCATTTTTTGAAATAAAAAGTGGGCACCCAATTTTTAAGAAAATGAGTGCCCATTTTTTAAATCCAGGATCAAGTACCTGAGCCTAATATGGGTGGCTATTTTTTAAACATGGGTACCCATTTCTAAAGAGGTCTCATTCAACTGAATTGACTTCCATAGAATTGACTTTCACAAAATTGTGATTCAACTTTGTGCATTCACCCAACATTGAGTTCCCATCAAATGGAAAGCTTATTAATTCCATGTGTTCTCATAATTCTCAAATCCCACAAAAGTACCAAGGCTTTTGCATCATTTTCTGAGCCACCTCTACATTTTCTACTATAGGCAGTGACTAGATTTCCCATACTATTCTAGAAGACACCTCCTACTACAATACTCCCCATCATGGCCAAAACATCAAAATTGAGTTTGATCTAGGACTTAGAGGGAGCATACCACACTATCTTCTTTCTAGCCATTGTTTTGGAATTGTTGAATTGTGCCACTATTTAGCCTACATCCCAAGTAGAAGCAAATTTCATGTCAAGTCTACTCATGGAGTTTGGGTGGGCCTTCCACTACTAGATCTCACTAAAGTCTTTTAGAAGTCTGATAACCTATTGGGCCACCCCTGAACTAGTAATGGCTTGTTCCCTGAAAACTCTAGTGTTCCACTCCTTCTAGATTTTCCATGAGACATAAGGGAGAAGTATAGACCATGAGTTTTTAAGGTAAGGGTGGGAAAACATATCGCCCGAGTGAAAAAATTCCTATAACTCTCCATCAACACACCACTGGACCTCACATAAGGTAAGGACCTCCCTTCATGGGCTGTTGTTACTCTTGACCAGTTGCCTCTAATTTTTCTTGATGGGGCTTCCTTGTGTTGTTACTTTTTGGCTTACGATCTTGTTTAATCTTTTATCCTTTCTCCTTCACCTTTTAGAAGGGGGTCATCATTTCTTTTTAGGTGGATATGGGATTTTGGAAGGATACGACTAATCAATGCTTTCGATATTCTTTTTTAAGTGATAGCCATGATTTGAACTTGAATGTAGTTTAGGGTCTGTCCAAAAACCCAATTATGGTTTTAGATACTAGATGTCTAAACCCAATGATGCAAAAGCTTTGTCCTTGTTATTGTTCTCTTGGGTAGTAGGGGCCTTGTTGGTTTTTATTATTTTGTTGCACATAGTTGGTAGTTTGGAGTTGTTGGCTTTTAGTATCTTATCTTGTACAAAATTTTACCATGATGCATTGCCACATCCCTCATAAAATTTTATATATAATGGGTTTGAAGCCCCCCTTCAAAACCTATTTCTTATTTTTTGGCAACCAATTCCTCATTTTCAAAACTCTCTTTTGGTTGTAGTTCATTTATTTTTTCTTATCTTCTAGACTATTTTTATGATTTATGTGCCAGAGTTTTGTAATTTGTCTACTTTAATGGGTTTTAGGTCCCCTAAAAGCCTACTTTTACACTAATCAAAAACATTTTTAATTAAAATTTCTCAAAATTGTCAACAAGAATTTTTGTAAGCTTCTTCTTGACATGTTCATATGAAACTACCAAAAGGTATTTGTTCGAGTTAGAAAAATTATTATCATGAGCATTATAATGCATGAGATTATTCACTTAATGGAAAAAACGTCATGGTTAATGTATGGCTTTAAAACATGATAGCACTGAGGATAATTATAGAATAATATGAAAATTCATTATATATTTTTGGACAATCTTTCCTTCAATATTAAGTTGATTATGGTTTTCGAAGAACATATTTATGTAGTTCAATATTATGTCTAGTGAATGAAAAACCTTGTGGGCTATTTGACACGGAAAAAGACATAAGAAAAGGTAGTCCCTTATCACTTTATGCATTTATTATGGTAACTAAATTTATTAGTAGGAGTTTCCTTAATTTATCTCTATCTAGTAGAGTGAAGGGAATTAATATTGCCTCTATTTTTTCCCCTTTACTTTTGTAGTTGTTTGTTCATGACACTTTGATTTGGAAAATATTTAGCAATTGAGGCTAGAGATGGAGAAGTCTCATTTAGGATTATGCTAGAACCTTAAGGGAATCTATGAATTATTCATAGATTATAATATGTACTTACACCTACAATCTAGCATTGAATATGAAATAGGTTACACCTACCTTTTGGGATAAAAATCATAGAAATTGGGTAATAAGTACTTCAGGTACCTAATATCATATTCATGGATTATAATAGGTAGGTCTAACCTATTTCATATTTGATGGTAAGTCAATTATCCAATCCCCCAAGTACTTACATTGACTTACCATCAAATATGAAATGGGCTACACCTACCTTTTGGGATAGAAATCATAGAAATGATCCAAAATAAACTTATGAGTTGTATAGGAAAATATCCTTAGTAGTGCTAGTAAACTACAATTTATCATTTCCTCCCTTTAGAAGATCTTAATCTATTTAATCACTTGTTCAAAAACCTTAGGAGTTATATTGGAAAAAATGGAGATAATCCAAAGGACATTCTAGTTGAACAATCTAGATTAAAATAAAAGGTCGACTCTTTTCAATTAGGATATATTTTACCACCCAAAACATCAATTTTGATTAGGGATTTGAAAGATGACTAGTTTACATAAGCCATAATTTCAAAAATGGGCTAGAATCTAGCTTTGTAAAGAATATTGATGTATATTGTTATGAGGGTTATGTATTAGAACTAAGAAAATTTTATTCATCATTTTTCTTGGTTCATCTTCTATCTATATCAATTATTATGAATAATATGCTCATAAGAAAATATCTAATTTAGGAAGAATAAATTGGAAGGTTGGTAATGAAAAGATAATAAGATTCTAGGAAGATCCATGGACGGGGGACAAACATGTTGTTGGTAGTCCTTATAGTATACTCATGAGGTAGAAATAAATCATCCCACTCTCTTCTATTTTTTTTTAATGAAAACCCTCGTAGTGATTGGGAAAAAATTGAATAGAGAATTTTGAATTGTTTTGACCTTCTCTCAAATATTTTTGAACTTCAACATCTTATAGGAAATGTAATACCTCCTTCGTTTCCTAAGGTGGATAAATTTTAATAGAAGAAAAATATATTTGTGGCATTTTTGGTTATTTATGATTATAATATCTAGATTAAAGAATTTGGGGAATTGAATTGGTGGAGGAAAATTTGGGACACAAAAATAATAGAGAAGATCAATTTCTTCTAGTGGATATAAATCTATGGTAAAATTGTTACTTTGAATAATGTGAGGAAGATGGGTTTTTGATTCATAAGTAGGTGTACCCTCTTCAAACACAATGAGGAGACACTTTCCCATATTTTCATCCACTTTTAATTTTTCTCCCAATTTTTGAAGAATGTACCCTATAAGTTTAATAGTTGGTGGTTACTTCAAAGAGATATTAAACAATTTGTTCTTAATTACAAGTTCCAATCATCCCAACCACTTATCATTCAAGTATGGCAGCTAATCTCTCCACAAATTTGTTGGTTCTTGTATAAGGAAATGAATAACATGATATTCAAGGAGAATGAGATAAGTTTCAATGATGTGTTGATCATCCATAATAATATTATCTTAGATAATATTTTGGTATATATATGGAGAAATCCTAGTGAATTACCCTCTGGGTGGGACTTTTCTTTGGCCACTCTTGAAGCAACTTGAGGGATTTCACAAATTTGATAATAGTAGAAAGGCTATCAGAACTAATACTAAATGGAAACCTCTAGCTATATCATACTATAAACTAAACCTTACTTTTTTATCAAAGCATAGGAGAGAAGTTATAGGGGTTATAATTAGAAATGATGCAGGAACTCAAATATCCACCTATATAGGGAACCTGCAATATTTTAAGGACACAATCCGATGGGTATGGCTATACTTAGAGGATTAAAAAATATTTTTCAAATTGGATCTATGTTTTGGATGTTGAACGTCATTCCAAATTAGTAATTCAACCATCAAAAGGGACATTGACTCCTAGATGGTTTTTTCAGAGGATAATTGATGAAATTAGAACCCTTGCAACTAGTTATAATGATTTCATAATCCAATACACATAAATGTAAGCTATTGAGATTTTACCTCACATGGAATCCATGGGTTTGGGTTAGGATGATATACATTTTTCAATAAAGGAGACCATTTCAGCCCCTCCTAGTACAATCACCATTTGGAACCTCAAAATTCTTTAACATAGTCACATGGGTCCTAATGTTATCTACAAATGTGCCCTATTATGGGGCCTATCTAATTTGCATGGTAAATTTGAAGATTTTTAAAATATATTCCAATTAATGTATGAGAGGATAGGAATATGTTATATGCAAAGTACCTTCAATCCTTGAATGACCCATATATTGTTAAGATGAGTTTAAAGGGACAAAAAGTCATTATTTTTTGTACCAAATTAAATGGTGTGATTTTTTTTACAAGCCTAGAACTTTTTTAAATCCCTAAACATATCAACAAATGTTAGTAATAAATAAAATAAAAACTAAATATATCAACAAGGTATAGTAAATTAATAATTCAATTTAATAAAAATATAATTTTTTTATTTATATAGGAAAAATAATATATCATATAAAGATGTCACTTAGTAAATAATATGTAAAACAATAGAAAAATAGTAACAATATATAAGCCAAATGTGAATGGAATATTTTCCAATGAGAACCAATTTACAAAATCATTAAATTGTATACTTTTAATTTCACCAAATTAACTAAAAAAATATATTTAATTTTATGTCATAATAATAATAATAGAAAGTGGTGTACACTATTGTGACATCAACTATATTTCATAAATTTCATTGTTTCAACTAATCATGATTAGCTTTCTCGAATAAAATATTAGGATAAAGGATATCATCAAGACTTGTTCAAGCATGACTATTAGCTCATATCATATTTAACTATTTATGTTCCCATTCAAAATCTTGTAGTAAACATTACCATCTTCTTTGGGGGTCCCACAATAACTATGAATATAATTCTACCTCAAATTTTATCCCTTTATTTAGTCCATTATTTGTCATTTTTTTATGATATCATCTTATATTTCATGAAAAACTTACCTCATTTCTTGAGATGTTTCATTAGATAAGAATATATCCACATATATAGTTTAAAGTAAAATTTATAAGATGGATTCATCACTATAAATATCTTTATGAAAATACAACTATAATTCAAAGAAAACAATGATGGTTTATAATTTTATGTTTTTTATATGATAAACACACCTATAAGATATATTGTAATATACAGGTTTAAATAAATTATTATAAATTTATATGTTGTTAACACCTCAACACAATAAGGTTGATGAAGAGGAATTATAACCATTGAAAAAAAAATGCCCCTTCAAAACATGTTTCTTATTTAAGAATAAAGTTGACATGTATGCATTTATTTACATTTCATTATCTCCTTAATTTTACTTTTTATTCAACATTGAAGATTGATAAGATTCAAGATATTCTTAGATTTCAACCATTAGACAAAATGTCTTTGAGAGACACTAACAACACCTTTTTTTTTTGACTTATATGCTATAAAAATTTGACTTATGTGCACATAGTCCATATATTTGTTTTAGAGAAAAAATCACTTTCTTAGCAACAAATATAGGTTACATGATTAATCCCATGATTCTATTCCAAAAACTTAATTTATCTCATGATTGAATTTTTATTTGGTAATCTCATTTGTAATTTAAATATTTTATTTGATCTTTTATTTGACTCAATATCATATTATACAGATTCTAAAGTTATTATAAAAAGACAAGGTTGGTTCTTCTAACTCAATTTGACACATATTTAGTTAATATTCACATTAATTCATCAATATTAACTATAAAAATTAACTCTTTTTATTAATATAACACAAAATGTATCTAATAAAAGGTCTCTCTAATGCATAAAACAATATTACTTTTTATAAGAAAAATAATTATTTTGTCTTCAAACATATATAGAGTTTTATTGTTTTATAAAAGAGGCAATATATACTATTTCAAATTTGAAAGATCTATCATACACATTTGTCATGGTGAAAATATGTTAACAATGATATACTAATTAGGATAAATTTTTAGAACTTTTGAGTTTGATTTCATATTAAAACATCAAATTTTAAAATATGAAAAAAAATCAATAAATAAATAACCTTTTTTATTTGATTGATTTTGCAAGGAGATTATAGTTTGTTACAAGTATAATAATTTAAATAGAGAAAGTATTTTCACATTTAATAAAATTAGTTAATCTTATTTTTCCAAAAGTTTAGAAGTCAATTTGAAGTAGTTAGTACAATTTGAGTAGAGATAGAGGTATATTTTTATTAGAAAGAGTGCTACTATCATATAGGAAGTCCTAACCATTGAAAATATATGGAATATTTATTTGTACTTGAACTTAAAAGATGATTATGCAATATATATTATATTTTGTAAAGAGACAAGCTAGAATTTAATTTTTTTGTAAGGTTACAATTAAATTGAGTCTACTCATGAGGATTGTTTCTTCATGAAGCCTAATAATACTCTAGGGTCAATTTATCCCATCTTAATAAACAAGTTATCTCCTAGTTATTCAATGACCTGAAGGGAAAATATTATTTGTTAAAATGCATTGAACTAACATATTTTAACTCTATTCTTGTAACAACCATGAGTTTTGGGGAAATATATTAGATTTATTATTATTCACATGAGAACTAGATAGCATTTTGTAGTGGGATTGATTGGAAAATTATGCTAATTTAATTGGTTATATTTGTTGGATAATAGTATTTGTATCTCTATTTGGTACATGTAGCATATGATTACATGGATAACACTAAATTATTTGTATATTTTAGTTTTCATTCTTTGTATTGTATTCCTTTGTTTAATTGATAAATCTATATTTAATTACTAGGTTTATATCTTTCAACCCTAACAATAATGATAATAGATCTATTTCTCTATTTCTCCATGCACTAACCATTAATTTTATTAGAGACATAATTAGGTCAAATTCAAAACCCCTCAGTGAGTTTCTTAGATTGATTTGACTATAGGCTAACTATTGAATATGTTAAACTTTCAATCTTGTTTTTTTATCCCCAAGTGATCATGCTTTTATTGTATGCAAAGAAGTCATATCAATTGTTATGTTGTCATTGATATCAAGCCTTAGTTGGTTATATATTGTGCTAATACAATATAGTACCATATAATTTGATTGATGAAGAGGATTTGATTAATGAAGATAATTTGAAGAAAGTATGATGATGAAACAATTGATATGTGTTTGTATTCAATGGATACCTGAATGAGTTAAACTATGCAAATATAATGTTTGTTTGATTGTTTCAAAATCATGTGATTAAGTGATGAAGTCCATGTATTCACCAAACAAAACAAGCTACACTTGACAACTGAGTGAAAGAAGAAACACAATATTAACTAAATAACTATAGTTGTCATTGACAACCAAGAAAAAAAAGTTAAATATTAGTGTTAATCAAGTAATTCCAGTGTTAATCGAGTGATGTATTTCTTGAATAAAGTTGTATCGGTGAACATTACAACTTTATTCAAGATTGAAAGTTTAACATATTCAATAGTTAGCCTATAGTCAAATCAATCTAAGAAACTCACTGAGGGGTTTTGAATTTGACCTAATTATGTCTCTGATAAAATTAATGGTTAGTGCATGGAGAAATTGAGAAATAGATCTATTATCATTATTGTTAGGGTTGAAAGATATAAACCTAGTAATTAAACATAGATTTATCAATTAAACAAAGGAGTACAATACAAAGAATGAAAACTAAAATATACAAATATGAATGTTTTAGAAGATCAAAAGATAAAGCCAAAGTTACTTATGAGATATATAGTTTGATAAATGTAATGGAGATCCAATGAAGGATATTTAAGAAAGATGGAGATGTTAACATAATTTAAGGAAGTTCTATATTTTGCAAGACTAAACTCACTAAATCTAAGATCAATGATCATGATAAGTCAAAAAAAAATATGGAAGGAAGAAGTTACTTATTTAAGAAGATGATCAATATTATTTTTGGTTGTTGATATTGCTAATGTTGTTTGTCAATAATGGTGAAATTGCTTGATATCAAGAAATTGGTGATCAAAAAGAGAAAAGGTGAAAAGATCATGTAGAAGAAGTATAGAGTGAAAGTGAAAGTGTGTAAATTGACCAATAAAGAGATTATAAGATGAACCAAGTAGAATAGAAGTGAAAATATGATGTAGATGAAGTACAAAGTGAAATTGAAAGTGTGTGAATCATCTAATAAAGGGATCAGAAGGAGAAAACCAAGTGAATAAGATATATTAACAAGAAAGGTAGTACTAATCCTAACATATCATTTGACTGTTGCTTTCTTACCATTGTATTAGGTTAAATCACTTAACCAAGTGGACCTAATAAGTCTTTGAAATATTATATGATAAAATCAATTAGTGATGTTTTTAAGTCCATTAGACCACACCACTCTTCAATAATGACAAGAAGTGATAAGGTCTACATCATCTTTGGTTAAAATCCTCTAACAAGGTTACACTAAAAATGGACATGTAAACCTTTAACAAGGTTGGCTCCTAGTAGAGCTCACTTTAGAAGAGTGAAATTTTTGAATTGCCAGTTCCTAGGTGGTTTTTCCCTTTATAGGTTTTCCACATTAAATATTTGTGTCAAATGTGTAAATGCTTATGTATCAAGAAAAGTTTATTTTTATGCTATTTATCAATTTTGCAACTTGGTATTAGCTAAGTTATTACTAATATACTCGATAAAGTAAGGAATAGTGAGATAATAGTTTGAAGTAAAATTTTTAATTAATGGTTAAAACAAGTTACTTTACAGGGGACCTGAAACCCCAAAAGTCATTCTAATAGAAAAGTTAAAGTTTACTATAAAGAATAGTGCTAGAACAACAACCAACACCCCCAAAAAACCAATAAGAACAAACTACTAGTCAAAAGAAATGGACAAGAACCAAAACCAAAACCAAACTACTAACTATATGAGTAAGAAAGAAAAATCCAAGAAACCAAAGACTAAAAAACTAAACTAGCATTATGTTGGCTCCAGTGCCATTTCCTCCTACTTTTCTTTGATCTTCTCAACAATAAATTAAGCATCCTCCTTAATATGTTCTTGTATATTTTCCTTCATCTTCCTAGTAGAATTCGTGTTTCTCTTCTTAGATAGAGTCTCTTTTATGCCCTTTGTATCCTCCAAATTGAAGACCAAAATGTTGTCCACCTACTTATCTGTATTGCAAACAATTCTGTCCATATTTTCCACAAAGGCTTCCATTATTTTATGGTAGTTATTAATTAGTGTGGAAGTATTTCTTTCCATAGTTTCAATTATTTTAACCATCCCAATAGACTTCTCTTCCACATTATCACCACCATTAGCATTCCCTACCTCCCCACTCAACTTGTTCTAAAGTTTTTACATCTTAGCATTTAGGGCTCTATAATTAATGTTGAGTTCTTTTATTGAGTTGAAAGTCTACTGCTTCAATCTAAAAGTGTACATTAAAATATATTTTTCCATTTGGAGCACTACAAGTAGGGGCTAGATATCAATGCCTTTCAAGTCTTCCTCTAGTAGTGTGACATGAACCTCTTCCATTCTCATAGTGTTCGCAATAGGGAATTCCCTCTCTCATTTTTCCTCAATCTTTTTCTTAGACTCTTTATGGGCTGCATTGAGAGAGAAATTTTTGAACTCAATAAAGATGCTATGAGTGACATTATCTTCAAAGGATTTGTAGCAGTGGGCCTCTTTGTTATAGTCATCTACATTTTCCCCTATCCCCACATTCTTATTCTCCTCCTCTTCATCACTGATTTCCAAATTTATGTCATCCCTCTCCTCAGTTTCCTAGGCATCATCTTTGGTCTCCTTAGAGAAAACATTCTTTCACTAACCCACTAGAAAAATCACTCTCTACTTCCTACTTCATTTCTAGACATTTAGCTTTATCTTCAAAGACATCATTTGATTCTAACTCCATTTCCCTATACCTGACATTATTTTTAATTCTTTTAGCTGGCTCCCTTTCCACCTCTCCTAGCTTGGCCATCGACCTCTATTCTTTTCCTTTGCTACTAGCCATTGTTTTGGGGCTTTTTCCTCTTTTATTAGGGATGAGTAGTTGAAAACTACAATTGGAGAAATTGTTATGTTTCATTGATGTTAAACATATTGGTAAGTCTCTATGTTAAACCTAATGGGAAGACATTTAATAATAGTGTAGAGTGTCATTTCGATTGATGAAGTGAACTTCAAAAGAAGTGATTATGAGATGAACTAGTAAAATTTTGAGTTTATATGTGTTAAGTATCATGGAAATACACTAGGCACTTGATAAGTTAGTCCTTAATAAAATAATGTGTTGTTTAATCAATACATAAATTAAAGAAGATGGTTGGATGAACCTATGATTTGAAACAAGTAAAAAGGATAATCTTGACTGAGTATTAGAATTGCATGATCAATGAAGGAACTAAAGTAGAAGATTAAGGAACTTAGTAGAAGCTAAGAAAAATAGTTCAAGTTGAGCACTTAGTTATTTCCAAGGAAATATATGAAGAAGTGTATTTGTGAGCAAGCATAATATTGAACAAGAAAGCATGTTAATACTAAGTGAGAAAATATAGTATGTGTTGAGTTTCATAGTGATGACCGAGTTGAAGGAAATATGATTTTCAAGTGAAAGCAAAATTTATAGTTTGAGAAGATTTGATTTCAAGGTTGACATAGTTGGAATTTTGAATTAGCCGAAGTACATAGAAGATAAGGATTTATGAGTTGGCATATTTAATACATGAGGAGACTTTTTTATGTGATCAAAGCAAAGGATTTAATTAGAAGTTTATCGAAGAAGAATGAGAACAAAAAAATGGAAGGATTACCTAAGTCTAACTTAACCCCAAGATCAACGATGATGTTTAAGAGGTAAATGATTGAAATTACCTATTTAAGGAGGTACAATAAATTAATATGAGAGGTTTCTTCATGGTTGATTAGAAATCTTAATTAGAAGCTAAGAGAGTTGAATAGAAAAGCTAAAGTGTGATAAGTTTTTAAAGTATGATTGCTTGAGGAGGTGCCAAGGAGATTAGCAATGTAGATGTGAACATAGGGCACTCAATAAAATAGCAAATGAGTGAATGGTAATTGGAATTTTCAAAGTATGTTGTAATTTATAGATCAAGCCTATTGTTACCTTCTAACCATTGTATGAGTCCAAGATCCTTTAATGAAGGTTGACCTAATTCTAATTCTGTATATCCTTTAATCAATATGACATGCAAATGGAATATTCTCAAGTCCTCTAACAAGGCTACTCCTAATAGGATGATTAAATCCTTTAATAGGGTCACATTTAACATTGTGTATCTTATGATAAACAAAAGACAGTCAATGGCAAGTGGGAGTAGTAGTGGTAGAGGATAGGGATGTGTGGATTTTAAAAATTTAAAACTTGTCCTGGGTGGAATTTCTATAGTTGGGGAGGATCAAAAACATGGCCCAAGGCATGGATCGTAGGGAGTTGACAGAGTTTGACAGGGAAACTCAAAGATTAGAGATCCAACAGAGAATGGAGATGGGTACCCATGTATTCTTGGCAAGGGTCCAAACAAGTCTTTTTTAACCTCAAAGGTGGGTCAACCTGGGGCACATTATGCAAAATGGTCTTCTCTATATGGAGTTAAACCAATTGGTAAATCTTCTTTTCCACTAGTTAAGGTAATCACTGGGTTGCACAAGGGTTCATGTGTGATTACAATTCTAGATGAGCTGGTAGATCACAACATTACTTCAATAGCCTCTACCCTAGTGGGTAAGTTCATTGGGAAAAGGCTGAATATATATTGTTAGAGCTTTCATGTAGAAGAAATGGAACTATAAGGGATAGGTCACTATTAGTGCAATGGCCAAAGGATTCCTATATTTTGAACTTACATGCAGCAAGGATTTCTCAAACATTTTGTGTAAAGGACCTTGGGTTATAGGTCACTTGACATAGGTCATCTAGAAGTGAACTTTGAAGTTGGATTTGAATGATTCTTTACTTTTGTGCAAGCTCCAGTGTGGATTAGACTTCTAGAGCTACCATTGGAGTTCTGAAATGAGGATGTGTTTGTAGGAGTGGCTAACTCCTTTGGTGATCTTCTATCCATAGATCCAATAACTGCATCCAAGAGAAGACTCACATATGCTCATATTTGTATTGAAGTTAAGGAAGGGGATGATATGCCAAAAGTTGTCAGCTTTCATTCTAAACTAGTAGACAAGTTTTGTCCCTGGAAGACAACTCCTAGATTCAATCATGTTGGTTCATGAAGTTATTCATTCGATGGAAGTGGATAAAAGAGAAGTTCTCCTTCTCAAGTTGGACCTATCCAAAGCCTATGACTAGGTGGACTAGAATTCCTTTTTTCTATTCTCCAAGATTTTGGTTTTGATCATGAGGTTGATTCAGAGAAAAAGGCATGATGAGATATTAAGAGGTATTAAGCCTTCTTTAGGACATGTTACTTTTACTTATCAATAGTTTGTGGATCACACTATCATGGGAGGGGAAGCTTCAATCCAGAAGGCTAAAGAGATGAAGAAAATACTGGATGTGTATGTCAAGGGATTAGGCTAGCTTATTAATTGGAAAAAATGATTAGTTATCTTTATTAACACTCCTATTGAATGATAAAGGAAGATTGTTGGGATTCTTGGGTGTGGGGTAGGTAACCTTGAATCTAATGATCTTGGTCTGCCATTGGGAACTAAGCCTTCATATTAGTTCTAGAATGAAATTCTTGATAGGTTTAGTAAAGAGTTGGCAAGTTGGAAAGGTACTACTTCAATCCAAGCTAGCAAATGTCTTCTGGTGAAATCCGCACTTCAAAATCTTCCAATGTATGGTCTAAGTCTCTTTGGGATTTTAGCGAAACATGTTGATAAAATGGAAAAGATCTAGAGAGATTTTCTTTGGTCTAGGCTTGAGAATCACAAAAGATACCCTCTTGTGGCTTGGGATAATCTTTGCCTCCCTAAGAGCTATGGAGGTCTTGGAATAAGGAAACTAAGACACCTTAATAAGGCTCTTCTAGCTAAGAAGATATAGCACATTTTCAAAAGCTTGGAGGAATGGAGAAATGTTTTAGTGGAGAAGTATATTAGAAGGCCTCCTCTAAGGTTTTTTCTTAATGATCATCACATTTCCAATGGCTCAGTCATTTGGAATGGTATTCTTAAAGCAAGAGACTTGGCTAATTCTAAGACCAAGTGGAAAGTGGAAAATGGTGAAAACATCCTCTTTTGGCATGATAACTGGTTGATTTAGGGTCCTCTCATTAACAATCCTCTATATGACAAATAGGCTAATACCTACATTAGGAAATTTGGAGTGAAAGTAAGAGACTACATAATAGACTAGGGATGGAGAGACCTGTCTTTCATTTCAAATGATCTCAAGCTGATAATGGTAAAGCTAAATACAATGATCTTGAAAAATAAGAGGGATGAATTAATATGGGAGGATAATACTAATGGTTGCTACTCGATGGCATCGGGGTATAATTCCCTATAGAGCCTGAAAGAGAAACCTTCATGTGCTAAAGCCTAGTTGTCTATCCTTACCCCTGAGATTAACATATTCTTCTGGTTGATGTTACAAGATAAAATTCTCACCTTGGATAATCTAGCAAAGAAAGGTCAGTATATCCCAAATAGATGTATTCTTTGTAAGCATCATTTGGAGATAGCGAATCATATTTTTATTCATAATCCATACTCCATCGAGGTCTAGGAATTGCTCACAAGTAAATATGAGATTAGTTGGTGCAAGCCAAATAATGTTTTGGAATTCTTCTATCAATAGGATAGTACGTATAAAGGAACTAATTTGCATGCTATAAGCTCCTAGAGTTTGCCTCACTTCTACTAGGGAATATGGAAGGAGAGAAATAATTGAATCTTTAGAGATAGGGAGGTACCTTCTTATGTGCTTGTGGAAAAAGTTAATAGCACTACGAAGTAAAATTTTTAGATAAGAAAGGGAGGAGATATTGAAGATAGAGATAGGAATAAGAAAAAGGAAAATGACAAGAGGACAAAAAGATAGGAGGTGAAGTGGAAACTCCCACCTGAGGGTTGGCATAAAGCCAACTTTGATGGAGCAGCTAAAGGGAACTATGGTCTTTTCGAATGTGGAGGAATAATAAGAAACTATCATGGTAGTGGAATTGCTGCTCTTTCCTACCCCTAGGAATCTAGACAAATCATTTTGCTAAAGCCAGTGCTGTTCTCCACACTGTTAAATTAGCCCTAGATGTAGGAGTCAAAAATTATGGCTAGAGGGGGACTCAAATAATATTATCAGATGTATTATAGGGAGTATTCATCCTGCCTCGACAATTACAAATATAATCAAAGAAATATGTATAACACTTGGAAAATTTGAACGCATTTATGTTAGTCATGAGTATTAGGAGACTAATTTGGTGGTTGAGTAGTTTTCCAATGAAGAAATAAAGAAGGAAATGGTAATAATATGGAATTTTAATGAAACTATTTTGACATATGCAAAAAGCTTAATCAATCAGGACAGGATCTAGGGAAGTACGGGCATAATCCTAGGTTACTTATAGAAATTAATATTAGTATGGGTGAAAGCCACCACAATAATGGTAAATACAGATGGAATAGGTGGGTGAAATTTATTATGTCAAATTGACATGCTTTGTGGGTTGTCTATTTCCTTTATTGCTTTTACAGCTTCAAAAGACAAAGTGGTAAAAAAAAGAGTAGTTTTATACAAAGTATCCAATGGATTACAAAAGGGAAATAGATCAAGGGATTTATAAGAATTTTAAATGTTCAAGCTATACAGATGGTGGGTGAAAGGATCAAGAAGGAACCAATAGGTGGGGTACACAAATGGAAGCAAAGAACAAAAGTTTAGCAGAAGCTTGAAAAGGGTGGAATTGCAAATTATATCACCAAGCTTCATGGATACAACCCAACGATAACCAATATTATGGTTAATTTATGGAAGGATGGTAGGGTCGAAGTGGATGGAGTGTCATATCAAATTACTATGGACATTATTGCCCATGTCACTAAAATTTCAAATGAGGAGCTGAAATTCTAGAGAGAAAAAGGTGTCTGTGAATGCAATTAAGGACTTCGCTAAGAATATAGAAGAAAAAAAAGAACCAGTGAAGAGTGAGACCTACTATGAGATGGATTCAATTAAAAATCTTTGGAGGTATGTGCTCAAGGTCATTATTGAATATATATCTCTGGATACTAAATTCAAAAGGGTTAAAACCCATCATTTTGCTTTACTTAATCATTTTCATTATGGGGTTAAGGTTTTCTTTCCATTTTGTTTGCATTCTTCTATGCACAAGAGCATTTTTGGGAACAAGAAAAAAGCCACTTCTAACCCAAACCTACATGAGGGTTTACTACTTTTGATTAATGAGCATTTTAAGGCTCAATCTAGAAGTAAAACCCTAGCTCGTGTTGGGGCTGCCTTTAAGGACACGAGGAGTTCTAACTTCTCTTTAAACTCAAAAGAAATTTAGAGTATTAGCTCAAAGGAGAATGAAGCTCTACACTCATCCAAAAATAAGGCAAGGGGTAAAGAAAAGGATACACCTACTCCTTCAAAGATGTCATGTAGGAAAAGTCCTAGGGGCCTTGGGCCCAAAATTGCTGAGCAAGGGGAAGAGGAATATAATGAAGAAGGTGAGGACATGGATGCAGACAAGTAGAATAAGGCTGAGGAAGATGAAGACAGGGAGGAGCTATTTGAAAACCCTAGGAAGAAATAGAGGAGGATGAAAGAGGAGGACATACCTATTGAGGGAAAAATTATTTTTGGTCTAGAAATTTTGTTACTTCCTCCTCTCCAAGTCTCCTTCTAGAGTACAAAAAGAAAAAATAGAGGAAAGAAGTGGTGAGATGGTTATCAAAGATAGGCATTTGGCATGGAAAATTTTTAATGTCAAAACTTCAAAGATAGGGATGGTGAGAGAAGCCATGAATCCACAAATCCTAGAAGAAAAAGAGTGAAAGGTCTAGATGGAGGATCTTATTGATCTAGCACTAGTGGCTATAACTAATAATATGAGAGAAGTGGGAATGAACCTACTTAATAATGCAAAAAATAACATGATAGATAATTTCATATTAAGTAAATGGTTGTTTCATGAATTGGAGGAGGTTAAAGAAAGAATAGGTCAGCTAGAATGTCAGGGGAAGAAATTTGAGAGAGGTAATATCACAGATCAGGGGGATGCTATTAGCTTGGTCAAAAAAAGGATGAAATTTTTGGAGACTCACAATCATAAAATAGCTAACCAAATCATCTCCATTCTAAACTCTCTCAATGAAAATATTCTTACTCTTTTTATAAAGTTGAAAGCTAGGGGTCTTCTAGAGGATAATGAGGAAAAGGATAGAGATGAAAATAGGAAGGATGAGGAAACCATCACGGACATATCCATAGCTAGCTAGATAGGACTTTCCTAAAGAAACAGGAGAAAATGGTTGAGGAGTGTCAGAAAGCCTATGAAGTTGCAAAAACAATGCAGGACCTTGAAAGAAAAGAAGAGGAGTAAGGACTATCTTTGTCCATATTTTGGTGTTTTTGGTTTCTATAGGTTTATTGCTTGGCTTTTTGTCTATCTTTCAATCTAGCCTCTTGGTTGATGTAGTACTATTAATGGGATTTTGTTGTTTTATTTACAACCCTATGATATGTAATAAATTTTGGGTTTTAGGATCCTTGTAAAACCTATTTTTCTTATAAAAAATAGTATGTTGTATGAAATCTAGTAGGGTTGTCTCATAAATGATCTCACTTTAGAAGAGTAAAAATTTGGTGGCATGTTACTTGGAGGTTTTTTCCAAATTGGATTTCCATGTTAAATCCTTGTGTCAAAATAGCTATTATTATGTGTTGGTTTTATTATTTTGCATGTTATACTTTATAATAGTTTATTTACTCGAAGCTGACACTTTTAGAGATAAAGAGGTAGTATAATACATGAAATTTTAATTTGCTGATGATATGCTATAGAGACTGAGTGGGTATCTAAGTTTGTTTAAGTTGTTTGAAGTGTTTAAAAGTTAAATTCATACATATGTATCTGACGATAACTGATTCACCACCTCTCAGTTATTTGAAATCATTATAACATTTGGTATTAGAGTATTGATGCTTGTTAGGAAATTTTGAAGGGACTAATGTCAAAGATCAAGATCTATAGGAGATATATACCTAAGCTAAACAGGGAGAAATTTCTAGCATGAAAAAATATGATGAACTTGTACTTATCTAGAATTAGAGATTCCACATCTTATTAGCTAGAAAATAACTACATTGAGGTGCCTAGAGCTATGCCAATTGAACAAATGAAAGAGAAGAAAGAACATAACCAAATGATGACTGAACTTTCAACACCCATCAATTATGAAGAGTTTGATGATGTTAATGAATGCATTACTGCTAAGAAAATATGGGACAAGCTAACAAAAAAATCCATGATGGAGACAAGAATGTATTTGGAGATGATGCAAAAAGATTGAGAGAAAATTTTAATGACATGAGAATGAAGGAAGGTGAGAATATTGCACAATATTGTAGCCGAATCATAGAAGTGGTGAATGGTATCAAAGGATCTAAAGGGCATATAACTTGCAAGACTATGATAAGAATGGTATTGAGGACTTTAATTCCTATCTATGAAATTAGAGTAACTGCTTTTCAAGAACTAATATGTACACCTGGTACTAATCTAACCTTGGATAGACTGATTGGTAGACTTACTTTTTTTGAATTATCAAATCTTGATAATTATTCCCCTACTAGTGTTGGATCTACATTCAAAGCTCAACTAACCTTTGATGAATCTAAGAAAAAGAAGAAAAGAAAGTATGTAGCAAGTGATAGTGCATTTGATGATGACCTTGATGGACTTGAATAATTATAGATAAGCATACTTTTTAGAGGCAAATGAAAATACAAAGGTAAACTTCCTTTTATCTATTTTACATGCAAAAAAATATGACATATTTCAGCTAGATGCCCTAACAAAGATGACAAAGATAAGAGGAAAATATTTCAATTAAAAAGGAAGAAGATATGATAGAAGAAACATAGATAACATAGGCTACAAAGGTACAAGTAAGAAGTCTTACTATATTACTAAAGAGGATGGTTTTGATAGTAATTATGATGATCATGATGAAGTTATTTATGTTGCAATGAAAGATGACTCTAATGAAGATGCAAAAACTACATTAATCTCACACGTGAGTAAGAATGATATATGGATAATTGATAATGGTTTCTCACATCATATGACTAGTGATACAAGTAAGTTTGATAAGATAGAACATTATAATGAAAATACTATTAAGTTTGGTAATGATGCACCAAGTTCTATTAAAGGTAAACCATCAATAAAATGGAATAAAAAGTACAATGTATATTAGGTTGATGTTTTGAACTATAATTTGTTGCATGTAGCATAGTTGATAAGATTAAGTTATAGAGTTGATTTCCAGAACAAGAAATCAAAGACATGTGATGCTACTGGTGAACTAGTTAGAAGTGGATAGGAAACAAGAAATAACTTCTTCTATCTAGACCTATCTAAAGATACATGTTTAGTTTCACAATGTGAAGATGCATGGTTATGGAATAAGAGTCTATGTCATGAGAATTTTGATAACTTGGTAAGCATTAGTAAACTAAAAAGAGTTAAAGGGTTACCAAGACTAAGAAAACATGATAAAGTGAGGTAAAAACAATGTCAAATGGGTAAAATGAAAAAGTCTAGTTTCAAGAACAAGACCTATTCTTTTGATGATATTTAGGAGTTGGTTCACACTAACTTTTGTGGTTCTATTGGAATATAGAGCTATTATGGAAATAAATACTTTATTCTATTTGTTGATGATTTTTCAAGAATGATGACTATGATGTTTCTTAAGGAAAATTTTGATGCATTTTAAATGTTTAAGTGATATCTTGCTAGTGTTTAGAAAGAAATAGGTAAGAATCTAAATATTGAGATCAAATAGAGGTGGTGAATCTACCTCAATTGAGCTCAATATATTTTGCAATGAAAAAAGAACAAAGAGGCAAATGAGTGCACCAAGGACACCACCATAGAATGGTATATTAGAGAGAAGGTATAGATCAATTATGGATTGCACAAGACCACCGATGATGGAGAAGGATGTCTCATATAAGTACTAGAGAGAGGTGGTAAGTACTACAATTTTTACTATGAATTGAGTTTACATGAATAAAAGAACAAACAAAAAACCTTTTGAACTCTAGTAGCAATATGCACCAAATCTGAATTGTTTTAAAGTCTTTGGAATAAATTGTTATATATTTCAAAAGATGCAAGAAAATGTAAACTTGATGCTAAAAGTTAGGAAAGCATATTTCTAGGTTATTTCACTAAGAGAAGAGCTTACAAGTATTTGAATTCTAACAATAACAACATTATGGAAAGCACAAATGTTAGAGTTGATGAATTTGTAGAGAAAAATGAAGAAGAATACAAGACGAAACCTAGGGATTATAGAAAGTTTATCTATATCTATGAAGGCCAAACTAGTACCTCACTTGAACCAGAGAAGGTGGCTACCAAGAATAACCAACCAAGCACTAATGAGAATCAATATTTTTTTAAGCATCAAGTTATAAGAGTCGAGTCACAGACTGTGACTATTGAATAACAACAAGAGGAAGTTGAGTTGCAACCAATAATAATACAAGAGGTTGAAAATGAATAATTTAATGAACAATAGCAAGAGGAACCCATAAATGAATGGCAAAGTATGTGAGAATAAATCATGTACCAGATTAAATCATTGCAGATAAAGATTCAAGATTTATGTCAAGAAGAAGACTAAAGAGTAACACAATTTTATTTTGTGAATTTGAACCTAAATTTGTCCAAGATGCTTTACATAATGAAGATTGGATAAGGGAAATGAATGAAGAAAATGAGAAGATTGAGAAGAATAAAACATGGACATTGGTACCTAGCCCTAAAGCTATGAATGTGATTGGTATTAAGTGGTTGTTTAGAAACAAATTGGATGAGAAAGGTGAAGTCACAAGAAACCTTAGGCAAGACTAGTTTGTAAGGTATATGCACAAGAGGAAGGGGTTGACCATGGAGAAACTTTTCCCTAGTTCCAAGGTTAGAAGAACTGATAAAATGGATATAAAATATACATTTGTAGATGGAATTCTGGATGAAGAAGTCTACATTGAACTACCTGAAGGATTGGTTGATCCAAACAAAATGAATATGATATGCAAGTTACATAAAGATTTATATGGTTTCAAGCAATCCCCTAGGGCCTGGTATGAAAGGTTACATAATTATTTGCTAAAGATTGATTTTGCTAAAACAAATGATAGTAGCAATTTGTATCTAAAAAGTGAAGCTGAAAACAAAATATTTCTAGCTGAATTCTTTTTTCATAACATGGTATTTGGAGGAAAGGATTCGTTGAGAAAGTCATTTTCTAATCAAATAAGAAAGGATTTTAAAATGTCAATGTTTAGAGAGATAAAATTCTTTATTGGTTTACAAGTTTATTACATAAACAAAGGTATTTCGATTACTTAATAAAAGTATATTGAAGAAATCTTGAAGACCTTTGGTATAGAAGGCTCAAGATAAATTGGAACAACAATGGTGACTAGACAAAAATTGTCAAAGAATGATGTTTCTGCTGAGGTGAATCAAACATTATATAGGTCTTTGATTGTAACACTACAATATGTTATACATAATAGACATGACATTGTATTAGTAGTGGTCAAATTTTTGCTAGATTCTTAGCTAATCTTGGAGAAAATCATATGATGGCTATAAAAATATATATTGAGATACCTAAAAGGAACAACAGACCATGGCAAGAAATTTTGATGAAAGAAAGAGTAGAAGTGGAGGAGATTTCATATTGGGTAGAAGTTGGTTTTATGGACAAGTAAGAAGTAGAACTATATTTCACAATCTACAACATAAGTTGAATTTGTTATTACAATAGTGAATTGTTCTAACATTGTATATATCAAGAAATTGTTGAAAGGTATGAAGGAAGAGATCACTGAACCTACTATTATTTATTGTGATAACATAAGTTCTATAAACATATAAAAGAATGTTGAAATGCATACAAAGACTAAGCATATTGAGATCAAGTATCATTACTTGAAAGAGATTCTACAAGAGAGCGAGGATAGATAGGAATATGTGAAAAAAAAGGAAAAATTGGTTGACATATTCACTAAGGAGCTACCTAAGGATGCTTTTGTGTATCCAAGATGCAAGTTAGGGGTTATTCCCTAACCTAAGGAGAATTGAGAAGAGAAGTTTTATTGTATCAATCTATAAGAATTGGAATATCACGAATATTCATGCAAGAGGTCACATTTTAGGAGCTACCTAAAGTTGTGAAAGTTAAATAGAAGACACTAACATATGAGTAGAAGAAGCTACAAGAATTTAATGATGAGAAAATATTTCTAAATATCATTCAGATTAGTTACATGAAGATGATGTGTATGGCATGTCTTTGACATTATTGTTAGATAGGGAGAAATTAGAATGATTAAGTTACCATACAAGTTATTAGATAAAGAGGGAGAGAATGCATGAGCAGTTTATAGTAGGAAGAGTATGGATTGATAGAGGGAGCATACTAAGCTTGATTAAATGATAATTAAAATGCAGCTAAGAAAGAAATCTTGCAATTTTTGGATTGCACATGGTAACGAGTTATGTTTCACTGGTCTTCCCATCAATGTCAAAGAGGGAGAATGTTGGAAACTACAATTGGATCAATTCTTATATTTTCATTAATGCTAAACCTATTGGTAAGGCAGAGTGTCATTAATGTCAATCTATTGGTAAGATAGAAGATCATGTTTTGAGAGAGGAAGTTACATAGAAAGATATTAGATTGGAGTACATTAGTACAAAGGAGTATAGAGAAGATATATTTATAAAGATATTTCCAATGGACACATTGGAGTACTTGAGAGGCATGCTTAGAATTATGACCCTGCTTACTTATAAGTAGTTGATGTAGAGATTGTATTAATCCAATGGTATAGAGCACTATTATTCATCTGGACTAGATTCTTGATGCTTCCTCTATGGGGAATATCTATGATTGAAATAAGTCATGAAGGAATCTTGGTGGCTAGTATTTAATAGTATTTTTGGACACTTAATCTTATTGAAGATCATACGTAGTAAATTTGACATAATGATGTATTTTTTGTTGATATTAATGGGAAAGAAGATGTACATAAAAAATATCACATGGTTCTTTGGAAGAAGCATAAGTGAAATGGGAGGATAGTTAATGGAGAGTAGTATATTGATGGAGAGATTTTCATGATATTTAAATTTGATTGATGAAGATGATTTGAAAATGAAAAATATGGTTACAATAGAGTAGAGCACTTGTAGTAGAGATCTACATTTAATAATCATGGAACTTAGATGTTTTTTAAAATCTATGTTGCCATCAATACCAAAAGGGAGATTGTTAGCATTAATGCTGATGATATTCATATGAGCGAGTATACTAGCATTCCTAGAGCATTGGGGATATTGTTAGCATCGTTGTGTATTGCATTCACGAGTGTATTTGTCATTGATGTTAACATACTAATGATTTTGTAGAAGAACAACATAGTAGTAGATAGAGATTGAGGTCATGTAGTTTGTGGTATTAAGATGAGGCCATACGTAGTTGAGGATGTGTTCTAAAGAGTGTCCTAATGATGTGGTTCAATATGCATGTAGGAAGATGAGAACAATTGATTTTTATTCAAGATTTATTAAAAAAATATTTATATGAAGTTCCTGAGAAGTGGTAAGTATAATTTTGATTATATATCCTAATAGAGATAAACTATGGCTAAGAGTAGTTGTATAGGAGTAGAGGACATCATGATGATGGTGTGGTTGATTGCACTAAGTCGAATGGTGCTCATGTGAAGGATTGTGATGACTATGGGATGACAATATTATGAAATTGTGATAAGATGTAATGTAACATGTATTACATTATCTTTATGTGGTCTTATATTAGTTTTAAATTGAGAAAGACTCAAGGTGGACTCAAGAATTAATTTAAGGACCTAGTATTAAGGAAAGTTGTTTCCCTTGTGGAATGTGTGAATTGAAGCATGATTTAAGTGCATGGATGTGTAAAGTGAGCATATCAAGTTGGATATGAGATCGAGTCAACCTGATAGTGAATATCTTGAGATCAGAGAAGTGTTTGGTGCAGTTAAGGCATGGCGAGTTGAAAGAGAGACTGTATTTGACAAAGAGGTTGTTGAGAATAGTTATTTTCTTATATTATTCTTCAAATGATAGTACTACGATTAGTTGGACAATGAGTTTGGTGATCTTTCCTTTGAAGCTAATTAGACATTGGGATCTTTTTCCTTCCACAACTCCTAACAGTATTGGAATCTCCTTATAGGTACTCAAAGTCTCCTAATAAGGACTGATATGTACTCAATTTATTTCACCAACTCATGATAGGGTGGGAATCTCCTTATAGGGACTAAAAGTCAACTAACGAAGACTGATATGTACTCAATGTAATTCACTAAGTCCTAACAAGGTCCATCCTCTTGCAAGGAACTTATATATTAGTACATCATTTTGTGGGTACTAGTCTCACTAGGGTTTTCCCTTTAATCAACAATTTCCCTAGTTAAAAAATTTGATGTTATTGTGTATGGTGATCTTGCTATTATTTTTGCACTTATAGATTACATGTTTCATATCTAATAAGGTTCATAATTTTTTTTTAAAATACAATAATTGATTCACAATAATAAAGAAAGAAAATAGAAGCCTAAAAATAACATGCTTTCTTATGAATTTCTAGCAATAATAAAGAAAGAAAATGGAAGCTAGAAAAGCCCAAAAATAGTTATCATCCAAGCATCCTTTCAAAGCAAGAAGCTGTCTTGACATGATGGAAATCTTCTACTCTCTATACTACCTCTACCCTCTTTAAACGAAGCCTCAAATAAAAAAATTGTTCTTAAGTTAAGAATGACAAATAATAATGATTGCTTCATCAATTCATCTATCCTCACCCTCAACCAAAAATAGTTATCATCCAAGCATCCTCTTAAAGCAAGAAGCTATCTTGACATGATGGAGATCTTCCACTCTCTACTACCTCTACCCTCTTTAAATGAAGCCTCAAATATAAAAAATGTTCTTAAGTTAAGAATGACAAATAATAATGATTGCTTCATCAATTCATCTATCCTCACCCTCAATGAACAATTATTTTTTCTACATTTAACTTATCTTTGAGATTCTTTTTAAGAAGATTGAATGCCTGAGTTTTGAAAAACTATAACGTATGCCTCTTTTTATTACAATAGATAGTTACATTATCTTTTTACTTGACCATTTTGTATAGCTCTATGAATATATTGATTCATCTAAAAAAAGGTGTTTTTTTAAATCTTAGTTCATCCTCTTTTCTTCTAGTAAGACAACTAAACTCATGTCTTATAGAGTTTTTGAACTCATATGACTAATTGTAAAAATAATATTATTATATTCTTGTGATGATCTATTTAATGAGATAGCCTTGGCATAATTATCATCATTTGCAGTAGTCATAGCCTCTGATAGCTATCTAACAACATATCTAAAATTTCTTATATGGTTTAACATTGTGATTCCATCTTCCTTTTTGGACCTTGAAAATAGAAGGTTTAAAGAAAAGCTTGCATTGATAACTTTTTTTTGAAATAATTCATTTAATTGTCATTAATATCTATAGATGATTTATTAATAATGTATGATGGATGATTAATTAATTGTGTATGATGGAGATTAATTCTCTAGTACTTTAAAATTACTTGCATCTATAGATAATTTTTCTTTTGACTCTCTACTCTCACAAATTCTTATGGATTAGATGCATTTGGATTTTTTTTCCTTCATGTATGAAAATTAAACTTGGGGGATACTTTTGCAATAAAATCCCTATTTAGAAAATACATATTAATACCAACCTGCTTTGAGTTTCTCATACTTGGGATCAAGGTTCTCTTTGCAAAAAAACTATCCCTCCAATTACAACACCCTAGATAGCTATGTTTCTAGCAAAAATGAGGAACTCATCTGATGTAAGAGGTATCCATCAATGATGACACAATAGAGATATTTGATATGGAAGAAAAAGCTCCTATCTCATGGTCAATCCATCATCTACTATGTTAGACAACTCTAGTATTGATTGATAAGAAGTGAAAATCATGATATTTATTCTACAAAGTAGAACATATATATAAGCTAGAGTAGTTGCATAAGAAATCAATTGGTTATGCAAGAGATTAGTTACACAAATAAATGAATACTCAAACTAACAATATATGTGCTAGCACAAAATCAACCCTTTAATAACATTGACCGATTGATTTATTGTACTAGACTAATTTAACTATAAGACAAGTTTATATTTATCCACAATATTACAATCAAACTTGTTAAAAAACAAAACTACTAAATAATAAATAAATAAAAATTAATAATTGAAAAGAAATCTTTTGTAAAAGTAGCTACTAGGGGAGAGGACCCGGTAGTTGAACGGGTATCAATAGTTGTGAATCCAATTAAGATAATCTGGGCCAACTACTGTATCAATATAGCCTATTAATTGTACAATAAGACACTAATTTTGCTGTTTGAAATTTACCAATGTTTACTTCAACATAAATAACTTCATAATGTTCATGACTAGATCATTGATTTCCTATATCTAATACCACTTGTGGACAAAAACATTCATTCCATATTTTATATAAAACCCATTTAAATGTTGTTTTGCATAAGTCAAACTACTGTGTACACAATATCAAGATACATTCAATAGATGTTATATTTAAAATGACACAAAATCTACAAAATAGTTGTCCAAACTCATGGACAAGATGTCAACTCATTACTTGATGTCTAATTGATGACTAGACTATTTTTGTTCAACTACCACAACATATACAAATGTACATAAATCAACTTTCTTTAACAGCTCATCCCATCTCTAACGATATCCCATCCCATCTCTAACAAAAACTGAAACCATCTCTGACAAATTCTAAAATCATCATGCTGGAATTGAAGTCTTCGATCAACAAAGCTGGAGAAGTTTGGAAGCAAAGCTGGAGTATTTTACAAGCAAAGCTAGAGTAGATGCAATAACTTGGAGTACCTGCAACCGTAATGGTGGATTTGTTTGAGCTCCCCAATCCATTCAAATCAAACAATTAATGCAACATAATTCAAAATCCAATCCATTCAAATCAAACAATTAATGCAACATAATTCAAAATCTGTTCTTGAAAACCAGAGAGTTAAATGTAAGCAACGATCAACCATTTTCAAATTTCAAATTCTATTTACTAGGAGGGAAAAATTTCTAGGTATTAATATGACATGCGGTGAAATAGTTCTTTTACAAATGTATTTGCATTCTCTATGACTGCATTGAACTTTATTTTACAAATGTGTTTGCATTGTCTGTGACTGCATTGAACTTAGTTTCTTAGGATATCAGAGGGTCCAATAGCATCTGTTTCTCACAATATCAAAGGGCCCAGTAGCATCAGTTTCTCACTATCAGAGGGCCCAATAGCATCCAACCATCAAGGTATTTTAAATCTGCTATTATTTTAAGGTATGCTATTATAATCCATCATATAGTCTATGCTGATCTTCTTTTCATATAGTGTATGATGTTCTTCTTCTCATATAATGTATGCTATTACAATCAAAATTTGCTATTATTTTAAGGTATGCTTTTACAATCCATCATATAGTCTATGCTGATCTTCTTTTCATATAGTGTATGATGTTCTTCTTTTCATATAGTGTATGCTATTCTTCTTTTCATATAGTGTATGCTATTATAGTCAACTATTAAATAATAGCTTACAACATTTGAAAAAAATAACAGCATACTTCACTATTTCTGTTATAGTTCTACTATATAATAGTATGCTGTTATTTATAGATTTGATTCTACAAAAAAAGTACATACAACATTTGAAAAAATAACAGCATACTATAGAAATCTGTATAGTCTATGGTAAGATGTTTGCATCATAGTATTATAACAGCATACTATAGAAATCTGTACAGTCCATCATAAGATGTTTGAATCATAGTATTATAACAGCATACTATAGAAATCTGTACAATCCAGATTAAAATGTTTGCATCATAGTATGTTGTTAATGTTTGTAACATAGTATGTTGTTATTCTTTTCAAATGTTGTAGTAAGTTCAAATGTAAAAATAACAATGAAGTATAACAGAAATATCAAAGTCATTTTTAAGTATGTTGTTATTCTTTTCAAATGTTGTAGTAGCTGAGCATAATCTGTCACAGTACTATTCTAATGTATGTTGTTCTATTTAGGCATTATGGTAGCAGGGAAGAGAAGAATCAAAAGAACTGCTCGTAAAGTTAGAACTCATTATCCACGAGATGTTAAATTACATGTCATTGAGTCTGATGATGGAGATAGTTCAACGAAGCCAACTCCTGATAACACAATTCCCAACTCTGAAAGCCAAAAGAATAAGAAAAGGTTGCAAGGAAAGCAATGGACAGAAGAGGATATGGAACATGCAATTGAAGATGTCGAAGATAATTATTTTTCAATAAGAGGAGTAGCTAAGAAGTGGAGAATCCCTATTAGTAGCTTATCTTATTGGTTAGCAGGACTCACAACAACAAAAATCAAGGGACCCCTGACGATTCTCTCCTTGGAAGAAGAGCTAGAAGTTGTTGAGTGGTGTAAGGATTTAGCTCAACTTGGTCGTGGATTGGAGGTGATTCAGTTGAAGTCACATGTGGCTCACATTTTCCAAACAAGGCCAAATCCATTCAAAAATGGATTTCCTGGTAGGTCCTAGTGGGTTGGATTTCGTAAACGCCATCTAGATTTGACTATAAGGACTGCAGAGGGTCTAGATAGGGATAGAGCAGTGATGCTACGACCAAGTATTGTGGCAGATTTTAATAATTTGTCAACATTGTATGATACTAACCATTATGAACCAACACACATTTGGAACTGTGATGAAATAGGAGTGCAAGCAGGTAGAAACTGTGGGATGAAAGTGATTGCAAAGTTGGGAAGTCAAAGTGTGCCTCAAATCTTATCTAAAAGTAGAGAATGGATTACATTACTATGTTGTATCAATGCTGCAGGTAATAGCATACCAAGATTTTATCTTTTTAAAGCAAAAAGAAGACTTAAAAATTAGATTGCTAATTGTGAAGCTGGAGCTTGTATGGCATCACAAGAACATGCTTGGATGACAAAAGAATTATTCTTAAATTGGCTCCATCATTTTGCTAGATCTGTTGCAGGTGGTGCTTCACCCAAGAATAGGCATCTCCTTATTTTTGATGGACATGGAAGCCATGTTGCCTTTGCTACAATCCAGGAGGCAAGATCATTAGGCATAGATCTTCTTACATTGCCTGCTCACACTAGCCATCGACGACAACCTTTGGATGTAAGTGTATTTTCTCCATTCAAGTCATATTTCAAATGTGAAAGGTCAAAATGGATGTCTAAACATCCACACATCAAAATAAGGAGAATGGAATTAGTAGAACTAGCAAGCAAAGCTTTCAAACTTGCCCTTGTACCTGATAATATTACAGCTGGCTTTCGAAGGACTGGGATTTGGCCATTGAATAGTGATGCTCTTCGTAATGACATGAAGCCAAGTGATGCATTCAATGTGGAAGATGAAAGTGTTGCTGAAGGAATTGCAAGCATTTTAAGGCTAGCTGGTTATGATGATGATGATGTTGTCATTGAAGATTGTGTGGCACAAATGGCAAAACAACAACAAGATGCTTCATTTGAAAGCCAATATCCACTAGCAGATGTTGTGCCCATTGAAGATTGTGTGGCACAGATGGAAAAACAGCAAGAAGATGCTTCATTTGAAAGCCAAAATCCACCAATAGATGTTGTACCCTCAACTCAATTTGAAACTAGCATGCATGATGATATGAGTTTGCCAACACAATTTGATCCACCAGATTGGGTTAAAGAAGGAGCAAAAGAATTGGGAGTGCAGATTGACTTTCAAAATGAAGACATTTCATTACCCATTCCTTCTCCACCTTCAATGCCAACAGAAGAGGTGGTTCATTACTATGCTGAAGCAAAAATTTGGGAAACTACAGATCATAATGAGAATGAAGTTGGATGCATTGAAGATGAAGGTGGACTAACTGAACATACTCTAGATGCATTGAATAGATCTCTAGCTTTGGAGAAAGAAGATGAACAAATGTTATGCAGTCAAGGGTCATTAAGAAGTTTTTTGAAGCTACCAATTGAAAGGGTCACAAAGAGATCTGTGCCATCTGATAATGCTACTCTTAGATTGGGAAGAAAATCTCAAATACTTACATCTAATGAGTACATAATGCTACAGGAGCAACAACAAGCAAGGAAAGTTGAACTTCAAGAGCTGAAAGAAAGGAAGAAACAACAGTTGGAGGAAAAGAAAATACTACAATCTAAGCTTAGAAAAAGGAAAGATGATTAGAAACTTGAAAGACAGACAATAAAGCAACCGAAGATAGAGGAAAAGTTGCAGCAACAAAAAGAGAGGGAGTTGAAGAAGAAAGAAAAAGTAAATTGTAGAAAAGGTAGGCCGACAAAAGAGAAAGACAATAGAGGAATTAAAAATATATCCCCTATGCAACTTGATTATAACATCAGTATTTCAGAACCAAATCCAAACAGAGCAGGCCACAATAGTACTCCAACGACCCACTTACCTGAGCATCATCAAATTTTGAGGGACATGTACAACATTCTATCCCCTACCTATGCTGCCCTCCATAACATCCAATCTGTTGTTAGCCAAAGCCCCCCTCATTCTCCAATCAAGCAATTCCCAATTGGTAGATTGTTAGATGAAAATATGTTTGAGCGTATGACTCCCATCACCCCATAAGTTGAATCAGCTTGTCCAAAAAATCCTATAGTAGATAGTACTGAGGGGGAACTTGAACCCTTCCCTAGCTTTATGGTGAACTAATGATCCTATAGAAATTTTTATATATGGAGTACCTCTATATTCACAAGCTTGTCATTTTTTTATAGCAAAAGAGCTCCTATTTAATAAGCTAGTCATTTTGTTATATACTACAGACTGGTCCTATTTTACAATAGCAATCCAATCTTATTTTCCAGTGACAAGTTTGGAATTTTGTAATGTTCTATTGACTAGTCCTTATCTCCTACCTCCTCTACTATTTCCAACTATGTAATTTCTTTTGTCATGCTTATGTTCCAACTACTAGAAGCTGAAAAATGTTGTACTATAGCACAACAACAAAAATGTGTTACAACTTACACAACTTAATAGAAAACATCTTAATCACAAAATGCATGTTGTTTGAGCTGGAGTGATAAAGGAGCCATATTTGATTTCCAGATTCTAATCAGATGCATGATATGCAATATGCGATCCCTGCCTAATGATACTGAAGACCATTTGTTATATGTTGTTCTACAATTTTATGCAATATACTATCCCTACCTAATGATACTATGTTATTTGTTCAATGTATTATAAATCATCTGATGTTTCTTAATTGAACTTGAATGTATTATATAGTCTAATTAAATTGCCACCTAGTTGGACATTTTTGGGTAAATCAAGTAAAGTCCTAGCTGGGGACATCACAAATCAAAGCCGCCATTTGATGATCCCCCTATAATAGACTTGCTGACAACAATGGAAATATTTTGGAACTTGAGGGAATCCTTCAAACATTCACTAAGAGTATTTGATCAAGTGAAATAATTCTCTTATCAAATATGCTACATAGGAAAATGAAGATTTCAGGAAAAAGCACCCAAAATGGATTTTTGTTTAGAAAAATGCTCCTTTGAAGTAGTGGATATGCTCTAAATTTAACCCATTGATTGTATTAGGATATGCATGGCTGAACTGTGGCTAATAAGATCCTCAACTAAATCATTTATGAGTTCATACATGTAACTATTGTATGCTAGGTCAGCCTTACTGGGGCCAAGGCAATTAATCAAAGGGTAATGCAAAACTGACAAAATATGCAATGTTCCCTTGGAAATTAATCAAGGACTACAATAGATAATATGAGTGACTGCTGGGCATTGACAGTTGGGAATGAAGCCCTCTAAAATTAGTGTCGCAACCTAATTTATATTTTTACTTAGTGTTGGCTATGATGTTAGAATGTTGCACTATTTAATTTCCTTAATCAATGAAAAAATGTGGTTTTCCTCTAATCTGATATGGTTGCAAACCATTTTTTCCTTGGGAGCTTTTACTCGAGTGTACTTAGCATTTCCCATTTCTGATTTCCTTTCCTAGTGTTAGAAATTCTAAAGTTTTTAAAGAGGAGATTGTGGTGATAGAATGGTTTAGAAATTCTAAAGTTAGCAAAAGGAGAAGAAGAAAATGCATTTTCAGCCATGAGATTAAAGGGGTTTCTATCTCATGGACACTTGTTTCTTAATACCAATTCAACCCATTTGCAATTTCTGGTTTTCTCTATTTTGAAGGGGCTCGTCCTTGTACAGGAGAGCATAAAAACTCAAGGAAGGTTTACTAAAATCATGAAATAGCATTATAGAAAAAATTGGGTGTTATTTGTTACGACCCTTCTTTGGGATTTTACTATTAATGTACTTCTGAAAAAATACTACACCAGAATCTCTATGTAAAACAAATATTATTTACAAAATTTATAGGAATACACCAAATCTCACGCATCAAAGCATGGAACAGCAATTTGATTCACAAAAAGACAAAACCCCTTTAGATTTGGAATCAGAAAATAAAAACTAAGGGTTATGACCAGGGTTAAACTTTAAATTTAAACTAACAAATCCATGAAATGATGCAAAAATAAAAATCTATGACCACCCATAATTGCAGAAACGAACAGCTGGGTCATTTGCCCAGTAAGGTCTGATAAAGACCTTACCTTCTCCAAATATGCCAAATCCCTGAAAGTTTTGTGTGTCCATAGACACATTTGTAGAAATCTCCATCGATCTCCTCTATTTTGCATTTGACTATGAAGCTTCCCTGCCCAAATACAGATTAAGGCAAAAACCATGAAAAAAGATAGGAAATCTGTAGAAAGCAGTAAGTTATAACAATGAATTGCCACTGTACATTGATGCACTTACCTTTAGTGTGCCATAGTAGCTGCCAAACCCTGTTGGAGTATATTTTATGAACAATATACCCAATTTGCTGAAAGCTCAAGCATTTACTATATAGACCCATAAACACCTTTGTGTCATCTACAATGGATTTGCAGACCCATTTTCGTGTCTTCTCACATGGAGTTGCAGAGAGAATATCGTGTCTGCTTCCCTCGACATCCATCTTTGTTAATCCTTGCCACACGGCATGAGATGTTAACAGCACTAGCGGCGGCAGACAATCCATACAAACTTGCAAACAAAATGCAAGCAAACTATAAAAACCCTCTTACCAGAAAACGCAAAAGAAAATGCAAGGTTTTTCATAGCAATTAAATCGCTTGAAACGTGTCCACCGAAGTACCTGCATGCGCCTCAAAAAAGACACGTTCGCCAGAGACTGCATCCGATAAAGATGTAGAAATATCTACTTTAAATGTTCGAAAGATGTAGAAAGATGTAGGTTAAATGATATAAAATACAATTAGGGTTAGGTTACACGTGCTTTAATAACACGTTTTTTAATAATAATAATTAGTTCTTAAATAAACTTTTATATGCTCATATTTGTTATTTAATTAGATACATTATAATTAAATGTAGATCAAAATCATTTATCTATAAATACTAAACTATGCAACTAATAAAGTTGGAATGTTTATATAAGGTCATATATATGATCAATTAACATGTTGGAATGTTCAACTTATGGGACATCGATAATCAAAGATATGGGGTGGTAATTAAATATGAACGGTAGGGGGTCCAGAAAATGGCTAATTGAACACTTTATACAATATCGAGTTAAATGAACATCAATTTTGGTAGTCGTGACTCGAAACCTTAGTTTTAAACACTTAACTACTTGAAGAAGATGATGTAAAAAAATTAGTCATTTTTTTTATCGTTTTAATATATTTTGAACTCTCCGAAATTAGGGTGCACGACTTCTGAGTCCTCTCCCCTATATAACAATTTTTTTAAGAAAACGTTATTACAATCGACATTCTCACATTCACCAAATTGCAATCCTCACATTCTCACGATTCACCCAATACCTATATTCTCACGATTCATCCAATGCCTATGAACTGACGCATACATTCTATTGGTTATAGAACCGTGATGGAAGCCTTACCTCAAACCTAGCCAGATTGGAAACCCTAATTTCGGTCAGGTTGTAGACCGAAGATCCCAGATTGTACCGCTCAAAGCGGAGCTACAACAATCGAACGCACGTTAAAGAAAACGACGCGTGTCTGATTTGACAAGGAAACTCATTCTTAAGAGACCCACATGGGAGCATCTGCTCCTTTCCGCCCATTCATTCAAAGAATTTTCACAAGTAATGGAGTCCTCCAAAGCCGCCATTGAAATGAGGATGCCAATCTCAGTTCAACCTAACTCATTCCCCCAACTTCCCAATTCAAAGAGCGAGGCTTTGGATAAGTGGTTTCAGCCCTTCGAGAAAACCCAATGCCCTCCCAATGGAAGCAGGTTAGAAAAAGTTATGACGGAGGAGGGAGAAAACACAGTTGAATTGGCATCAAGAGCTCACCACCGTGCAAATGCTCCGCCCGTTTCAATGGGATCAAAAGCAGGAAAGAAACGATCAAGAGCTTCAAGAAAAGCACCCACCACAGTTTTGACCACAGATGCTTGGAATTTTAGGGCAATGGTGCAGCACTTTACCGGCTTCCACCAGTCTAATTCCTCTCACTTCTCTTTCCCTGCCCCGGTCTTTCATAGCAATCCTCCTCTTTCTCTTCCTCTTCCTCCTGCAAGCCATTCTTCGTTTATGTTCCACCATGATTTCAATCCAAGTCCCTTGTTTCATCCTAGGGTTAATACTCCTACTCCACTAGGGCAAACTTCTGTCATGGATGATGTGGGTCTCAATCGGGCTGGTTTAGAAAGGAGGACTGGCTATGGGTATATCAATTAGGGCTTCTGTATGGTGCTGTTGTGCATAGTTTCTGATTTTTCTGGTGTAAACTTTATCAATGTTTCAAGACAAAGTTTATCATGTATTATTAAAGAAGAATGTTACTGATCCAGACTTTTCATATATTGCTCAATACAGATTTTGTTATCTTAGATTAGTATACGTTCAATTAGGGCTTCTGTATATGTAGCTGATGTTGTGTAGATTCTGATTTTGCTACTGTAAATTTTATCAATGTTTTAAAACAAAGTTTATGATGTATTATCAAAAAGATAATGTTTAATGATTCAGACTGTTCGTATATTGCTTAATATGGATTTTGTTGAACTGTTTTATTTTATATTAGAGTACGTTCAGTGGCTACTTCTGGGCATGGTTTTTGGAGAATATTGTGTGATGCCAACATGCTTTGTTTTTGTGTGAATGTTCTTGTGAATATGGGTCTCTGACAACTAGGGTTGCAGTGGTGGTTGTTTATAAGTTTTGTATTGATTGAACAATTTACAGGCTGTTCTCCAGTCTTCTGTACTATGGAGTCTGATTTTATCTTTTGACATCAAAATTTTTCCTATTGATTGAATAATTTACTTTTCAATATATTTAGGATCAAACTCTGTGATCTACCAAAATGAGAATTTTTACATATTTAATTTGTTTATGTTCAAAAAAATTATTAGATTTCAAGATTGTTTCTCATTTTTATGTCTATTTAATAGCTTTATGTTGGTTTGGTGTTATTGCTAAAGGATGCCCATAGGATTTTCCTATAGGTGTTAATGGTAGAGAATAAAAAAACTTTTAACAGGAGTCTCAACAAGGTAAAACATTAGACATTAAGCTAGCTTCTCTTACAATAAATAAGGCAAACTGGTAGTAGTATAAAACATCAAAGAAAACATTGCACAGCAAGAAATCAAAATTAGAAAAAAATTAGAAAAGAATACTTACAATTAATTATATTCATATTTTTGGGCAAGATTGTGTGTGAGTTTTTCAGTATCAATTTTTGGAATCATATTCAAAAATCTATTAGAAATCAATAAAGCTTACACACAATTTAGGAAAAAGCATGAATATAATATAGTAGGTTGTGAAAATCTGTTATCATTAACAGACAATTAAACTTAATTCTGCGAAGTACCAGCTACCTCCTACCTCCTTGACCTGACTCATATTGTGCCCGACCTATTTCAGATCGTTAACAATCTGAGGAATCTTTTATGTCTTTCTCTTCAAGTTTGGCCTTTTTATTTTGCTGGGACCTGTCAATTCCTCTTGAGTTTTGTCTCTATCAATAACAAACTCCACGATCAGCTTATCCTGATGCAGATTGTACAGATTGCTGACCATATTGTTCATACTATCAGCAGAAAATCTAGAAATGTTTTGATAGCTAGATTTCTAATTTTTGTGGTTTAAAGATTTCTATCAGAGATTCATTCAAGGATATTGAATATCTGCAGTCTATTCTTTAACCTTTCTCTTACTCATGATAGATCCTAAATCTCCATATAAAATGCACAAAATAAGTTCAGATAAACTTGTTATTGATCCTTGAATCAACTTCAGTGTAGACAACATATGCCAGAATTTTGAAAACAATCAGTGTAGACAACATATGCCAGAATTTTGAAAACAATCATAATACTATTTGATTACTAAAAACGATTGAAAACGTTCGCAAAAATTAAAATAAAAGTTTGAGAGACAATCTTATTGCAGATTGGGCGCTAGATGTGAAAACATTGATGTTCATGGATTTCTACAGAAGTTTTTCTTACTGGATATTGAATCATATATAAAACCTATGTTCATGTAGTTCTTGTTATTTGATATTGAATATTACTAGGTTATATTTCATCTCATGATTTTGATTATGATGGTCTGGTTTGTATTTCTGTTATGGTTCATTTTCAGCTAGGGAATAGTGGCAGATTCAATGTATTCTTCCACATCGACATCCTTTTCTGTGGAGCTGTTTGTTTGATATTCCGTTTCGCGTCTGCTTTCTTCCGGATAAGATTTTCCCTTTTATAAGGTCTATGGAGAATAGCATGGAATGATTAATGTTGCGTACTCAAATTGATCAGACGTGTAAAGGAGAAAGAGAGGGATTCCATATATTTGACAAAGAATTAGCAGTAGAAAGACATGTTCATTCGACCTATTTTCCTTTTTGAAAAAAACTAATAACGGGTGAGTAAAATTCATTTCAATAGTGCTATGTACTTCTTTATAAATTGATGCCAATTTCCTTAGTGTGTATACATTTGTTTTAATCATATAAATGAATTCAGTTCAATAATATAATTTATAACTAAGTCAAAAGAATATTTACAATTGTTTTTGTAGGCCACGTTGTAATGAGAGGGCATGCTATGTTTAAAAAATTAATACTATAGCATTCACTTTGTCCCATTACTAATTTATTCTTTTCCTCATTTAAATATTTAGAAAGTTTTGTTATTTATTGACCTTTTTCATGTTACTTTTATTGCTAGTTTACAAGATAAACATTAAAATAATTGTAATAAATTCTAAATTTGAAAAAGTTTAAAAATAATGTTGATTTTCCTTCATTTGTAATAGAAATTAAATTTTATATTATAAAAGAATTAAGTTTGCCTCATTCTCCTTTGAACTATCTTATTTATTTTACTATTATAAATTAATTACCTTTTTAATAGACACATTTTTCCTTGATTAATAGAATAGTTATTTTCTTAATATTTTAAAATATACAAAGTAGATTAAACTTTATGTTATCTTCTAGTTAGTTATGAGAATTGATAATATATTGTGCTATTATATATCTTTCATTAAATTAATATACATAGCTTTCCTAAATCACATCTTGCATTTGTTTTGATTAGATAAAGTGGGACAAAGTTCACAATAAGTGAAACCTAACAAGTAAACTATGTTTATGTGATAAATTATTGTTGTTCTAGTATTGTTGATAAGATGTCACATATTTAATTTTTGTTTCTATTTAAAGAATGTTTGGAGAATAAGAATTGTATCTTGTCTCCAGTGTTATAGGAGTGAATTTTGAAGATGTGTACAAGTTTTTAAATGCAAAAAATTTGAATTTAAGATTGAAATAACTTTTTTAAAATGGTGATTTCTTTAGTCTTATAATTTTTTAAATCTTTCATCTAACATATGAAAAATAATAAAATATTGATTAAAAAATAGTAAAATATTGATTAAATTATATATAAACTATCACCAAATTAGAATTATCAAGAATGCAATATCTATCTTTAATCATAATTATTAAATTGAAATACTATTACAACTTACTTAATTCTCTTTATTTCAACCAATTCATTTTTTTCAGTATTTTTACTTCAAATTTTTTATGTATCATTTTTCTAATGTGAAATGTTTAATTTTTAAAATCAATAAAATTATTTGAGTTCTATTTTGACTGGCTATTTATCTAGGGTGTTATATTTCATTAATGATGTTATAGTTAATAGAATTAATTGATATAATTAATACAATACATATGTAACATAATAGGACATTAGTTTTAAAAGTTTTAACAATAGATCAATTAAGTTGAAAATATTATAGAAGTGTTATAGTATATAATTGATCTTGTTTATGCAACTATAAATTAATTAAATAAAAATATGATATAAAGTTTTATATATACACATATGTACCTTTATACATACATACATACATGCATGCATTCATACATATATGTATGCATATATGTATGTATATATGTGTGTGTATGTATATATATACACACAAACACATATATACATGTGTGTGTGTGTGTGTGTGTGTGTGTTTATATTTATATATATAAATACATATAACTATACACACACACACACACACACACACACACACACACACACACACACACACACACACATGTGTGTGTGTGTGTGTGTGTGTGTGTGTGTGTGTGTGTGTATACATATATGTATATGTGTATATATTGATGAAATAAATTTTATAAAGTTATATTAATTTATAGTTAAACAAATTATGAATACAATATTATAATTAATTAAATAAGAATATTAATAAATAAGATAATAAAAATGATAAAAAAAAATATATTAATAATACATTATATATATATATATATATATATATATATAATAATATACATAATAATAATACAACTAATATTTTATATCATATAAACTTCGTCATTACTTAAGCTGACAGAAGCCAAAGGTTGTGACTTTTGAAATAGAAATTAGTAGAGTCTGGCACATGTATAACCAAAAAAATGAGAGATTGGAAGATAAAGTGTCAAGAAGGATAAGGAATTAACAAGTTAGTACTTGAATGTGTTTCAATAGTTGTGAATGGAGTTGTTCACTTGATACCTACATTTATTGACTTAATGTCCAATTTTTTTTGACAACATTGTACCAATACATGTGACTTTAAAGTTGTTACTACAATGCTAACTATCCAAAATTGAATAAAATGTACCGTTAGTTATAAAAATTAACCAATGATGGGATGCCACATCAATTGTTCAACAATGGGTACCCTTTATGCATGACAATTGGTCTCACTTTTTTTGGGCCTATTTTGGATAGCTTGGAAAAAAGAATGTTGATGTGGCATCATAATTGGTGATGTGGACTTGAAACCTTAGTTATAAGTAGGTGACTCAACTCGCCAATTAAATTGCTGTAAAATACTAGGAGTGATTCAAAAAATTTATGTGGAGTTTTGGTAAGCGTGAAGTTAGGATGTTCAAGTACTAGTTCCTCTCCCTTATAATAAATTTGAAATGGATAACATATTCAATAATTGGTGATGACTTTATTGTTCATGGCTCCATGCCCAGATATCACAAAGTCACAAAGGAAGAGTTTCCTGTATGTGGTCATGAGTATACCTTCAGCCGTCAGTCTACAAATAGTTTTGTGTTGAAGAGTCTTCAGAGTCTTAAAGAGAGAATGATGAGAAAAAATTAGTGGGAAGGAGAATAATTTTTTTCTATGGTTGCAAATATAAGTTTTTGTGTAAATTTTCAGACCTTATAGCAGTAGACAATGGGTACTTCGATAAGATTAAAGGTAAGAAATAGTGATTGGTATATACCATTGACATCAAAAAAAAAAAAAAAAAAAAACTTTTATCAATATAAACCCATGACACTAATCCCTTCTCACAAATCCAGTATGAGATGGACTTACATAAGCCATTATCTAAATTAGCATGAAACAAGCAATCACTACCATTTACCAAACTCTATTCGATATAAGCATCTGAGTCAACTTCCATGATAGTACTGTTATAACATCATATATCAGAGCTTTATGTGACAATATAAGTGCCATAGGCTTTGGGAATATAACAGAGATAATGATTAATCAATAGATCAATATGGAGATGATGTTCTTAATATTGTCTAAAGAAAATCCCCTTGCAAGCTATATGCAAATACATGCATGCGTAGTATAACTCAAAATAAATATTGATAAAAAAATGTAAACAATATTTTTTAATATTTCAATAAACCTTTTTTTTGTTTAGTGAGCATATGAATATTTATTTTAATTAATTAATGATTTTATAATGACATTTAAGCGGTTTAGAGATTTTCAATGAGAACTAAAATTTAACAATCCTAAAACCTTGTTGAAAATAATGAATATGGAGCATCTGAAAAAAGAGAGCAAATTGATTATGTCAATCAGAATTGAATTAAATCAATTATATAAAAATTTAAATTAAGAAATATATATTAGAAATTTTGTAATAAACAAACCAAAAAAATTACTAACATGTGAATTATTGCCAAGTGAACAATTATTGATTAATTGAGGACAAAATGAAATAGTAAGGAACATTTTTTTTTATAATAAAGACTTCTTGTTGATCCTTCATGAAAGCTTTTTTTATATACTTAATCATGATCCATTAATGTCAAACATTAGAAAAATTATCATTTCATGAAGTTAATTTTTTAGATCACAATGATCAGTTATATTAATGGCTTGTGGATTTTTAGATTGTTACTAAAATTAAATTTAAGTGGAGAATTGTTCCATATTCAACGACTATTAACAACTTGAATATTGTCCATTTCTTTTAATGACCAACCTCTATTAGAAATGATGGTTCAAGTGGCATGATTTATACAGTGATGAGGGTTGACTCTCTATGGGACTCGATCATTTATCTAATTTATTTATTTATTTGGGAGCTTGGAGCATATTTATATTTTCAAAGACTATTTACAAGTAGATAAATAAGTTGGATATAATAACATATTTTGGTTTCATGTAGTTGTGGTCTCTTGTATTCCTTCAATATTTTTTACACTTATTATTTCTATTATTTGCCTCATTATTTTTCTTTAATTGTATTCTTTTTTATCTCTATTGAAAATAGTTCATTTGTCTCGAAACTTGTAGATACACCACTCTAAACTTATATCTCCACTCCTAACTTATTTCTCAATATTTTGACTCCTAGATATGGCTGAACATTCTATTAAAAATCTTATTTGTATTATTATTTTCATCACAATGTACATGAAGTATTGAAAATGACTTGGAAAATAAGAAGAAGAGGTGTATGATCCTAATAATAACATTGCATTATATACCCAACCAACAGATTTGGATCTATGGGTTTTCAATTTGAGGTCATAAAATTTGTATAAAAAATATTGTTTGGTGATGTAAAAAATATATTGTGATCATATGTAGCCTTATTACATCACAAGTACAATTTGAGTTTTGATCTACTTGAATATAAGAAAGATAAAATTGAAAATAGATATTTTGATTGTCAAGAAATCAAGGAGTTAAGATGTGTTATGCATGCTATCATAAAGTGAAAATGTAATGTTTTCCTATGTTACGATCATACCAAAAAATATCATTTTAGGAGAAGATAAAATCTTGTAGGTTTTTTCTCTTGTTATCCAATCTCGAAGTAACCTTTTGTGTTGAAAAAAAAAGCACTAAATATTCATAAGAATATGCAAAACATATGAGGATTAGATATTCATGAATATTAAATAATCCCATGGGCTATGCATTTATATGTGGAAGATGACATTTAGAAAGAGATAAGAGGGATGACACATCTACATTTAGGATGAGATGTCTACTCTCACTATTTGATCTACCATGGAGGACTACCAAATCAATACAAGGTGAGATTTATATTTCAAAAAATAGGTTCATAATAGTACTCATAAAGTTAAGGATGAGGAGAGAAAATTTATGAAAATTTGCGACTTTGAATAAAATTAAACTATAAAAGCTACTAGGACCATAATGATATGAAGCAAAAATACGTGCTTTAAAAAGGTTGAGATAATAATTGAAATCAAAGAAAAATCATAATAAAAAATTTCTTAAAATTTAGTATCTAAAGGCTCAAACTAGGGGAAAATCCCTTGGTGATGGTGGGTGTGCTTCCAACGAAACTGGGAGCTCGAACTCTGAGGAAGTGTAGAGAATAAAATCAGAGGAAGAGGAGTCCAAATCTAAAGAAGAAAGGAAACCCTCTACCCACATCCCCTGCATAAAAATTCCTAGAGGTTTACCCCTCATTCCTTCTAAGCCAGAGCCTCAAAAGGTGGAGGAGGATAGTGAGCATGAAGAGGACACTGATTTAGAGGAAGAGGAGAAGGAAGAGGGCGATGAGAAGGAGGAAAAGAAGGGGAGGGATAGTGAAAAGGAGGAGGAGGATTATGTTGACATGTCAAGGAATCCTAAGAAAAGGAAAGTAGAAGAGGCCTTTGACACTAAAGACCAAATTCCTGAGATTCTTGGCCATGGCCCCCCTACTTCCCCAACTATAGACATTCTAGGAAAAGAGAGTGGGGAGGTGATAATGAAAAATAGGAGGAGGTCTTGGAAGAATTTTAATTTGAATAAATCCAAATTGAGGATTGTCAGGGAGCCTTTGAATATTCAAGTGATGGAGGAAATTGATGGGAAAACCCATTATGATGATCTCATTGATCCTGGTCTAGTTGTGATTTCAGACAATGCTAGGGAAACTAGGCTTAAGCTTTTGAACAACACCAAGAATAGCATGATAGACAATTTCTAGTCTATCAAGTGGTTGTTCCATGAAATTGAAGAACTTAAGGGGAGAAAAAGCTAGGAAGGTGATCAAAATAGAGGCAGTGACTAGGGGAACAATGAAGAGGATAGAAGCCAGGATGGAAGCTAACCGCATATCAATGTCCAAGATCACAAGACTAAATAGGAGGACATAATCACAAAGGTTGAAAAAAGAGTCCAAAGGATGGAGTTCTTCCACCAGAACCTAGTGAATGAGGTGATCGCCACCTTGAATACCCTTAATGAAAATATTAATAGCCTGGGTAAATCACTGATTAGTGCTAGATTTGGTGGGGAAATTCTGGAGAAGGTTAACTTGGACAATGGGTAGGCTAAGGATTATCTGAAAGAGACCAGGGTCTAGGTGGATGCTTAGAACTAGCACCAAGTGGATTCTCAGAACTAGGACCAGGAGGACGCGAAAAAAAAGAAAACCATAGAAGCTGCAATTCCCTCCAAGTTCTTGACAAAAAGAATTGATAGTTAGGTTGTTCTTTTCTTTCCTAGTGTAGCTGGTTCTTTCTTTATCTAGTTTTACTGGTTTTTTGTTCCTGGCCGTGGGCTAATTATATGGTTGGCCTTTGTTAAGCTGCTTCATTTATGCTAGACTTTACTGAATACTTCTATTTTTGATATGTTGTAATACTTTTGGGTTTCAGGATCCCTGTTAAACCTATTTTACTTAATCAAAAATAATTTCTTCAAATTTTTTATTAAAGTAAATATAGTTTTGAAGGGACTAGAAACCCTTTAACAAAATATAAGTATTGATATATCAATGTGCTCCATGTGTCCAAAAAAGGAATCATATGCAAAAAAAATAATTATGGATCATCTTAAAGATAAATGGCATCCAAAATCAAACAACTATTCACCTTAAGAAAAAATCTATTGCAAAAGGGAAGGGTAAAAGAGAACAAAATAAGGAACCTTTCATATGAACATCAATGAGTTTTTCCTCCAATCAAGACATGAAAAATGGTACATTATTTAGGTCTTTAATATCTAAAGTGGAATTATTTTACCTCCTTTTATAATTTCCTCTATTCCTCTTGTTTTTTCTAGAAGTTATTTCTCTTTTATCTTTGTTAGGATCTAGCTCAATGTTAGCCCCAACAAATTATGTAATTGATAGTGGGAGATTTTTAGGTGATGATGCTATGGATATAGGTAAGAGAGTCATATCATTTTTTATATTGTCATTCATGTCAAAGCTCAGTAGAGTACCATATCATCTTTATTGATTCAAAGGATTTGATTAATGAAGAGTATTTGAAGAAAGTTTGATGAAGACAAAAGTTTTACATAAGGTATTCAATGGAAAATGATAATGTAATATTGATTTGATTTTTTAGAATCATATATTGTTGTAATGAATTGAAGAATACAATGTTAACCAGGTTACAGGATTAATGAAGGAAGAGTCTACTCACCAAGTTACTATAGTGTTACCCAAGTGGTTGAAAAAGAAAGAATAAAAATACAGTATTGCCCAAGAAACTTAGTATTAACTGAGTTCTATGTTACCCAAGTAAATGTTATGTTTACCAAGTGACAACTAGATGAACAAGATTAGAAAATTGGAAGCTGAGGCCAACTATTGATGAAAATATAATTTTTTTCAAAAGGTCTAAGGCACAAGTCAATGTTTGTTACAAGATCAATAATTGGAAAAATTCAAGAAGGATATGGTGATTAAAATTGAATGAAGGATAAGGATGGATAAAAAGTTCTATGAAAGTTTAAAAAAATGATATTTCCAAGTATCTAAATTTATTGTATGAAGGAATTTTGTTATAAACCTAATATCGATGATGTCAATTAAGTTGCAAAAGATATTAGGATCTAGAAGCATTGGGAAAATTATTTAAGGAGTAGAACAAGATAGTTTAGGCTAGTGATCAAGAGTTGATGATGTTGGTTAAGATTTGATTGATGGTTGTTGTGAACACAAAATTGTTGAAGAATAAGGAGTAAAGAGTTCAACTAGGAGAACCAAGAAGAGCAGAAGAAAGGTAAGAAGAAAAATTGGTGAAAGAGTGAATCTACTAAGTGTGTAAAGAAAAGAAGAAAGTGAAAGAACAAAGATATGAAAAAGAAAAGGTAGTTTCTATTCTTAAAAAAAATTTATAATATTAGTATTTAACCATTGTACTCCAAAGAACCAAGTGGACCTAAGAAGTCTATGAAATCCTATATGGTAACATTGATTAGTGATGTTTGTAAGTCCTTTAAATTAGGCTAACTATCAGTCAAAAAAAAGGAGTAATAAGGTCTAGATAATATTTTGGTGAAATCCTCTAACAAGGTCATATTAATAATGTGTATGTAACCTTTAACAAGGTTGGGTCCTAGTAGAGATCACTTTATAAGAGTGAGATTTTTTTGGGTTGTCAGTCTTAGGTGGTTTTTCCCTTCACTAGGTTTCCACATTAAAATATTGGTTTCAATTATTTAAATATTATTTCTATTTAAATTTGTTATATAGGTTTTTTTACATTTTATTGTAACTCAATAATAACTAAGTAATCACTAGGTAATAACAAGAAGTTTATTGTCCAACAGTAATGGAAGGAACATAAAGTTAATTTTTTGGATTAAAGTGATTGAAAGAGTTAAGTGTTAATTTGAATGACTATACCAAGTGATTGTTGTTAAATTTTATGGTGTTTTACTTGCATTGAATGGTTTGAAGGGATTGTATGATAACCTGACTAAATTGATTCACCCACCCTAGTTATCTAACACTATAAAAATAGCTTAATGAAATTATTTTACAACATAAACTATCCTATTTTTAAATTTTGTTTTATTTTTAAATTCTCTTTGTGATGTCGATAATTATGGTGTTAAGAATGTCCTTCATATTTTTTACATTCTCCTCTAGCTTGGAAAATGCATTCTCATACTCTTTTTTTTTTTTTTTTCCAATTCATTAAATGATCTTATTGAGGAAATGTACTCCATATTTCTTCTTTTATTGTGTCAATAAATTATTGTATATGGTATAATCAACACATAAATTATCCTCAATGGTAAGCCTCCATATTTTACAAGATATAATGGAATCCATTGATTTTAACTTTCTTTGAAGAGATCATTTCTTAATTAGCATTTAATTTTGTTGAAAATCCATCTAAATAGAGAGAAGGAATCCATGGTGTTACCTCTAACTATAAACATGATATCAACATAATATTCATGATTAAGATGGTGGGAATCATCCTTGAGATTCATAGGATATATTGCCCCATCACCACTATATCAAATCCCATTAGAAGATATAGAGGACACAAATATTTAGAGACGAGATGCTAAGAACCTTAGCCTCCCCTTTCCCAATATTGATTTTTTTTTACCTTTATAAACTATACTAAAACCCCCAACACTAGTTATTTTATTTCAATATTATACTAATACTAGTTGAGTACACATTATCATCTACTTCTAAATTAGTATATTTCCCTTTCATTCCTGCCCACCGATCAATTTTTTGGTTTTAGGTTTAGAATTCATCTTAAATTAATTTGAAGGAGTGCAATGCTCCTCTTCCAAATCTATACCCCATTCGTCTTTATTATCATCTTTAGATCCCTCAACATTGGTATCTTCATCCTTAGAGATAGGAATAGTGTTGGAAGGATGAGGGGAGGTTTTTAAGTGCTCATTTATTTAAATCAAAACCAACAAAAATTTACATAAGAAGCATTGTTAAATGGGATATTTATATGATCCTTAGTACATGGCTCTAGATCAAACCATAAACAAAAAGGAACCAAAACACTAACATGGTATAAAAATGATAAGTAAAAAATAATGTAATGCACAAAGGCCCTACTAAATGAATGATAATTGGGTATATAGTCTACTATTACCTTGAAAATGTATATGGGTATTAGCTTAAACTTTTATAGGCAGTATCTCCTCATTTTCCCCACTCCTTGAGATCATCTTATAAATTTGCATCCTCACAAAAAAATTGATTTCAAGGTCAACATATTTTCTATACCTATAAATCATCATTCATTACATAGGAGGGCATATAAATTTCAAAACTAAGTGCTCATTTAATATAACTTTTATACCAAACTTTTTTTTTTTCATCCTACTAATCCTTAGTGAATTAATTTATAATGTGAAGATCACATTGATGAAGTTTCACCATGTAAGTAGAAAGGAAAACCCATTTAGCAATTTTCCACAACCTTGGACTACTCCTAAGCTATTCACAATCTATGGACTCAACATTTAGCTCTTTTATTTTCATTTTTCCTTTAGGATATTTTTGAGGGATAACTAAAATATAGATAGAAAATTCAAAATGACACACAATCCATGTCAGGAATGATTGCTATAATAAACTCGTATGATATGCACATAGACAATATCACTCAAAAATAATAGTTGCATTTGTTTAAAATAATGACCAACTTGATAATTTTAAAAACCATCACTAAAAATTTAAGTTGTAAGTAATCTAAATATTCATTCTGTAAAATTTAAATAAGGTAGTGTTCTAACCATCTAGCTTGTAATACCCATGTCACACTGTTCTCTCCTTTCTAAAAACACCATTCTTGGAAAATTAATTTTTCATATGGTTGGCCTCTATATAAAATAAAGATATCATTTCTTTTGATTTACTAATATATTTTTTGATACTTGAGGATGGCGTATAGTTTCTCTTAATACAGTTAATTATATTGATTGAATCTATTTTCACCTAGACACTATGGAAATTGAGTTAATGAGATAGAAAGAGGCCATTGTGTGTGTTAATGGACATGGGTAGGTAATTTATTTTAAAGTTAGTATGTTGATCTACAAGATCATCCTTGGTGTAAGAGAAAATTTGCATCACCCAAAAATATTTCATTTTTTGTTTGTTGAGTAAGCGTTGTCTCAATGTAGAGTTGATGTTTTGAAAGCTTGTTCCTTTGTAAAGGAGTCATATGATCTTAGAATGTCCCAAATTTAAAGGTGGATGTTCATCTTGGATATATCAACCTATGAGTTGAGACTCAATTCCATATCATGAGTATTCATGAAGTTATTGTGGATTTTTGGTGTGCAATTTTGGTATTAAAAACTTTAGGCTTAGCATTGAAGGCCTTAGATGCCTTATATGGGAATTGTTAATCTCATTTTGGTTTTGAAAACGTAGTGAAAAAATACTTATTCATTATTCAGTAGAGAAAAGAACATGCCAAGCATAAGTTTGTAGACAATACATGCTGAGTAATATGACAAGTAGTATTGTACACTAGTATGTGTTGAGCATATAGTGTGTGTTGATTCACTTAGGTGTTGAGAAGTTAGAGCGTGCCAACTGATTTAGGTGCCAACAACATAGAGTGTGCTGAGCTATTCAAAATTTGAGTATCAGTAATTAGAGCAAAGTGAAGGTTGGGCATCACAACTTATTGATGTCAAGTTAACAATTTCTATCATAGATATTTGTAATGGAAAAACCTTCTATGTAAGCCATTTTTGGCTGACATAAACACTAATTTTTTATTATAAGAAATAAGGAGGGAGTCATATGATGCATCCCTATGCTATTCATACAACCAATTTGATTAAAGGAAGAGTTAGGTGACAATATGGATTAACCACAGGCATTTATTCTAACCTAATGTTTTCTCCATGATGTTTATAAAAGAAGAAAACCCTAAGGGTGACCTAATGTTGTGAAGAAGGATACTAAGGAGAGTATTTGGTGCAAAGGAAGCATGGAGAAGATGGCTAAGACAGAGTTTTACAATGAAGAATCAGTCTGAGAGGAACAAAGACAAGTAGTAAAAGGTTAGAGAAGATAAACTTGATTAGGAGGATCAAGAGATAACAACTAAAGAGGAGATCTAACATCAAGCACTAAGGAGCTAATTAAAGTATTATGTGTTGAATCATTCTAATAGGTGATACAGAGTAAATCTCTTAGTAGAGTAATCATAACAGGCTTTTGTAAGTCTCTTAACTTAGTGCTTATTTTATTGTGAGTTTAAATCCTCTAGAAAGGTGAGACCTAACAGTCTTTTGTAAGCCTTTAATAGGGAATACTTCTCATAGGGTAGATCATAGTTTATGATCAAAACATTGTAGCTATAATAGGCTACAATTTACAACTGCAGTAGTGAAGATTTGTGGGTGTCATCCCCACCCCATTTTTACCTTCTACTTGGAGGGTTTCTAGGTAAAAAAATCTCATATGTTATGTGTTGATTTATTTCATGTTTTATATCTCATGAATGGTTACATATTTCAATTTACATGTTAAGTTATGAGATGGATGTATAATGAAATTTTTTAGATGTAAAACTTTTAAGTGGTGATTCACCTCCACCCCCTACCGCGCCCCGCCCCCCCCCCCCCCTCTCCCATTAGAACTTACTTTCTCATTGTTAATTTCAACATTTGGTATCAGAGCTTTGTTCTCTAGAAAGGAAGGTTTGATAGTTTTGGAGGTAATATCTTGAAGATGGAATTCTACCAATTGGGAAAGTCCATTAAGAACTAGAAGATTGAAATACAACTTGCCCTACATCAACTCAAAGAGGCAAGAGATGAATTGTAGCATTCATTGAAAAGAATAAAGTCATTGGCCATTCAATAAAATGACACTCATTATCAAGAATAAGATACTACTGGATTGTTTAAGGATAGAAACTCAAATAAATTTGATGTTGCTATAGTAGATCTGATGGAAAAAGAACAATTCCTTAAATGAAGAAGTCAGGAATATGAAAAGGGAACAAGAAACTCAATTAGTATTGTTATGTGAGGAAACTAAACTAAAAAATAAAGCTAAAGAAGATAGAGTGATGTTTGAAGAAGATGAAAGACTGCTAGATAATAAAATTTAGGAGAAGTCAGCAAATGTGAAAAAGTTATCAAGCATTTAATTGGATCTAATGAATCGGTTGATGATTACAAATCAAGAACTAAATAGGAAAGACATTGAGATTAAAACTTTGGAAACAAAAAATACCCTATTGTATAATGAATTGAAGACTAACAGAGAGAAGCTTAAAAAGCCTAGTGAAGCCATAAAGTATTTTGAAAAATTGATGGAAGCACCAAGGTCAAACAATAATAATGTTGGTTTGGGCTATCCTACTACTAAGAAAGTAGAATCATCTAGAAGGGGTGAATGAAGGAACTATAAGGGAAAGAACATCATGCCCACTTGTCATCACTATGGAAAATTGGGTCATACAACAAATATCTATAAGAGAAACACTTGAAATCAAAATCCTAAGCAAAAATTTAAGGGGCATTGCCATAAATGTAAAAAGAAAGGACATCAAGCACATGAATGCAAGACCAAGACAATATACAGACACAAGGGATATGAATGCAGATCTAAACATAAGTGGACATCGAAAAAGAAAACCAAGATATAACATCATGAGAATACTTATGATTGGGATTAAATTACAAGGTAAAATTGTCATTATTGTGGGTGAGTGCAAGAAGTTGGGTATCACTTTTGGCCAAAAAGTGGAAGTGTTTTTCCTATTTTCGAAATATTTTGTCAATTGATGCAAAAATTTGAGCCATTTAGAGATTAAATATAAAAAAACCTCAGAAATAAAAATTGTAGTGCTTGGAATCTTCTTTTTGGATATGTAATTTATTTGTATATCCATATGATAGATTATTTTTTTGGTATGGATCTTTAAAAACCACTTTTTCAAAATGCCTGTTTCAAGACCATACTACGCTCATGTACGGACACCATAATTTGACACAAATGAATGATTTTTTGTGAATCCTTTTAAATAGAGTTACTTGAGACACCAAAGATTTATGAGAATATTTTTCTTGAATTATTTAATGAATATATTTTTTTAAATTAATTTTTAATTGGCTATAAAAGAAAATTTTTAAACCTCTCGTGTACGGACACTATAATTTGATCAAAATTTCACTTTTTTCAATTTTTTTTTTAACTTCAAAAGAATTGAATGTAGATTGATGACATATAAATTAATTTAAGAAAAAATAAAAAATAAAAAAGTTATTAAAGTTTTAGTGAACGTTGCTATTTTACATTTAGGTAGCACCATTGATTAAAAAATAATAATAAAATAGTAAATAAAATCATAACTCTATAAAATTTATATTTCTAAAATTAGGACAGTGAGAACTCTAATGGGTTTTTGTTTCGTAAAAAAATTTGATCGGGAAGACCGTCTAAAAATTATGGCAAGGCATGAATTTGTCAGTTCAATGCCTTAGCCAAATCTTGAGAGGCCAAGGCATAGGCTTGGACTCACCAAGCCTGTCTCAAACCAAAATTCGAGGCAGGAAAAAAAATCCTGCTTCATGTTATAAGAAATGGGCACTCGTTATTTGAATTTTAAAAAATGGGTACCCATTTTGAAAAGCTAAAAGCGACATGTAAAATCCACCAAAAACTTAAAAAAATAAATTTTTAAGAAATGGGTACTTGTTTTTTATTTTTAAAAAATGGGTGCTCGTTTCTTAAAAATTCAATTTTTTTAATTTTTTGAGAAATGGGTACCCATTTTTTGAAAATAAAAAATGGGTACCCAATTTTTTAAAATAACGGGTGCCCATTTTTTAAATTTAGGGTTGGGCACTCAAGCCAAAAATGGGTGCCCATTTTTTAAAATCAGGTACCCGTTTTGTCCATTCACCCTTGTAGTGAGTATGGTCATGTTCTTGAAAATTGCAAAGGACACATTTCAGAGGCAATTACAACAGATGGTTGAATGAGGTTGTATGATTTAGTTGTCTTAAGACTAGCCATGTGAGAAGAAATTGTTCAAATTGGTCACCTACACCGAGTAATGAATTCAATAAAGGTAAAGAAAAGGTTGATGTTGAGAAGGTACAAAGATGTGGATGAACAAGACATGGATAAATATGGAAGGTCACATCAATTCAAGCCAGGATAAAGTCACTTCATCCATGAATCAGGTGATTAGATTACCCTAAACTAGGAAATCCAAGGTATGTGTGGAATCGACACTTGAAATGATATATTTTACATCAGTTCCAAGTATCTAAGATATGAAAAGATAATATTAGCATGAATCAAGATGCAATGAAGTGATGAGAAGTATGAGACAATCTATTGTTATATTATTTTGTGTGTTCTTGTCAAGCATTTGAGGTATTGGAGTGACTGCCAAGTAGAAGAGCAATGGTAGTGATAGTCAAGCTCTCTATGTTAGCCAACCATATTGGAAACCTTTTATCAACTGAGCCTATAGTTGTATAAGCAATGAGCAATTAATGCAAAGTTTTTATGACTATATAATCAATTTTTGAGTCATTTGCACTTATTAGAATTGTAAGTGTTAGAATCTATAGTGGACCAATATAACTAAGAGTAGTAGGGTAGGGGGTGGTGAATCAGTTATCCAACTAATATCACAATTATCCACTTTAAACAAACTTAACCATATGAGTAATATAATTAGAAAATACAACAATATACTCATACACAATAACACCAGATATGTTAACTAGGGAAACCCTTGATCTAAGGGAAAACTTGGTTGGGGATGGTACCCACAAGATGATATACTAATATAAATATTCCTTGTTAGAGGATGGACCCTATTAGGAGTCTATAACAACATTCAATCAATATTAGTCCCTGTTAGGAGAATTTGAATCCTTGTTAGGAGATTCCAACCCTATTAGGAGCAGTGTAAGATAGTTGGACCTACTACCCAAACAACTTCAATGACAAGACCAATGAACCCACTGTCCAAATAATCTCTATATTATTATTTGAAGAATAATATAATTGAAATTTAATTCCTTCCTCTATCTTTTCAACCGGACCTCTTCTCCTTTTGATGTTGTAACAAGATCAAAAAACTTAGCATCAAAAATCCCTATGATCTCTTACTCACATTCAGTAAACACTGTTTGGTAAAATCACAGACCTGTGTCACTGTTTGCGATACCAAAACCTATTTAGGACAAATCTCATTTCTCTATCAAAACTCAATTTTTTTCAAAAACTAAAAATACCCTTTAGTAGATCTCAGATTCAATAGATCATCATTATATAAATTTTTGAGTGTTTTGATTAGTTATAATATGTTATAATCTCAAAATATTACAAGTCAATATTTCAACATTTCAGAAGATGCTCCCTCAAAAAAGGAAAAAAAATAGTAAATCATATCAAAAATATATAAAAATCATATTTATCTCTAGAGGAGAGAATCCACTTCACGAATATGTAATTATTTTTCAGGAAGGTATAGATTTGATAGGGAAGTTTTGACGGGAGGAAAAAACTATTGGATTATGATAAGGTTGTTCTTGAGTGCTTATAACAAAGAAAATATACATCAAAAATAATTATTTATTTTTTTCTTCCCTAGCTATACATGTAATCTATAAGATATTTTTAAATCAGAATGAAAAAAGATGATTTGCATATACTTGTTTGATGAGAACTACACTCTATATTTTTTGTAGTTTAAAAAGGGACTTCAAAATAAAATAAAATGAATAAATTCTTACTCAAAAAAATTATAAAAATTATAGGCATAAAATTCATCCAATTCTACACATTTCAACAGTTTACATCATCTTCATAATCTAAACACAAATACCATTTTATTTGTCATTAATGTTGAACTGTTGCATTCTAATACCATGTTTCTTTATAAATGGTGACACAAGTTTGTGCTTTGACACTCTTCTCCTTTTCGCACTTTGCAATTTATTGACATAAAGGTCAAGTTTTCTATTAGTGACTTAAAACTTAGTCAGTTGGTTTCGTTACTACCTAGCTCTATAGTTTCTATTGAGATTACTATAGTTCCAATAGTGGTAACCAATTATTTCAATTGCTAACGAGATAAATATTCAGATTGTAGTTCATGTCAAGCTTTTATAGTACCTACCAAGCATCTAAGATAATTTTTAGTATTGATTGACTATAGCAGATTCTACCAAGCTTTCTAGTAGAAGTGATGAAGATCTTAGTGTTAACCAAGCTCTGTAGTGTAAACCAAGTATATCAGTCTCTACTGAGCTCATAGTCTTAAGCAAGTGAATTTAGTCTTGACTAAGCATTGCAATGTCAAACAAGTGTTTTAGTATTTATCCAGTCTTATAGTGCTAACTACATTTATTCTACTCAAAGTGATTAGTATGGACCAAGCTTCAATGTCAATCGACTGCCAGAGTTTGTTGAGTGTCATAACATCACTGAGTTATCTTCAAAGCCTAAGTTACATCAATGGGTTGACTTTGTAAATTATGATGAATTTGGTATTGTAGCTAACTCCAAAAATTAATCAAGTGGATTGGTATATATGTAATTTATTGTATCTTATCCAAAAGGAATATAACAAGTAAATTGAAGAAGTAAGAAGAAGAAGAGTGCAAATTGAAGAAGGCTACAAGTAGTATAAGGTGTAGTGGAGAATTATCTATCACAGTTGGGTGACCATTGTAATTCAAGGAATCCCACTCAACAAATAAAAGTTGTAGATAAGAGACCATCCACTAATTCATCCTAATAAGTGCATTAGTCAAAACCTTTAACCAAGTGGACTTAATAGTCCTTTTCTAAATCTCCTAACAGAGTTCATACTTCACTATATGTTTTTAAATCCTTTAACAAGGTTGACCTAATAATCCTTACTACTCCTAATAGGGAAGATCACCAGAAGTGATCAATTGTAAGCCTTAACAGACCAACTTTATACTACAGTCATTAAGTTTCTAGGTATCATGCCCACCTTAGTTTTACTTTCTATTTGGAATGTTTTTGGGTTACCATATATCAAGTGTCAAATTGTTATGAATATTTTACTTCTTTCATTCTTTCATGCATGCAACTAGATTAGTTTATGTGTTGGTGATTTGATTATTGAATTAAGTTTAAAGTTTTATTAGTTCTTGATTCACTAACCTAGCCTACCTTATATTTCCAGCAATTGGTATCAAAGCATTTGGTTCTCACATCGAAAGTTTAACAGCTTGAGAAAATATTCCAGGAAATGAGAGGAAATGGAGTTATACAAGCTAGAAAAGGTGATTGGGAAGAAAAATTTGGATTGAGAATTGGTCATTGAACAACTCAATCAAGCAAAGGAGCAACTCTCTCAATCCTTACAAAGAAGGAAATATCTTTTAGCACAAATGAATAACAATCTCTACATTGAAGAAAGAATTGAAGACTTGTATGAAGAAAGAGATTTAGATGAAGATGATGCAAAAATCAAAGACCTACTTGAGAAGAATCACAATCTTCAAGAAGAAGTTTGAAAAGATGAAAAGAGAGAAAGAAATCCAATCAATCAGAAAGTGTGAAGTCATGGAAAAAATGGACAATTCCAAATAAGAGTTAGAAGGAAAAGACAATAAAATCCATCAACTATCCCTTCACCAAATATACTTAATTGATCAATTCAATCATGCAAATCAAGAGCTTATCAACCTAATGACAAAAAATGAAATAATGTATAATAATCTCAATATTGAAAAGAAAACCAATGAGAGAATGATGAAATCTCAAGAAGGCATGAACCAGTTGAATAAAAAAACTCAATATAGATATAAAGGCAAAACTAGATTAGGATATTTAGATAAAGGTGAATCATCTCAGCAAGGAGCGCAAAAGAGTAAAAGACCTACTTGCAATCATTGTGGTAAGATACATCATATATCAAATAAGCATTGAAGAAATGGTAAAGTAAAATTCAATGAAAAGTATTACAACTATATTAAGAATGGGCATAGAGAAAGTGAGTGCACAAAGAAACCTAAGTTTCAAGGAAAGTGTCACAATTGCAAAAAACAAGAACACAAATCTTTAGAGTGCAAGACCAAGAAGTGGAACCCAAAAGAAAAATTTGTGGAAGAAATATTTGGTTGGGATTACAACACATGGTGTAGATGTCATTGCTATGGTGAGTATGGGAACATTGGAGAAAATTGTGTAAAACATCACATGAGGAAGAGAGTCACTACAAAGAGATGTTTTGTATGTAGATAACTTACTATATGGAACAAGGAAGAATTAAAGATGAAAAGAAAGCTAAAGTTGACAACATTAGAAAAAAAAATGAGGCAATAATGGGCACATAAATCTCTAGAGAATGCAAGCCAAAGTCTTGAATTTGTTGACACCCAAGTCAATGAGTTGTCTGGCACAATCACTTTGACTTAGTTTCCTATGGAGATCACTGGAACTATGGTTCAAAAGAAGTCATCTAACATCAGTTCTTGCTAGCAAGAAAAAGATCCATATCAACATTTAAGATGCACAAGTATCACCAATGATGATGGAATTTCAAGACCTTACCAATCAAGTTCAGGTTGCAAGACCTTACCAAGCAAGGTTAGGTTGCATATCTTTACCTAGTTTTGGATACAGATGCTGAGTTGTTGACCCTACCGAGTACCAAGTTCAAACCAAGTGGTGGTAAACTTATCACATTGAAGGTGTCTTTCAAATCAAAACCACCAAACTAAGTGGAAGACAACCTATCACTGAGTGAACATTTGTACGAAACATTAATGGCAATTGCAAAGAAAAAGTTTTGTTAAAAAGAGAAAATTCATCAAATAATTTCAATATGAATTTTTAAAGCTAAGAGTGAAGAGAAGTTTTAGAGCCCCCGAGCAATTTGAAAGAATAATTGGTAAATATTATTTTTTGTGTTCAAGAATTGATCGAATGAATGACATCTTTAAGAAGCAAAGCAAAAATGGGTTTGGAGATGTTGATTCATGGAGTGGATTTCAAGGCTCCCAAATTCAAATTGACACTAGCAATTGCAGAGGCAATTGACCCAGTTGGAGCCTAGTTAGGTAAAAATAAAAATCTATGTCACCTTTTAGGCTAACTTATCAAAATGATTGAGTTTGAGTATTTCTATCTAAAAATCAATTTTATTCAAACATATGATCTAGACAAATTCATTCTAGCTAAGTTATATATGGTCTCACACTTTTCGAATTCAAAATGTCTATTAAATGCATGTTTTTTACTAGTTTGTATCCAATTACTATAAAAAATAAAATTATTTCAGAAAATTGACTTTTCAATAACTCTTACTACTTTTTATGATATATTTTTAATAAAATATAAAGATCATTTTATAGAGCTAGAAGTCAAGAATAATCTCATATAGATTTTATTGTGTTTTAATTAGATATAGTATATTGTAATTAAAAAAATTTACAAGTATGTATTTTAACACTCAAGAAGACATCAATTTTGAGAAAGAAACAAATATTAAATCATATAAAATTTTTAAAAATCACATGACATTCTAGAGGAGAGAGTCCTCTTCAATAATGTATAATTTTTATTTTGGTTATAGTAGATTTGTTTTCAAAAATGTGGTGGGAGATGAAATTTGTCAATTTCAAGTGAGCTGAAATTTAAATCATTATAAAAGGTAAAATATAGGTACTTCTTTTACATGATGTTAGGTCATTTTATCATTGTTCAATTCAAGAGCTTGGAACCCTACAAATGAATGAGAAATTCAATAAATTATGTGTGGATGGTTCTTGAAAACACAAGCATAAACATTTGGAGATGAACGGTTTAACACACATTATGTATATGTTGAGATATTTTCAATGAAAATGGATCAGATACATTTTAAGAAGAGTTCACAAAATGCATTTTTGTTTGGATCACCCTATCCATATCACAAAGAAGATGATACATAGGATTACCAAGTTGCAATTTTGAATAAAGATAAGACTATGAAAACCCTAGGTTGGTTTGAACTAGTGAAGATAAATCTTTTCGAGTGGGATGACTGATGAATGAACCTTAAAGGAGTGATAGACATGGAAATCAAGTTTGGGATACATGTAATTACTCACAAGATATATAACTTGAGTAGACTCAACAATGTTCCTTGTGAAGTAGTTGACCTAGCATTGAAGGTGGTGAAAAACAATTTATATTTTGATCTTGTTGAGCTACTATTGAGTCAATTAGGAAAAAACATGGAGAGTATCTGAGTCTCCAAGAACAATCCATATAAGTTTGATTCTCTTTAACCTATTTATTTTTCTATGTTCAAAATTATTTCCCTTCTAAAGGAACTATGGTATGGAGGAAAGACACACCATAGATATTATATCAGATAAATGATTTCATGACTAAGATGGGGAGAAAATTTTGAAAGTATAATGGATGTCTAGTTTGAGACATTCAAAGAGAAAATGCAAAGAAAATATAGGATTCCTAAAAAGTTAGTAGAAGACTATGAATAGGAAATTTGTTTTCTAGTAGATTGTGATAAGGTTCACATCCAAGTAGTTAGGATAAAACCTTTGAGTTATGACGTCAACATTGAGGACACCAAAGAAATCATTAAGGCTCTTCTGAATGAGCGTATGGATCCCAAGACTACATACTTTGGAATATATGAAGAGGAAAATGATATGATTATACTTTAAATCAAGCTTCCCCAGGTAGTGAATAGAGGTAGAAAGAGGATAGAGAAAATCATGAAGAACACCAAGTCATCAAGCTCTCCTCTCATAATAACTTAAGGTAAAGGAGATGAAATAGTTGAAGATGAAGATGAAGATGAAGAGGAGGACATAGAAAAAGAAGATCCTAAAGCAGAGGAGCCTCCCAAGAAGAAAGGGAAGTTCATAATAAAAAAAATTCCAAAGTCTCCCTCTATTGTGTTCACAAGGAGATCCACCAAATCTCACTAATACATTAGGGGTCAATTTGCGATGGCGGCCAAATGTTATGTTTTTTTAGCTTTTTTTTTTTTTTTTTTCAATTATAGCTTGATGACGTCGCAATTGCAACATCAGGCAATGTAGGTGTTGCAATTGCAAATTCATCGGGCTATAATTGAAAAAAGAAACATTTGGAAGGCGAGTTTGGTTCGGCGGCATACAATATATGCCATTTCAAACATTTTTGCCTGCCACATTTTTGTTGGTGCAGAGCCGATGTGGAGGAGCGTACACATATCTTAGCCTCATCAAGGTGTGGAGTTATTATGGTAGATCTTATCTATTGAGGCATGGGCAAGGGGATTGGTTGAATTCTTTGAGAATTTGGATTTTGATCAGTACCCTCCAGTACCAGCTACGAAACCAACATACATTTCTTCCTCTAGAATCTCGGACATATGTTAACCACATTCTATGGAAAGCCTAGGTTTTGTACTATATAGAGTAGCTGGTTGAAGGAAGGGTCATTGGTAGGAAGAAGGGTCTCACTACCAATGTCTAGTATTTACATATCTCCATTTTTTTTTAATGTTAATTGTTATGCATACAAGAATGTAGAGTTGTAGTTTTTTTTAATCAGTTATATGTTAGTTTGAGACATTGTTATTATTTTCCCCATAAGTTTTCCTATGTTAAGAACTATTCATTCTATATGTTAGCTATAAAAAGAATTCAATCATGTATATAAGAATGTTTTCTTCCCATCTTGTGCTTCATTCTCCTTAATGTGCGATGGTATTGTCCTTTTCTATTTACCCTTTCATGTGTTCTATTTTATTCCTCAAGAACTCCAATCGATGCCAATCCCTTTGTATTTCTTTTCAGGATACTCCTATGATGGTTATACTTCATATCCACAAATGTATTGATTGCTTTTGATTCATAACCCAATACTCACAATAATCTTGAATCAATGCAATTGTGGGTTTGTTCAAATTTCTGACTGGAAATATTGCAATATTCAGAAGAAATTGTTCTTTCACTAAAGAGAAGGCACATGAAATGAAAGTTACTCTGATACCATGATAATAATATGAATAAATTGATAATAAAAAATTATTAATCTGAAGGCCGATACTTATATTTCTATTGTTGCATGTTATATATATTTTCTAAGTCAGCCCTCATACTAATATATATATTGACAGCCACTTAAAATTCATACTTTATTAGTAATGACCATTCATACAAATGGTGATCATTCATAATGAAAATTAATTATAATTATGTTTATAACTTTATATATATGCATGTATGTATGTATGTATGTTTATTATTTCCACATATATATTAAATATACAAATATATATACAAACTCATGTCCATTCCAAATAATAACCAATATAGTTCATATGGAATTCAAGATTAATTCTATATTAATCCATTACTGATCTGACTGAAGCTATAATAGTGACAGCAATATCATAGATTCATGAATTCAAATACAATTGGCCACAAACAATACAGGCTTACAGAACATACAGGTATATACCTATGCTCCACGGTATAATGGCCTACCTAGGGCAAGACATGAAAAATAGCAAACTGCATTTTTTCAACCCAAAAAAGATATAATACACTATACATTGAATGCCCTCAAAAGGTTTTAAAGCATTGTGGGAGTTCAAGAAAATGGCATGTTTATTCAACAAACCCTGGTTCTGGTAGTGAACAGGCCAGTGGGTTTGGAATTTTATTACACTATGCCAAACTATTCACAAAGATCTACCAAAACACATAGAGCAAGGAATCAAAGCAAACTAACTAAGATTAAAAAGAAAATCTGAATTTCAATTCATATTAAGGTAGTTTCTCGAGTTGCAAGCCAGACTGTGACAAAATTGCAGTGTAAATGATATTGCTTGCTATTAAGGTTTGAGCAAAACCTCAACCAAAACGTACACCAGGCCTTGGATGACCTTATATATCTCCATATGCCATGTTCCAACTATTGGAACTGACCCATAACCACCTTTGGAGATTTTATAAAATCTTGCCCAAATGTTGAAGTTAAAATGACAACTTTACAACTTTTCAACATCTTGACTCCTATCAACCTACCATCACCTCAAATTGATGTAGAATGCCTTCCTCAGCTACATGAACCATGTCTCCATCCTTTTCAAACAATTACACACTTTTTAGGGTCATTTGGCATGATCTTATTTTTCCAAACTTGGCAATTTCTTGTCACCTATTGGCAACTTTTGCCCAAACACACACAAACTACCCTAACACACCACTTAGATCCTCTTGGAGTCTTTATTCATCAATGACCTGGCTAGGATCATAAAGACACACAAACTACCCTGACACACCACTTAGAACATCTTGGAGTCTTTATTCATTAATGACCAGACTAGGATCATGTACAAGCTAGAATATCTTAGGGTTTTAGCCCAAACCCTAGGTCCTCCTACACCACAGTGCTAGGAACATGTCAAATAGGTCTACATGACAAAACCAGCCAATTCAAAAAAATTTTGAAAGAAACATAGAACTAGAATGAAAAGGAACAAACTCAAAGAAAATGTTTTTGGTTGATTCAAGATTGCCAAGAACCACTTATGCTCCTATGTCACCTTTATAAACTTCTAAATTTGGCATGAGCTTTAATGGACATCCACTCATCAAAATTCCCATTTGGCACAAGCATAGATTAAGTTTATGAGAATAAAACAATCATGTGTCCCAGAAGATGACATATAGTGAAGAAACCTTTCAAATACTTCATACAAACATGTGTCCCACAAGATGACATCTACTGAAGAAACCTTTCAAATAATTCATAGGCTTGCAACTCCCATTCCACATCTAGTAAAGAAACCTTTCAAATATTTCAAAAGCTTACAACTCTAATTCCAGATGCTCTAATAATGGTCAAAAGGTTGTAGAACTTGGCTTTATTCTTGCTAATGGCATTTGATTGTTAGTTTAGCATTAACTTGGTGAGTGAACTTTTTGGGTTGGGTTAGGTGTTTGAGAACCTTGGAAACCATAGTAGAACCCTCATGAAGTTGAGTCCTTGTATTTGTATATGTGAGCCATTAGTAGCCCTAAGGAACATTGTCAGTTTGGATTGCAATTTGATCTTTTGGCAAGACTGCCTAATAGTTGATAAAGAGACCTTACCCATCTCTGCATCATTCCCCAAATCCTTAGTAGGGATGAATCTTCTAAATAGTACCACATAGATTTTTTCGAGACAAAACATATGAAAAGATTAGATAAATTCCATCTAAATTAACCGAAGTATATATATAAATCCTATTTTAACTATAAGTTTGCACATAGTGATAGAAAAAGACTATATTCATATCTCCTTCCTAAAGCCAATCAACCCTTACCTTCTACTTCCTAAAAATAGTTCTCATTACTTACTTAAGTTCTCAAACAACTTGAGACTCCTCTCTACTCAAATCATATGAAAATACAAGATCTTGAATTTTTGTAAGTGACAACAAACGATCTTGTGCCTACCTCTTCCTAGCATAAATATTACCAATACATGACCATTTCTTGATATGCCATTTAAACATATTGCAATTTCTTACTTCTATCATATGTTCATATGGCAGGCCTCCATCTCATAACCATGAAGCCATGAAATGAAGCCACATTGGTTGGAACTTAAAAGGAGGATTCTTAGGAAGTACAACTTGAGTAGCATAAAACTTAATAGGCCAATTATCTAAACCCCTCCAATGAAGAACTTCAAAAATCGGATAATGACCTAATTTTGTTGTATTACTAATCTCTGACTACTGTTTCTGATCTTCCTATCCTCTGATATTGATATTTCTATTTACTCACTATTTCCATGTCACTATTATTCACATTCATTGTTTATAATTTATTGATAGCATCAATCACTGTTTTGCATGTATATTCACCACTATCTTTCTCTCTGATGTCACTATTTTTTTAATTGCAGTGGCACTATTTGGATGCATATCTGCTCACTATTTCCTTACATTGTTTGATCACTATTTTTTCTCTTATACATATATTATTGCTTCTTTTATATGGCACACACATTGTTTCTACCCTTGGCCACCTCACTACTCTTTGTTGTCTGATGGCCATCATAATATTCTTACTGCGTTTCTAGGTCTACTTTGTGTAACCAAGAGCATCGTTTCATACAATCAAAAATATTGTATCTTCACCAAAAATTTTGTACCATTATTAATAGAAAATGGTCTTTGACATTAGTGCTTGGACCCCTTAGACAAGACAATACATTGATGATCATTATATGGTGAATATCCTTCAACTAAAAGCTGTGAATGTATCCACGGATAGTGAATCACCTTGTAAACACTCTAAATGCCTTTAACAAAAAGGTGAAATAATCTCTCTTTCCACCCCTCATTATATGAGTCATGCTCTCTAATATTTATCATATTTTTGATCTTCTTCTTCACTGAAATTAATTGTGATCATGTTGTTTTAATGTCATTAAATCTACTCATATCATTGTTGATAGCTCTTCTGTAACCTCTGATGATGATGCTCCTCTAGAAAATGGTAAATGTACATCTTGGAAGTTTTAAAACTTTCATTCAGGTTTTTGGGTCTCAAAGTGACCATACACCTCCTTCCTAATATCAAGGAGAAATAGGGCTAAGAGGCCTAGTTTCCAGGACAGCTTGTCTAGGATTGATGAAAAATGCTCAAAACCTATCCTAATGGACTGGTACAACTTCCCAATGCTTAGGATAGATAACTAACATGAAAACCTACCATAAAAATTCCTGGGGATGTGCTGTACTTCTCATTCCCCACATGAAATGATTTGATTTCTCCCTATCAAGCCTCTAACCGAGTATTTCAAACTCACCTAGGGCCTGATCATAAAGCTAGCTCCCTTTCTCATGACGCTTCCTAAACTTAGATACAATATGTAAAGAGGCCCCACTTGAAGATTCAACCACTTATTTAGTGTTTCCATGGTTGAAACTCATGTGGGAGCCATTTTTACAAAATCTGTCACAGTGTGACCAAAACAAAGTCCTGAACTAAAACAACTTGAAAACTATGATAAAACTACTCTAAACCATTAACACATAAAATGAAAAAGTTTTAAAAATGACTATAGAACACGTCTCAACCAGTCTATCAACACGTTTTAGGCTTCAAGTATGATTGTTCTTTCAAAAACTGAAATATCACTTCAAAAATAGAGTTTTCCAGCCACTTCATTAACTCAAACTTTTTACAATATGCAACCAATGCTTGGAGATTCAAGACATCACTCCATTAGGTTTCTTCTCCACCATTCTAGGGCCTATTTGGTCTAGAATAACCTCCCACAATCAAATGAATCCAAGGCTATCCATTTTGCATGGAATATTTACAATAAGTGCAAAATGTTGTTATGACAACATTCTTACAACACTTGGCAACTTTGATAGATGCCTTAATCCTATATTATAGACTTCTTATCATCACATATTTTGAGGATCAAGATCATTCATGATCATCATATTTATTTAATAACCATTGACCATTCTTAGGCCTAAGACATATTAATGACTCAATCTCCCTAACTCCTAACATTAAGAATTTAACTAACAACTAACAAAGGCTATTTGTGTGACCTTAGTCTTAGTGACTAATTCACCTAGCCAACATAAAACAAGACCTTCTAAGGCCCTCAACCAAATTACACTAACTTTTTGACTTGGCTAGAGTCAAGTACAAGCCAAAATTGACTAACTAGTAGAGGTTAGCCTAGGTGCTCCTGCACCAAGCACCAACAAACTCCTAGCACCTTGGAACAACTAAGTAATTCAAGTTATCACCCCAATCCTCTGTTCTCTAAAAGAAAATTCAAGGCTTGATTCACCTTCAAACAAGGAACTAATCTACTGCTACAACATCTTCTCCTTTAATTCATGGACCTAACTCATCACATAAGGCTGCATACTAGTTACTTCTCCCTTGTACCATTTAAGGCCTCATACACCCAACCTTGACACCAAGTGTTTTGGACAACTCCAACCCTCTAACATAAATGGAAACCAAAAAAAAACATCAACACAACCCAAAATAAATCAAGTCTAAGGAAAACTTTCTATTACCAGTGACGGGGCAAATTGCAGCACTTGACCTTTATTCTACACACCCAACCAAGAGTGAAATTGGATCCTCTAGGACTCTCAAAGACCAGAGATAGTTTAGAACAACTCCAACATGACCAAAATAAGGTGTAACAAGGGTTGGAAACCCTACTAACTATTTACTATTTCCTTTTGATATTTTAACTACCCTCCATTGGTTGATGAAACAATGCAAGTAAAATTCACCATACCATGCAAAAATGCAGGGCTCAGAGTTCAAGAGATGCCTCACAGAAGAGGATAAGAGAATTGGCTTCCAACAAGGCTATAGAGCCATGGCTGAATGGCTACGAGCTAAAATCAGTGTGGAAGGTTCTAATAATGATGCATCTGAGCCACAGGTAAATAAGCTAAATCAAATTTATTTCAAATTGAATACTTTACCAATTAGTCTATTTAATGTTAAGTTCCAATATAAAGTGAGTATATCTGTTTTAAGCAAGCAATGATAACAATGTGTAGGATGTTGGAATGCAGCCTGGCAATCCTTCTACACAATCTGTGGATGCTCAAGGTTTGCATGATGTGCATCCCAGTAGTGGAGGTATACATTTTCTATTAAATTTTTTATATGTAATTGCAATTGGTATTTGGATTAATGTAACATTTTGTATAGCAGCTATAGAGGATCAAGGGGTCGATGTTCATGACTGTGTTGACGTTGAGTCCAAACAAAATGATGTCATCAGATTAGGTAAAGAGTGCCACGGTTATGTTATTTAAAATAATTAAATATTTGTAACAATTATAATAAATTATTTTTAATTTAACTCTTTTATTTGTTATTTCAAAGGGGCCCCCTTTGCAATAGCATAGGAATTTGAGATCATCAAGAATAGAGAATAGAACAACTGATGAGGGGGCAATTGATGATGACATTGATGCTCCTCTTAGAGCTTACATAGAAAAAAAGAAATAGAAAGAAAAAAAAGAAATGATTGTCATCTACATACCTTAATTGATAATGACTGAATTTTATGTCTCAATAAATTTAATTATGTGCTAATGAATGTTCATGAATTATGTGTTAATGCAGAATATTGATGAATGTTGCATGTTAACGAATCTAATGTGTTAATGAATTTTATCATGTGATATTGATTGAATGTTAGATTTTTTTAATGGTTGAAAGAATTAATGAATGTTAGATGTTAATGGGGAATGTAAAGTGATGTTAGGGGGAGGGGGTGGGGCCAAATGAGCTTCCACCTTCATGTGGTTGGCCCTATTTAGTAGAGAATATTAAACTATTCTCGACACAAAGTGAAGCTCAATAAGATAGTAAATATTTCTCTATTTTGTCCTATTTTTAGACCTATAACACTGTGTCTTGCTAAGGCCCCTTTCAAGTACACGAGCATCTTTTACATAGATGCAAATTTGATAGGATCTATTGATGATTGCAAGTAACAATTGGGTATACTATCAACATGAGCTCAAGAGCAGTTTCCTAGGTTTGTAAGAAGAAGATTACAAGGAAGCACATTGAACAATATGTTAAAAAATATGGTATTATAGAATCTGAGGTGATGTTTTTATTTTCTCCAATCCATCTCCAACAATATACTGCAATGCTCAATGTTTTGAAGATGGTGAAGAATCCACCGATGTATGAATGATTCAAATACATTAAGTTTTATTTTCATTAACATGTACTGCTTGATTAAATGTTTGCTATTGGATTCACATTGGATGACATTTACATCTTATTCTAGACTGGTTCTGGCAAGACATACACCATGGAACTGGTTATGTAGAAGATGAGGAGATAGGAATTATTCCTCAAGTTATGGAGGCGATATTCAAAAAAATTGAAACATTGAAAAATCAAGCAGAATTTCAGTTAAGAGTTTCATTCATTGAGGTATGCTTCAATGCTCCTTTATTATACTGTTTGTTCCAGTTTTCTTCCTTATCTTCATCAGTCATGATACTCAATTTGTTTATCCTTGTTTATTTCTCCTTTCTATATGTTGTTATTTAAACCTCAGAAAATTACTTTATTACATCAGCTACATTCCTCTTGTGCTAAAGAGAGACACTTCTTGTCATGTGGCCCTTCTCTACATGGTATAGTATTATTTCTTGAGAAATGTAAATTAGGATCCTAATGTATTTAATATAAATTATTTAATTGGTAAATTTAAGTAGGAATAATCAATGTTTCCTTTCACTTGCCCTTTTCTTTGTGCTAAGAGGCACAATTTAAATCCCAAATCAGCTTGGGCTTTTGTTGTGTATAGGTGAAGGTATGTGTGGATAACTTTGAAGGTCAAAGTTAATAGGGGTAAAATGAGTAGAACAAATTCAAATAGGATAGCATATTCAAGCCTCAATGGAAACCTAGAATATATCGAAAAGAAAGTAGACCAAAATTGTTGTAGTTGTGCATTAAAACATTGTTTAAAACTTAATTTGTCAAAGGATTTACTCCAGATGATTCTTTCTCTAGCTAATTACTATTTTCTAATTTGGGCATTGATAAGAATGCAGGACCTTGATTAACATTCATCAAGTCACATTCAACGACTAGCCTTTTACCCCCATGAGTGGTGGTCAATGCTATGATCAGTGCAACATCTCATTCTACCACCTTATATGTCTTCATGGGTGGCCATGGTTTAATATATTAAAAAATGGTGCAACTTTACACATGTGCATGTGCACGTGTATAAATCAATTTTCTTTTTTATTGACATTTGACAATTTTCATTAAGTTATCAATTATCGGATGTGTTCAGTATTTAATTTTGAGTAATTTGTAAAAATCTTGATTATATGCCAAACACAGTTGATGATTGATAGTTCAATGTCTACTGTCAAGTGTTTATAATAAATCAATTTGGTTTATATTACTTGATATTGAATTATCAATTTGCAGCTATGTTCTTTATTTTTAGTTCGTATATTTTGTGCAACTATATATTCAACTGGTTTTGAAGAAATGTGCAATTTCCCTAAAATCATCTATTGTCATTGAAATAACTAAGGGGACATATTTTATTTGATTAGTGTTTAGATGCAACATGTCCATCAAGTAGTTTTGAATTGTTAATTATTTTGATTAAGTACTTTTCTATTCTGTATGGTTATTGTGTTTCTAATATACACATGAATATTTCTAGGGTAAAACATTGGCATTTGTGTTGCCTATTTTGGAGTCATTAACAAGTGGACAATATTCCAAACGAAGGAATAAGTCCTATGGAAAGCTACCTAGTCTGATTGTTTTGGTTCCAACTTGAGAGCTTACAAAATAGGTATTATGTCAGCATTGACCTGTAAACTGTCTGATTATGTTAGTATTTTGAAAATATGTTCTTTCTTTGGCAATTTATCTACATCAAAAAATATGGGAACTTTGTATGATGACTTTTGATATGCAGATTCATGCAGATTTTGAGTTTTATGGTGGATCTGTTGACATTAATAAATGTTGTGTGTATGGAGGTGCTCCATATGGTCCATAGGAGAATGCACTGTGCAAAGGTGTAGATGTTGTTGTTGGAACATCAGGTCGTATCAAGGTAAGTGAGTAGCTTTTATTAACTACTTTCCTGATATGCAATAGTTCATTGGTAAAAAAAAATGTTTTGATTTCTTTACACAGGATCATATTGAGAGAGGCAGTCTAAACTTGAAATCATTGAAATTTTGTGTCCTTGATGAGGCTGATGAAATGCTTAACATGGGCTTTGTGGAGGACGTGGAAAACATCCTTGGTATGATTTGTAATTTTGTATTGAAATTGTAACTAATAGACTATATGACTTCTTTTTTGAATGACATAAATTACATGTTTTCTGAGTTTTCAATAAGAAGTACCAATTTCCATGATGTATCTTTAGCACCTCACTTTTAATGGTTACCTTCTCATGTTTACTTGTTCTTATTCTCAAATTGAATTTAGTTTCAAGTGTTTTTTTTTTTGCAGTGTGTCAAATTATGCTATCTCTGCATTTAATTAAGATATCCAAATTCTTACAATCTTGTGATTTGTATAGATTACTCAAATATTTGGTGCTCTGTACTATATCAGTTTGTGCTTGTTTATCTAGATTCAACTTACAATGATCCATATTTCAATGAGCAGTGGTTAGTTGTTAACTAAAGTTCATATCTCATGACCCATGTTTAAACTTTGTTGAACCATATTGAACATAAAATATATTCTCAAATTTTTTTTGCAAAAATTGACCTTATATTGTGATATTGCTAACAGGATTCAACTCTTGACCCATGTTTCACAAGTAGTGGTTCATAAGAACAAATTTCTCATTACATTCGCTTGTATGTAGTCAAATAGTTTGCTGAGGCATTTTTTTGATGTTATTTTGAGTCAGAAAAGCTTCTTATGGGGCACTTACAGGGCCAACACGATATTTGTAAAGCCAATATGTGACCAAACTCTTCATAGAAAGAGCCATCATTTATAAGCTTTAGCATAAAGTCTTGTTAAAATCTTAAATAGCTTTTGTTTATATTTAACATTTATTATTTAATCAACTTTTTGGAATTTAGATTTGAATTCTATAATTTTATGGAAGTATTGGTATTTAATGTTTTAATGTTATTTTAATTTTTAAAGTATAATGTTGATGTGTGTTTTATGATTGCACCAACAACAAAATAAAATATGAAGGTATCTTATCCTTTCTTGAGCAAAACCCCCTATATAATTAGATTTTGAAAGATCATACATGATTCCAAGGTTCTTTACCAATCATGTCTTGACTTGTGATAAGTTCAATGGTTGATGTGATATGTTGGTGTCATAAAGGGACTTACATTTAAATTGTTCTTCACTTCCACAATATTGATTGAAACTACATCGCTTATTGCAATTTTGCTATGTTTTTTCTTTGAACGATATAACTGAAATGAGCTGAAATTAAAAGCAAAAAGGTTAGAAGGATCTAAATCTATTCCTAAGGACAATGATGTCAATGGATAGTTCTCTAGTAGACAAGCTCCCAATAACTAAACTCTGCTTCACCAAGATCAACTATAATTATGCCATAACTAGTGGAATCTTCTAATGGTTATATTCAAAGAACTTTCACATCTCTATGAACAATATGATAATGAATAATGAACATTTATTGATAGAGGTTAAGCATTCATAAAAGGGGCGCAGGCTAACTTTACACGACAATTACAATCAACAAACTACCAAAAGAATGATTGAGGGAAATTTATCAAACACTATTGCATTCTCCATTTTAATGAAGACACTTTATGTAAAAAATTGATTTTCAATGAGGGAACAATGAAACCATGCAAGCACTAAAATACATCTAGTAGCACCAAATCTTTATTATCTTGGTAGCTTTTAGCAATAATCTCAAAATTTGCCCCTTTACAAATGAGAAGGGAGGCCTTTATATAGGTCTCAGATTACAATGAGAAACCATGATTGAAATAAAATAAACAACGTAGATTTTGCCACTTAAACCCCAATTAGGGTTAGGGTAAGAAGAGTAATCTATAAGTAATGAGTGGGTCCATGTGGATGAATAGAAATACATATGTGCAACAAGGTAGGGTAGTAAGTGCCTATTGTCCATATCCATATTTTTTTTGAGAGAAAACAAGATTACCTCTATTAAAATAATATCCTCACTTAGTTCAAATAATTGAAGTTATATAACCTCAAAAATGCTTGATCCATTAACATTTACTAAATTTGGATGGTGCATTCACCAAATGGATGTGAAGATGCATTTCTACTTTATTCGTTCATCCACAGGCATCTGGCATGCTTTAGATGATAATCGGGTATACATTTGCTATAGTTGTGAAGACATGTTTAATTTTGTGGAGCAAGCTCATTATAATTTGTGTATAACAGAATACACAAAAGAACTACAATTTTCTGTAGAACCTTTTCTTTATATGGTAACAATAATTATACTAAAGTTGCTTAGATTAATTGAAGTTATTCTTATGACATTTTGTACTCTAGGTCTATTCAGTCAGTGAGAAAAGTGTGCTTTCCCAGAAAGCTTACATGCTATTCTATATATGAGATAAGAAAACTAGCATTCAAACAATAGGTGGGTCTGAATCTCAATATAATGGCTCTAAACTAAAGAAGAGGGTGTCATTGAACATTGAACATCCAAATGAAAACCACTTACAAGATTCATATGCCCTCCAAGTGATAGAAAACATGCATTTTTCCAAATGATAGCAATCTCTTTTAGTGTTGTAGGTGTAAACAAGATACCCCAACAGGTAGAAAATTTGTCAAATGTCAATTTTATTTCAGAAAGTCTAGAAAAGAACACAAGTTCTGGCCAATCATGTAGTAAATCTAGATCATCAACAGATCATGATGCTACATTATAGATGGTACCTCCAAGAACCAATGGTATTCAAACAAATAATGTCTTCTAGTCAAGTCATACCATAAGTAATGGATGCACATCAAATGGGTCTAGTAATAATGTTAAGAAGCAAGAATCTGAAATAAAGGGAACTGATTCTATGGGTAATTTTAATGATATGGTTGTTAGACATTCTTGGAACTGTGATGTGAGCAATGATAATGAGAACTATATTGGTAGAAATTCTGAAGCTTATTCAAAAATTAATGGTAACAGATCATGAGAATGTCAAACATTCTACAAATGGTTTGATAGGTATTATTACTCGGCATCATGCTACTAAACTTCCAAAAAATGATTAAAATGGTAAACTTGTAGCTGGTGAGCATCTAGAGAATGGTAGTGTGGTCCACAATTCTATAGATAATGAGAGTGAGGCTTCTAAGCTCCTATCCCTAGAAGATGGTTCCTTATTTCAGGTGCTTGTTTTTTGTATTAATTCTATAGTGTATATGTTTATTTTTGAGAAAATTGCTTTTAGTCCTAATGAATCTTTATATGTCCCTTTTGGTAGGGAGGAAAAAATGGTACTTTTCTTTGTAAGGGAAGGGAAATGAATGAGTCATGTGTAAAAGCTATGCATCCACATAGGTTGCAAAAATATAGTCAAGAAACTAACTGTATTTCCATCCAAAAGTACCAAAAACACAATGAGGACAACCACTACCTCGTTAGTAGAAACAGATTGAAGCTTATGAAGCATCTTCCATGTCATCGATTTTTACAAGCATTGTCTTTCAGGGGGCATTTTCTTCTAAGAGCAATGCATATTTTGAGGAAGAAATGATCTAATGAAAGGAAGAAATGCATGAAGTTACAGCTTAAGAAGGCTGACATTTTTTGTTAAGCAAAAATGCTCTGCAAAATTACCTTTTGGAAAAGAGTATCCAGCTACGAAAAGTTTTGCATGTTTATTCACTTCTAACTAGCCACAACAATCTCGTGGAAAGGGTCTGTCAAATAAAATAAATGGTTATGTTTCTATGTAGCAAACCAAGACATCTAAAATTATAGTTAGTGTGGTTCAGAATGGGTGTAACATTGCTAAATTTTGTGATACTCTGATGCCTCTTGTAAATAGGTAGGTTTCTAGTGGAAATGGTACTAAGCTAAAGAAACAAAGAGAAGTTCCTAGAAGACTTGGTTTAAGTAAAGCTAGATAATATTATGATGTTGAGCAAGACTCTAACATTAGCATTGAGAAAAACCGGTCTACTCTCTGTGTTTCTGTGTAGCAAACTGAGACATTAGAAATTACAACTGGTGTGGTTCAGAATGGGTGTAACATTGCTAACGCTTGTGGTTGAAGCAGCAAGTTGAATATGCTTGCAGTAGGGTCACTGTGGTAGTGATAGTAGCTGGCGTCATCGCCATAGTGGCCTCATCGCAATGCTTTCCATGGACGTCGCAATTGTGACATCCACCCAACCATTATGATGGCCCTTGATGTTGCTGCCACAATGGCACCATCACAATTCTTGCCGTGGATGTCGCAATTGCAACGTCCATGGCAAGCATTGCAATGGACATCGACATTGTTGCTATAGAGACCCCGTCACTAGATGTCATCGTGACCCTGTCACAATTTGCTGTGGATGTCACCATTGTGATGTCCAGGGCAAGTGCCACAGCGACCCCGTCGCCAGATGTCGTTGTGACCCCACCACAACACTTGTGGCAGATGTTGTAATTGTGATGGATACCGCAAGCATTGCGATGGGGTTTGTGCCATAATAAAGTGGTTTCATAGCGACGGATAGGTGTTGTAATTGCGATGACATAGGATAGACGTAATTTTCAACTAAAAAACAATGACATCTATTACTGTCGCAGTGGCGACACATTATGGTCATAATTGTGACACTTAGCCATCACAAATCGATGCCAAATGTATTAGTGTCTAGGTAGAAACTAAAATTTGGTGATGATGAGGATAAAGTAGATCTGATCATATTTTCAAAGACTACCCCTAGCTTTGAAGAGAGGAAGAAAGTACTAAAAGAAGGAGGCATAGCATCCATCTAATCACTTAAGTGTGACACTAGGAGTGTAGGAGAGTAGAAATAGATTGAAGTTTCCCTAGTGAGACAAATGGCAAAATGGAAATACTCTCCTGATGTGCTAAAAACACAAGTTCCACATGCAATCCTCAAGGCAATTGCCCCAATATGGAAAAATGCAATAAATGTTGCAAGAGACATCAAAGAAAAGACCTTGAGACAACTCATGCCAACTCTTAGTGATAAAGAGATTAAGAAATTATTAAAGGAGAATGAAACAAAACTGACACCAACATTCAATGCATTATTGATCATGTTTAAGGATATTGAGTCAGTAGTGAAATAAAAGACTGCTGCATGGAAAACATCTATCAGATGCACAAGCCTAGTAATAATGTTGTGCAAATAGATGATAAGGATGGTGAAGAGGATAACATGGAAGAGGATGCAGAAATAAGAGATGATGAAATAGAAAATGTATATATTGATGATGTTGAAGAGGAAGAAGAACAAGAAGCTATAAGAAGAAGTCTTCCAAAAATTTAGAGTATTGAGGATACTGATGTAGAAAAGATAGCGTCAGAGGCTATGAATTCCCTCCTCATTCTCCAAGTGAAGCCTTAGTACAATCTAGCTTAGAGAAGGTTTCTAATGAATTGGCTGAGGTTAAAACTATATCACCAAGCACCTAATCAATTTATGGAGTTACTTTACCAAGTGTTTCAATGAGTGAAGTGTCTAACACTTCATCTATCAAGCAACATGCTTAGATCATTCTAGCATCAAGCTTGATCGAGAAACAAAATGGTATTCCTACTATTAGTGTTATTTCTACTATTCCCACATTTTTTTCTATTTCTATTGTTTCCACCCATGGCTAGTGCAATGATAGTTGAGACTTAGTCTCAACCAAGCACTGAAGTTTTAAATAAAGAAAAAGAAATTATTTCATCTATTATTCATAAGGAAAATGGTCAAGAGGTTGAAAATTTTAACTAAGAAATTGATCCAGAGGAGGACATTGTAATACTAGATTAGGATGTTTCCAATCCGACTCCTAATCAAATGGATGCACTTGGAGAACTTTTAAAAAAAGTGTAAGGAAACAAAAGCTTAGAGAAGAGAAGAAAAATAAAAATCAAGTACTCAAAGTTATCAAGAGCATATTTGTTGATGCTTTGAGAATTGAGGTTGATGAGAAATAACCTATTTTGGATCAATTGGTTAAAATTATCCAAAAATACAATGAAGAACTGAATGTACAAGATTTTTTTTGCAGAGGGCAGAAAGAAAATTTGAAAACAAAGTTTTGGAGAAAGTAGCACAAAAGATAGGTATGGATCAAGTAGAATTTTCTACTATTCTTGCTACACTTAAAATGTATGTAATAATGTTGTTTCTTTATTTTTCAAGTTGAGTGACACATTTATCTTTACTAAGGATATTAAAGATAAGCTATCCAAGATTGATGAACATATGAAAGCAAGTGCACATCAATTGTCACTTGATCCTAGTTGTACTTTTGTACATTTTGTGAAGATTGGATACTTGATAGATCTTCAGGTAGAATTACATAGGGAAGCAACTAGGATTAGGGCCACACTTGTAGATATTCAAGGCATGATTCTTCCAAACATGGATGCACTGCAAAAGCACATTGCACATACAAAGAAACTAATCCATGATAATAACTTCTCCAAGCTAACCACATGATGGAAATTTTAGTAGAGGGACATATAGCCTTGCATGTATCTAAGGTATTGCAAGAGAATCAAGACAAGACCATCAAAATCATTTTGAAGGTACATAGTGATATCTTGTCACATTTTGGTATTAACTTGTAAATATTTTAAACCTTTGGCATTTATGTCAAAAAGAGGGAGAAGGTTATTTGTACATAAAATATTATCATACTCCAAATATATGTATGGGGGAGAAATATATGTATGGGGAAGTACTACTATGGAGAATGAGGTACATATAAGAAGAAAATACATTTGCAAAAGAAATTTTGGAAAAAATATAAGAGTAAAAACATTGTAAGAAGTTACTAAGCTACAACAACAGAGATTGGTCAAAACCAAGTTTTGAGGATTCAGACAATTGGTATGATAAGTGTTTTTTTCACTAATGCCAAAGGGGGAGATTGTTGACATTAAAGTAAATTTTTCTAGTAGTGACTTAACACTTAGTTAGATGGTTTCATGTCTACCAAGCTTACTATACTTTCAATAGTAGTAACCAAGTGTTTCAGTTGCTACCAAGCTAAATAGTTAGATTATAGTTCATGTTGAGCTTCATAGTATCTATTGAGCATGTGAGATAGTTTTTAGTATTGACCAAGCATAGAAAAGTCTACCAAGCTTTCCAGTAGGAATGATGAAGATCTTAGTGTTAACCAAGCTCTATAGTGTTAACCAGGTATATCAATGTCTACTGAGCTCACAGTGTTAACCAAGTCAATTCAGTATTGACCAAGCATCACAATGTCAACCAAGTGTTCCAATATCAATGACTATTATAGTGCTTACCAAGTTTCTTCTACTCAAAGTGATCATTGTGGACTGAGCTTTAACATCAACTAAGTTCCATAGTTTTTTGAGTGTTGATACTATTTTCCAAGTGTTAGAACATCACCATGTTGCCTTTGAAACCTAAGTTATAGCAATGGGTTGACTTTATGAATTATGGTGAATTTGGTATTGTAACCAACTCAAGAAAGTAATCAACTAGATTGGTATATAGGTAATGTATTGTATCTTATACAAAAGGAATATAATAACTAATGTGAAGAAGTAAGAAGATGATGAATGCAAATTGAAGAAGGCTACAAGTAGTATAAGATATAGTAGAGACTTATCTATCACTATGAGGTGATGATTGTAATTTAAGGAATTTTATTCAACAACCCAAAGTTTTAGATCAGAGATCAACCACTTATTCATCCTAATAGGTGCATCAGTCAAATCCTTTAACTAGGTGGACTTAATAATCCTTTGCTAAATCTTGTAATAGACTACATACTTCACTGTATCTTTATAAATCCTTTAACAAGGTGCACCTAATAGGGAAGATCACCAAAAGTGGTCAATTGTAAGGCTAAATAGGCCAAATTTATATTGCAGTCATAAAGTTTGTAGGTATCATCTCCAACCCAGTTTTTCTTTCTCTTTGGAAGGTTTCTAGGTTACCATTGTTGACAATTAGCTAATAGAGATATGTAATTGTTTTCATTTATGGCAACACATAATGTACATGCTCACATAAAACCTCAGAAATAAAGATACTTAGCTTTTGGTACTTAGGGAATTGTCTAAGTATTAATTTTGCATACGACAGTGTATTGTTTTGTTTACAACTTGTTGTTGATGTCATATTATGACTATAAAAGTTAGATGGAGATTGTATACATATTGATGATGATGTGTATAACCTCAAAAGTTAGTACAAACTATACAAAACCAAGATATTTGTGTTTTAATGAAATAGGACAGCAAAATTGAAGGAAATTTTTTTTTTTTAATACAAAATAATTACTTGTCCAATTAGGGCCAACATCCTATATGTTTACTCTAAGTTGGAAAAGTGTATTATGGTCTTAGCTGACCATTCAACATTACTTTACTACTTTGTTATGTATGGTTTAAAGTAAGAAATAATATCCAGTTGGTGACTAAAGTTTGTAGATTACTTATTCAAACCCCCCCACCATCCCTTAGTAATCCATATTTCTAACAATTAGTATCATAGAACAATTACTTTAAAGAGGCTTAGTAGCTTGAGTAAGATCCCTATGGATATGGAATAGATGATGAAGAAACTTGAAGAGGCACTTGGACAAATTGATCTCCTTACTGAAAAAAGTGATAAGTTAAAAGACAAATATGAAGACTCCAAAGTATACATTGGACAATTGAGGGAAAAGATTGAACATCTCAAATCTAAGCATGAATCTACTAAATCTGAAACTAGTGATGGTGAAGATTTGAAGTTGAAGACATAATACAAGATATTGAAGCATGAATTCAAGATTACAAATCCAAAGTTGAATTTGAGAAATGATACTAGAAAAGTTGAATTTGATTTGAAAAGTGAGAATATAGATCTAAGAGAAAGTCAACAAAGAAGTCATCTAAACATTTAAAGAATATCATGAAGAACTACAAAAATACAATACTATTGTGAAAGTTGAATTAACTCAGTGCAAGCAACAACTTGAGAAATTTTATTCTAGTAGAGAAAATCTTGATGATTCAATGTCAATACTAAGACCTACTTATGATAAGATTGGCCTTAGTTATCTATTTAACATGTCTATAAAGAAACCTAAGATTAGATCAGATCCAAAAGAAAAAGAAAAATTTGATGATAAGATTAAATCTAGTTAATCTTATGAAAAATCTAAAGAAGTTGGTTAAGACAAGGAAGTTGAAATATTGGATGAACCAAAGCAAGTGGAACCTCCTAAAGAAACTAGGCATGCATTTAGAGGTAACTATTTTTCATGTAATGAAATAGGTCATATGAAAAGATGTTGTACAAACAAGTCATTTAATCATGTTAAGGACTTTTATTGTTATAATTTTCATGAAGAAATTGATTGTAGGAAACCTAAGTATGATAATAGTAGAATGTATAGAAATACTAACCATATAGATACAAGAAGATCCATTGAAAGGACATGGAGAGAAGGAAGACCTTATGAAGATAGAAGATAGATCATGCATTATAAGTGTAACAACTTTGGACACATAGCTCATAACTGCCATGCACTTGATGATCAATAGAATCCTGGAAGAATACTAGTATGTCAGTTATGTAACAACTTTGGACACACAACAAGGTATTGCAAAGTGGATAGAAACTTTGGAGATAGAAGGAACAATGGAATAACCATTGAAAATAGAAAGAACGATTGAAGAAATGTCAAAAATGACAGAAGGAACCATGAGAGGAACTCTAGATCTAAAAAAGGCAATGAGGAACAAAGAAATGTAGTTAGTGAAATTTGAGAAGAACTTAATGAGGCATTTGTAAAAGGATTGGATATCTCAAAAGATAAGTTACATGATTGTGATAGAGGAAGATCAAACTCAGTTGTCAACTGTTATTCAATTAAGTTGTATTAAGCTTGTTCACTAGATTTTGAAAACTTCATTTAGAGATCAAATTAGAGGTTACAAAGTTTGGAAAAGGTGTATCGAGTTAAGTTTAGATGGTGTCTAAGCTAGCTTGTAATTTTGAGCTTATCTAAACAAGTCACAAAGGAATTAAGAGATATTGGTATTACAGAGAAAGATAATTTTGTAGCTAAAGATGAAAACTATGTTTCTACTAAGAATTTCATGAAGTGAACTCTTGTGGAGCTTTGTCATGATGAGAGGAGGCTATGGAAAATGTTAGATGGCATCTAAAGATCAAATAAATGATCTTGAGAAGTTACTTGATTATAGAATGTAATTGACAGCTTTTTCATGTTTGTAAAGTATGCAATTAATGCAAGTTCAAGTTGATGGAATAAATGGAGTGTAGACTTGGTTTTCACTTCATTGTGAATACATTTGAAATAGAAAGCACTCAGAAGTCACTTGTCAAGGTGATTTCAAAGAAAACCCTATTCTAAAAAGAGGCATTTTATTATTTTTCTATAAATTTATTCATTAAAAGCTCATATTTGATAGAATCATGGATATGTTATTAGTGCACAATGTTGAGAATGAGGAAAAACCTAAGTTGAAAGTTGTTTCCATACAACTATTAGAAGGAAACCCTAACTCAACATTATCCATTACTCTGAACAATGTAGTATATTTGGGAGATATAGGAAGATATCTTAATAGTAAATTTGAATCTATTGGGAGAGAATACATGAACAAGGATATGGAATTAGTTTTAAACCATGATATGACTATGAAACCTAGCTTTGAACACTTGACCAAACTAGACCTATTCAAATATCATTTCTTCAGAGAAGTGGACATAGATGAGTGGACACAAATCATATTAAGAAAAATACATGAAGGAAAACTATGGATGCAAGATAGTGTAGTTGATATTTCTACTGACCTTATTCATGAGGTAATTGGTCTTAATAAACAAGGTAGTGTACCTATAGGTGAGAAAAATTTTACGAAGAAAGTTTAAAGTTATACCAAAGTAGTGTACAATGGAAAGGCCTTGGTTAATAGCACCATCAAGCAAGATGATGTAAGATTCCTAAGTATAATTATTGCCTACTCTATATATGCAAGTTCAAAGATTGATGAATTATCAGCCGAATTCATCTATGTAGCCTATAAGACATGTGTAGAGAAGGAACAAGTAAACCTCAGTAAAATTATAAGAATGCAACTACTTGAGAACCTTGGAAAAATAAAAAAGACTAAGAATAGTGTGTTTAGATTTAAGTCACTAATCAATCACATATTATTTCATGTGCTTAAAAGATTTCCATATTTATTAGTCATAGAGATAATGAGGAGTGATAGATGTACAATGGAAAAGATCACAAAAGTATATAGAAGACATCTTGTAGATAAGATATTGAATAGGGAAAACCTAATAATGAGGACATTTCAGAATGAAATGAGATAGAGATTTAGAATTGCGCCTGCAATTGTAGATAGATTTAAAGATGACATTTGTGTTATGGTTGATACAAATTTTACTTATATACAAGTAGTAGAACCTTGGGAAACATTTCTTGATCCCTTAGGTTATGAGATGAGTGATGATATTGTAGTTGGATATATTGATTTGTTGTTGAAATTAGAGAAGGATAAAGCATAATATAGATTTGGAACCTATGATGAGATCACCCAATCAGCTCATTAGGCATCCTTGAAGAAGGCTGCTTTCAAGAAGATAGAATCAATTATGAAGAAAGCTTTATCAAAGGCTGGTATGACTGAGAGTGAGTTTAAGGTAGTTAGGAAAACCATGAAATAAGGCATATTGAATATACAACCCTTTCAATATATGTTGTAGAGACATCTTTGGAATAGATCATTCTATATGCAATAGTATTAGATGTGCAGCCTAGTGAACTGAAGACAAAATATGAGAGATTAGTAGAAGTGGTAACCACAAAGACTAAGAGGGTCAAGCAACAAGCCACCAGACTAGGAAAAATACAAAATACATTGTTGACAATTGTGAAGTCTAGAGATGAAGAAGAAGAAGAAGAAGAAGTCAAGCAAGGAGAGAAGATAACAATGTTAAAGCAATCAGCAAGAAATGCTTGAAAACCCTAGAAGTTGAAGATTGAAAAGATTAACTGAGTTATTGCTATTAAGGGTAAATTTGTTTAGATGAACAAATTCTATGATTTGTATCATAATTTTCAGAAAGATTAGACTGATATCTTTATTGTGAGATACATTATATAAAATAATATGAAATTGAAGGATATTATGGGCATATGTAGTGCCTTATGTTTGCAATTTGTACCTTATCTATTTTAATTTGAGGGATACTTGATACTCTTTTATATGTACTTTTAGATGAACTGAGGGTAAGATGTTATACTCTAATTCAGTATCATAGATGCTATACTACTATGTTGTTCAGTTTATCATATTTGCATGTTGATGCCATTTTGAGATGATAGTAGATCTATGATGATATCTCATTTTCTAGTATTTGGAAATACTTTCTGACTATGTTATGCATTAGATTTTATTCTATGGTGATTTACTTCATTCTTGTCTCTTTGTGCTTTATGCACGCATGAGTGATGAAAATGGATTATTTAGATATAATTGAATAAATGGTTAAATTAGTTATTTAATGTATTTATTTCTTTGGCTATGATATTATAAGTGATTACACTTGATCGTGTGTTATAGTCTATAGGATTTATATCCCTGGTAGTGGCACATGGAGTTAGTGATTTATCTATTCGTATTTTACCAATTCCATCAATGTATGGTCAACATATCCTTATTTAATTGTTTAAAATAAAAATTTTGGTGATTATTAAATCTGAACTCATCTGCATTATGTGATTAGACTAGTGAGCATGTCTATGCATTTAAAGGTTTGCACTGTTGCAAAAGTTGTTAAGTGATTTTCTGTGATTTTGGGTTTTTGGGCTTTTAATCTTCTTGAACGTAATCTTTGGCAACTTTGCCTTAGGTGAATTCTCATTGTGAGGAATAACCTATTTTCATTTCGGTTGATTCAGAGTCTAACTAGTCTAACTAGTTAGTTGCCCTAATTAACTATTCACTTGAAAAGTGAATAATTTTGGAAAGTGGAATTTAATTCCTCACTTTTCTATTTTGAAAATTAGAAAATTGGAGAACTTTTCTAAAGCCCTCTTCTTGAAGGATTGGATTTTTGTTCATTCTTGAGAGGTGTGATTGTGGGATTTTCTTGAGATTAGTCTCATTGGATCTAACTTAGGTAGACCTTGCTTTGTCGTGATTTCTGGTAGATTTAGTGGGTGATTTATTTTATTGTGTTGATTTTAGTTTTTTCTCTTTTTTTTGTCAGGTAGGGCTTTCCATTTTTCTTGTTTCTACTTCATTTTAGCTTCTATTTTTGGTAGTTGTTTGTCTAGAGGATGAGAACTAGTGTTCCCCTCCATTTCTGTTCATTGGTTCTACCTGTTTGGTTGGGTATGAACATTTTCCCTATTTTAGGGATAGGGATTTGTGGTTTCACATCGTTATGCTAGCTATTTTTTCATATGATTTTGAAACTCAAATATTATTAGATTTTGGGGGTTTTTGGACTCAAAGGCCAAATGGGTTTCAATTTCAAAATTTTCTATTTTTTGGGGTTTTTACCACATTTTGTGTGCCACCCTATTTTCTCATGTTTTTTGGGCATGCGTTTGGTCTTGGACTTGGATCATCTATTTGGATGTCGGTCAGACCTTTATTGCACTTTTATGCTACTTTGTGATGTGTGTCACATCCATCCTCCTGAGTCTATTTTTGATTGAGTGACTTCTTTCTTTGCATTCTCATCTAGTCCTTGTGTTATGATCTTCATGATGGTGGTGCACCACACACAAGTACATGTGCATACATCTATCAGGTGACTTGCAAGGGCCATTATTTTGTGGTACTTCCAGAAGTTATGATCATTGTAGTTGGGTTGGGAATTTACATGCCCACAAACACTCATCATTGGATGAGCATGGGTAGGGTAGGGTAGCATATGGAGGGGCTTCTATCCTACAACTTGGTGACTATTTCCTATTGGTTGGTAGAATAATTTTTATATAAGTGATAACTAAATTAAAATATTCGGTGGTAATAATTATAAGATAATAAAATGTTTAGGTTGTGCACCTTCTATTAAGAAGAGTTGTTGCCTATGTTATACACATTCTACTGAGAAGAGTAGCTACCAATACTACCTTGGGCTTTTCGATGCTGAGTGACTCTCCATGATTTCAACCTCTACTTAATAGCCCATTGAGTTTCTGACCAGGACCTGTAGTTTATGCATTATCTATGTTCTTGGTTTTAGCCATCATATTGTCTAGCATGTATGTTAGCTATAAACATTTTCTTTGTGTGTGTTTGTGGTTGGATCATTATCTCCATCAACACAATGGGAATGGGCCTATAGGTTCCACATGGTTGGGAGGAATAGCTATTGACATTTCAATCATGTTTTTTATTAGTGACATACACTTATTTAGATTGTAAGTATCTACTGAGCATATTGTATAGTTAATAGTGTTAACCAAGCATTTTAGATACTATTGAGTTCTACAATTGCTATTGAGTCCCTTGGATAGTATTTAGTTTGTGCTTATTAGTTACTACAAAATTATTGATTAGTACTGTAAACTGAGCATCATAGTGTCTGCTGAGTTTATTAGTACAAATTGAGTTGTGCAATGCTTACCAAGTTTGCAGTTGATGTGATGTGAGTCCAGTGTTAACTGAGCTACTCAATGTTAACGAAGGGACTCAGTTTATACTAAGCTCATAGTGATAGCATTAATCAAGCTATGCAATGTGAATCAAGTGATTCAGTTTATATGTCAAGTTTCATAGTATTCACCGAGTCACTAGTGCAGACTGAGTTCAAGACTACTTAGAAGTGATTAGAATGGACCAAGCTTCTACGTCTATTGAGAAAATGATGATGCCAAGAATTGATAGTAGATGTTGAGTATCAGAACTTCACCAAGCTAGTCTTCAGAATGTGAGTTTCTTCATTTGGGCCAACTTTGTGTATTTTGTGTAAACTTGTATTATGGCTGACTTTGTAATTTGTAAATTGGATTAGTATATAAGTAACGTATTTTATCACATTCAATATGATGAGATGATATAATGTAATAAGCAAATAAGAGAGAACAGAGAATTATAAAGGCTACAATAGTATAAGGAGTAGGAAAGATTATATATCACAACAAGGTGATTTCTACTCTCAAAGGAATCTCATTTAGCAAACCAAGTTGCAGATCGAAGATCAATTACTATTTCATCTTGATGGGTGGATCAGTCAAATCCTTTAATAAGGTAGACCTAATAGTCTTATATAAACCTCTTTACTGAGTGCATACTCCATTGTATGATTGTAAATCATTTTGCAAGGTGGACCTAATAGTCCTTATTGCTCCTAACAGGGCCGATTATTAGAAGTGATCATTGTAAGCCTTACTAGGCCAACTTTATACTCCAGTACTAAAGCTTGTGGATATCATCCCTGCCCCAATTTTACATTCTATTTGGAAGGTTTTTGGGTCACCAAATTGTGTGTTAAAAGTGTTATGTATGCTTTAATGTATTTAGTTTCTCATGCATGAAATTAGATCATAATATACATGAAGGATTAATTTCTAATTAATGATTAAGTTTTATTGGTTACTAATTCACCCCTCCCCTCTTAGTAACTTAGCCTATCATAATATTTCAAAAAATTGGTATTAGAGCTTTATGGTTCTCAAAGAAAAGTTTAATAACTTGAGAAAATATCAAAGGCTATGGAGGTATTCATACTTGACAAGGATATTGATAATGAAAAGCTAGATTTGGAATTAGCTATTAGATAACTTAAGAAAGAAAAAAAGAAGCTCTCTCAATCACTAAAAAGAAGAAAATATAGTGCAATCTAGATGAATGATCAACTCTACATTGAAGAAAGAATTGAAGACATCCACTCAAGAAATTCAAATGAAGCTAATGAATCAATCAAAGAACTATTTGAAAAGAATAGTACTCTTCAATAAGAAGCAAGAAAATTGAAAGAGAGCAATAAATTTAGTTAGTAAGATTGTGTGAAGTCATAGAAGAGAAAAACAAGATAAAAGAAGAGATAGAAGTAAAGAACAATGAAATTCAACACCTATCCATTTAGTAGACAAACTTCATTGGTCAACTCACCAATGCAAATGAAGAAATCATGAATCTAAGATCAAAGAATGAAAGATTGCAAAATGATATAAACTCTAAAATGAAAACCAATGAGAGGATGATGAAATCTCAAGCAAGCTTAAATCAATTCAATGAGCAAAGTCATTACAGACAAAAGGGAAAAGCAAGAATTGGATATATAGAAGATGGTGAATCATCTAAGCAAGGAGATCAAAAGAATTAGATACCTACTTGCAGTCACTATGGTAAGATAAGTCATACATCAAAAAAAATGTTGGAGCAATGGGAAAGAAAAATTCAATGGAAAATGCTACAATTGTAATTAGAATGGAAATAGGGAAAATGAATGCAAAGAGAAACCTAAATTTGAAGGCAAGTGTCACAAATGTAAGAAGCATGGGCACAAGTCATTAGAATGAAAAACTAAGCTATTGAACATAGTAGAGCAAATTGTAAAAGCTATATTTGGTTGGGACTATAACACTTGGTGGAGATGTCATTACTATGGAGAATTTGGACACATTGGAATGAATTGTGTAAAACATCATATGAGGACAAGAGATACTACCAAGAGATGTTTCATTTGTATAGGACTTGGTCATACTTCCAAGAATAGTATGAATACTAGAAAAATTGAAGATGAAAAAAAGGAAAAATTTGACAACATCAAAAGTCAAATGAGATAGCAATGGGTTCCAAAATCTTCTGAAAATACAAGTCTGAGCACTAATGAAGATGTCACTCAAGAATTGGGTGACTCTACCATTTCCACTTGATCTCTCATAGGAGAACTAGAACTAGGATTCTAAATAAAACATCTCACATCAATTCCAGTTAGTAGGTTGAATGATCCAAATCAGCATTCAAGATGCAAAGATGCCAGTCATTACCGAGTGAGGTTGGGTTATTGTCTTACTGAGCAATGTTGGGTTGCAGACCCTGCCAAGCAAGGTCAAGAGTAACTAAGTTCTATGTGGTTAGTGAGCATTCAATTCAAGTAAAGTAGATAATAGTCTATCATTTGAGCAAAAAATTTCACCAAGCATTTATGGAAAAATTTGATTAAAAAGGGTGAAATGAAAGTCATTTCTCACTACAATGTTTTTGAGAGCAATATGTGCAAAGCGATTTTAGAGCATTCAAGTGATTTGAGCGAATTGGTACTGGAGATTTTCATATTCTCTAAAACACTACTGAGCAAAGATGGCATCAACTAGTAGCAAATCAAAGAAAGGTTTAGACATGTTAGTTCAAGGTATGGAATGGAAGGAACTAGACTTTAAGTTGACTCCTATGATTGTAGAAACCCTATATTAAAGTGGAGCTCAGTCACAAATTCCACCAAAGGTAATTTTAATCAATGATATTCATTCGCATTTCAAATGTACTATTCAAGACATTGGAACATTGGAGATGGATGAATCATTGAAAGATTTATATCTTAATGGTGTGTTGAAACCTGAGCACCAATATCTTGAAACCAAAGGTTTAACTCACATTCTACATATGCCATGAGAATTCAAATTAAAATGGATAATATATATACTAAGTCATGTGCACAATGGTTAGCTGTGCTTGGAACTGTTGGTATTTTTCAACTGTTGAGCAAAAAAAGCTCAATAACAAGACAATAATGCTCAAAAATCAAGGAACTAGCTACTTCCCATTAATAATTATGTATGCATATTAGTTGGATCCAACTTCAACAAAACAAAGATAGGTTTTCTACTCTTTAGGCTCTACAAAACCAAAGTGGGTATACCTAAGGGATGATTCAAATGAGTGTTTTTGTATGAGAATCCTTTTAGTTTCATTTGAATTCTCATCTCTTATCTCTAGCATATACATATTTTATCCATTCTTTGACATTTTTAGATGATATATATCCCTTATAAGCATATTTGGTCACAATCCTCCTTAGGTTTGCAAATATTTCCAAAAATAGTAGCTATCTAAGACTCGAAGATTAGATGTAAATGAGTGCTAACCATCTTTGAAACTCTTCAAATGGTTACATAAAAATGATTTTGGTTTTTAGCATTCATGCTTATTCATGATCTATCTATCTACAAATTGGGTTAACTAGATTAGTGCTTTATCCATTGGGATTTAGAGTCTACTTCAATTTATGGATCTAATTGATTGCATTACAACCAATACTATCAGCAATTCTTACTAGAATTCATTTTTATAAACATCCTTCCTATTACCTTAGTAGCCTTATCAAATTCACTAGAGCATTTATTTGATTCATCAAATCAATAGTAATAATGAATTGACATACCATCTAAATAAATTGCATTCAATTGGACAAGCTTTGCTCACACAACATCAGAATAACTAGGTAATAACAATGTAGAGAAAATTAAGCAAGAACAGATATGGGGACAATTCAGCTTTGTATTAATCTTCTTTGAAAATTGTATACAATTGTAATAAGACTTAGAATGACCCTAAATAAAACATTAGACCCCTGTAACATCAATATATTCCCAAATAAATTTAGAAGAAATACATCATAAGTTTTTGCACTAATAACTAGATCGAGCCATATTCAGTATAGACCAAAATTAACAATAAAATTGGGCCCTTCTCTAGCCTTGGAATCTCACTTATATAGTGTGAGATGCAACAAGCTTCAGGCATAGAGAACTGGTAGTTGTACTCTAACAAAAGATATTTACATTTTGCAAATAGTCACAAAAGGACTAAAACTTTGTGTAACAAAATTTTTTTACATCAAAATGTTCTTTTTAGGCAGACTACTTTTTTGTTACACATCAAAAATTATGAAATCAATGATTTGTTCCCATGTTATTCTAATTCTTCAAAGTACATTGCTATTAGGCTTGAAAGTGATGTGTCCTATTCTGTTATCTACAAGCTTACCTCAACTTGGGGGTTCTCATTGTCTTCATCATGGACTATTAAAGTAGTAGTTACCTCTACATCTTCTTCTACCCCATCTTCTTCTACCATTTTTTCTAGAGACATAAATTTCTCTTTCCACTTGTTGAAAGCAGTGTCATTAGGCCAATCAAAGTTTAGGATTTCCCTCTACACTTTTATTACAAAATTTTTAGCTACTTCTATTTCAATGAGATCCTTCCTGATATTATTATAAAATAACTACACTTTGACTAGCTCTTCATTAGTCATTGCCCATAGTAGATGCCCCTTTTCATTTACAACATTATTCATTCTTTGGAAAAATATTTCATCCAATTCCTTTTTACATTCTTCCTTGTCTTTTCTTTTATCAACTTTTTTGAGAGCACTAGTAAACAAGTCAAACTTCTAGTTATATACTTGGAGAGGAAAATTTTTATTCATTTTTTAATAGAAACCCATTTATTATCAAAATTCTCCAGCCCATTTAGTGGATCAAAAATCTTTTCTATTTGGTGACATGGCAACTAGATGATAGATATGCACATAGTGATAATGTCATTATTTCTTTCACTCCACTTCTATACAATGGGTACTAATTTATATTCACCTCCTTTTATTTCATCCCAAATAGCTACAATTCTTTCCAACTAATCATAAAATGTTAGCCACTCAATTCTATCTATCAAGTACATAATAGCTTGCCTTAGTTTTTCTCCATATTGATTATTCAGTTCTATATGCATTTTCTGCAATTTGTCCATTTCTTCCTCATATTCCTCTGTAGTATAGAACTCAAGCCTCTGTGGGGTGTCTAGTATTTCAACAATAGGGGTTGACTTAAATGGTTCAACTAGTGGCCAAAGATATACAATTCTTGGCCTACTAGATTTTCCCATCTTTCTCTTCCCAAGATACTTATCCATTTGAGATATCTAATTTTCCAGTAAGTGTATCTGTTTGCCCCTTTCCTCATATGTCTTTAATACTTCTTCAAATTTGGCATTGAGTTATAAGGACCTATCTTGTTCTTTTCTAGACACTGTAACCCCAAAATCTAGTATTTCTTTAGCCATGTTAGTGATTTGTTGACTACTCACTTCATCAACCCTATATAACTGTGAGAGTACTAGTATATTCTACACTAGAAATTTCTTGTATTCTAGTCTTATCTATTCTTTCAATCAACCAAATTACCAGGCTTGATGATCATTACTGAATTTGACTCCCCTATGTGCTTGTAATATTTCCTCCTCGGTCTTATACCGCACATTTTTCTCCTTTTTAATTGAATCAAAAATCATAGCATTAGCTATGTCCCACTCAGGAAAAATTAGAACTCCTGACTCCCTAACTAATTTCTTCTCGACCTTAGGTGTTAATTGGGAAAAATCACTCAAAAATTTAAACTTTACCTCTTCCTCATTATCAGAGTTTGGTCTACCAAGTTGTTATGCCTTTATTTTCTTACATACCTTTTCAAAACTTCCTATGTTTTTTCTCCACAAAAAATATGCAAAAGCCCTAGATTTAACAAAATTCTCATCATCAATGAATTTCTATGAAACTTGAGCAATAATTGGGTCTATTTCCTTACCTTGATAATTAGCAACTGTGAGGTCCAATAAGGGCATGAGAGGCTCTTGAGGCACTCCTCTTTCCATGTCTACAGAAGTAACAATTACATCTATTTCCCCACCCATCTAGCTTAATTGTTCTCTTAAAGATGTCGCATCTTCTATTCGAATTGGGGATTGAGTTGGTGAATATTCTTCCACTTGAGAAGAGGACCCTTATTCCAACTTTTGTCTTTTCGATGCATTAGTTGCAAGTGGGCTTTTTGGCCTTGGCCTTCTGTGAGGGGGATTTTGTTGTATGTTTTGAACCACAATGTACCCTGCCCTCTTCTACAACATGTATTGACTTGGAGCAACAACCATCTTGCTATTAATTCTCTCCACCTCCGTTGCTTTATCAGGATAGGCTTTAACATATGTAGCCTTCTTTTCATTCATGGTTTGCATCATTTCAGCAAAATTATTCATTAATACATGCATTTTGGCACCCCAATATTTTTTATCTTTTAAAGGATTATAATCAGGCTCAAAAGCATTAATGAATTCCAAAACTTTATTGAACACTATCCACTTTTCTTTTCTTACCTCCTACTCTTGTTATGAGAAGATATTTCTAATAATATCCTCAAGGAAATATACTTGTTGTGTAATATTTTTGGCTTTTGTCCTCTCTCTCAAAAGATCATAAAATCCCTATGGATTAATATGCCTTGCTTTGGATTATACCATATTGTATCTATCCAAAAATAAATTGAGGTACCTCCATCCCTTCTTTACAAAAACAAAATGATGTGCTAGAGTGACAATCGGGAAGAAAGTACCTTTACCTTTACCATTCATGTCTCTTTCTTCAATAGTTTTGATCTGCCACAACAATTTTGCTATCCCTATCTTTAAAGGCACATGAAAAGGTAGGACATGAGGTTTTCCCAATAAACCATAAACTCTAATCATTTTAGAAACATTATATGGGATTATGTCCCCCCAGTTGTGACTAACCAAGAATAATTTTGCATGATCTTTAGGTCTAATCAACTCTAATATGGATTGTGGGATTCTAGGGCTATCACCTCTCAAAAGCAATCTCAGCCTAGATGCAAAATATTTGTCAAATCTCACATAATTGGCATTCCTAGCTTCCCAGGTCATGTCAACTCTCCATAACTAGACTGGTAACTTTTCACCATCTTTTGTTAACTCCAATTCCATCCCTTTAGAGAAAAAGGTAACTCCTTTATAAAGACATATGTGCATAAGCATGGAGTACCAGCAAAAGGGTATGTTTACCTTTCCTTGTGATATCCCCACCAAACCATTATGAATTTCTTGTGCAAGGAAAGTGGCTAAGTCAAGAATACTACTCATTCCAAACTATAATGTTCAAGCCATAATAAGAACAACAAAGCCCTGGATGTATTCCTCCTCATCCATCCCAAAAATTTTGCAAATGGCGAAGTACAAAGCTTGAGCCCTAGGATTGAAGTATTTCCTCATCAACGGCTCTAGAGTAGAGGATGTAATGAAGGTTAATCTACCAATTATGGAAAAATAATGTTGCAGAGGCCCTACTCTTAGATAGATTCTTTGTGCATTATACCTTGCTTGGAGGTTATCCATATCAATAAGCTCATGCAAAACATGGTTAGGGTTGAGATTGAAAACCTCATTAATCAATTCAAGAGAAACACTAAAGGGATTTTCTCTAGAATAATTCTTCACAATCCTAGTAATATGATCATACATTTTAGCCAAGTTAGCCAGTAGATCACTATCAAAGAAAACCCTAAGGACTACTAATTTCCCAATATCAAATTCCCAAAAATTGCTCAAAGGGGTGTCTAGGTTTCTCTAGCAAACCATTTTTTGAATAATTCTAATCCTCCCATAGAAACCTGGGCATCTCTTACCCAATTAGCCCTATCATAGAAACCCTCAACTACAATCAACCTAGGGTTCTTTGGGATAAGCTCTCTCCCTTTGGTTATTTCATTTATAGATAGTGGAAATTATTCAAGAAAATCATCGTGCACAAACCTCTTAAGATAATCAGAATGACTAGAGAATTCTTTTTATGGAGGCATCTTTTGAAAATTTTAACTCCACACAATGCTAATTTCTTAATTTTTAATGGTTACAGATCACTTACCCACTAAATCATCCTTCTTTTTTCTATGTAATTTTCTGTAATTTTGCTGAATACTTTGCAAAAAATTTTCCCTAGCTCTAAAAAACCCTTGTGCTTTGATAATTCTTTGCAATTTTGCAGTTCAATAATAGAAAACTTTGTGAATTATACTAGGGCATTAAAATCACACAAAGTAGTTCTGAACCATATTAATTTCCTTTAGTCATTAACTTCATATCATGCTTCAAGTTTTAATTTCATCCATTGATCTTACAACATCAAATGGCTTTATTTGAAAAAGCAAGCTGCTTTAAAGTTTTAGATCTCCTGGCGATGTGTCAAACAGGTGCTTCCCTGCATTATTTAAAGTTTGAGCATCTTGATAATGTGGGTAAGCACTGGCCATTTATCTCAAAAAGATCTATGGTCATGAGGATTCAAACATCTTTGAAGTACAACCTTTACTATTGAGATCCAACTGGCATTATGCTTCAACACCTCTTTCTAGCCTAGCACAACTCAGCACACATCTATCATAATTGGCCCCACCTTGCCACACATTAGATTAGCACTTCCTCACATTATTTAAATGTTACGAAACTTCCTAATGTGGGTAATCACTAACCTTTGATCTTGCACAGATCAATGATCACAAAATTTGTATCCTTATAACATCTAGTCAACTAACTTGAACAATAGAATATCACCTTTCAAACCAACATGCTTTGACAAGTGCCACGATAGAGAATTCATTATTACCTTTGAGAAGGGTGGATTCATGATGTCATTATCTCCTATGTGTCATGTTGGTGCTTCCCTGCTTTAGCTAAATATTGATCACTTTCTCAAGGTGGGTAAGCACCAGTCATTGATCTTCAAAAGATGAATGGTGGAGCAGTCTGAATATTTTTCAAAAATGTGAACACTCGTCATTACATCAGCATGGAAAAGATTTGTTGAGGTGCTTGCCTACATTATTTAAAGCTCATGCAATTTCATCAAGCAGGAAAGCATTGTCCATTGATCTATCGAAGATCAACGATGGAGTAAAAAAACATTTGTTAACACTAAGTCGAAAACCTTGATCAGTGAATAGATTGCATTTGTTGTACTAGCATATGACACTTGTCAAGAGTAGTAACTTCCTTTAGGGAATGTATTAATGACATCATCCTATACTAGGTGTCAACACAACACTTCCCCACTTTGGTTAAACTACTCACATTTTCATGAAGCAATGATGTGCTCATCATTGATCTTCCTTAGATTGATAGCATAAAGAAACACCATTAAGAAAGATCCTACTATCTTCTCTCGACCAATGATATCGCCAAAAAATCAAATGTGTTCTGACAAGTCTAATAGTGGTACAAACTACAATATTAACTCTTAGAATTTCCATGCCCATGACATCATCATTTTTGACTTGGCATATACATGTCATACTCCACCAATGAATTCACTCCAATTCATCAAAGCTTTACAACCTGGCATGACTCAACAACCTTCTCAAGGCTTGGTCCCACTATGCCATGCAACACATTGGCACTTCCCTACATTATGTAATTGTGATGCATTTTCTTATAGTGGGGAAGCACTCTCCGTTGATCTTACTAAGATCAATTGTTCATCACAATTGAACGCAAAGTAATAACTTCATTAAATGAGCCAACCAATAACATTGCAAGAAATTTGAACATACATTGACTGGCACTGATAACTCTATAACGGTCTAAATTTTTTTAACAAACTATAGACTTTACAATGCACTAAAGTTCCATCGTCAGTAAGGGCTATGTGGCACAAAGGTGCTTGCCCGCTTTGGTTAAAGACCTTGCATTTTCTTATAGCAGGGATGCACCTTCCATCGATTTTATAGAGATTGATAATTAATCAAAAAGGCTACTAAAGATAAGAATTTTTAAATAAAATATTCAAAATAATAACTATGATTAAAAGTAGGTTTATCATGTAAATTTATAAAGTAATCCTTGTGAAATGAAACTTTAGGGTAAGTTTGTCCTACCTAAAATCTTTTTTTGAAATATTATTTTTAGAAAATTTCAAGGGCTAGGGAAAAACAAAATAATAGCTTTAGGGTTTTTCATGAATCTTACCCAGGGTCTTGACCTAATTTCAAGAATTTAAAATACACACTTAGGGTTTTTCACTGCTAAATGCAACAAAACAAGAATGGTGAAAAACCAAGCCAATAGGAACAACCCATTTTGATAACCAAGAAGATGATCCACAAGATCACTGGTCTTCCCATGTTGACAAAAGAAAAAATGACTAAAACCCTAAGTTGGGTTGAACTAGAGAAGAAAACCCCTACTGAGTGGGATGGAAGGGGAATGGAGATCAGCTATGTTATTAACATGGAAATCGAGTTTGGGATACATGTCATTGCTCACAAGATATACAATTCTAGTAGATTAAAAAACATATCATGTGAAGTAGTGGATTTGTCTTACAAGTTGGTCAAGAATAACCTATCACTTGACCTTGCTGAGCTAATGTTGAACCAATTCAACAAAAACATGGAAAGTATAAGAACTTCCAAGAACAATCCATGTAAGTTTGATTCACTCTTGACTTGTCTATTTTTCTATGTTCAAAAGTTCTTCCCATTTAAAGGTACAATAGCTTAGAGGAAAGATGTACCTATTCTTTATCAAATTAATGAGTATATATTTGAAATGGGAGAAAACTATGCAAGTATTATGGATAACTATTTTGATGTATTCAAAGTGTTGGTCTGATTTTTTGCAAGATAAAATTTCCCTAATCTAGGTACAAAAAAAATTATAATTGAATCCATTAATGAAGAATAGGGTTTCTAGTCTTTGTTCTTACAAATTTGTTAACTATTGAAAACATTTGTAAAAACCTAGGTCTTGCTCCTTTTAAATTTTTTTGGTGACCATAAAATTCCCCAAGTTGCATGGTGGATGTATGATTTTATTGTTCTATCAGAAGCACTAATTAAAGTAATTATGATTTGACATGTATTTATCTTTCTAACATCAAATTTTAACAAGACACTAGAGGTCACTATGTCACAATCCAAAAATGAACTAGCTTCACAGTTAGCGACATGGCACCCAGCCAAAAAATGATAGCATGGCAACAATTTCAAAGGGTGGGTCCTAGGCATTTGCTTCATCAGATATGAATCATGCAACTTTTGGACACTTGGCATCTAGTTGGATACATGTCATGCACAAAAAAATTTAAGAATACCAGAGGTTTCTATGTCATGATCAAAAAAATTGTGTACCTCGCCATTAGCAACATAGCACCCAGCTAGAAAGTGTGCATGTGGTGGGACCCAAGCCATGAAGTAATATAAAAAGGATTAAAATATGAATTCATGAGCTAGCTAGATAGTATGTTCTCACATCATTACTAACTTGAACCCACACTATAGTTAGAGACCAAGTGAAAAATTATGATCATCAAATTAAGACAAGATTAACGATAGTTACCTTGTTGCTATAAAAATATGCCCACTATTTACTCTATGCAACATAGCGACTGGGGACCCACCATAATGTATGCACATCATGCAATTTCCTCACCATCAGATCAAGCCCAAATCTATGGCTGTCGATGTGTCGCTATGACAAGTTGCTTGAATTTCATGTATAGTGACATAGAAAATAAGGAGGGACCCACCAATCTAGTAATCAAAATACAATAAAATGTCTACCATCAAATTAAGATCAAATCAATGGTTGTCACTTCCTCACTATAGCAACATGCTCACTCTTTATGTATAGTAAGGTAGTGACTCAATGACACATGTCCTCAGAAGTTAGTGGGTCTAGTACGAAGTGGCAACAATGAAGGAAAGATACACATGGTGAAATGTCATTGGATTGACTACCAACATGTCAAGAACAACGTGAGTCATCTTTGCTTGCATCCCTGGATCATAGGATTTTTCAAAGATCAACAACATGAATTTAAATGTAGAAGGTGGTGCCACTCTGTGCATTTATGAGGAATGAAAGCTTTTCATGTGAGAAAAAATAGAGTATAATATAGGAGATTTTACTAGTTCCATCTCACGCAAACAAAGATTTCAATTCTTTCTAAGAAAAATCCATTATTGAGAATATTGTGTTGAGCTTGACAAAGAGCATAAAGTAGTTTCCCATCATTCATGAGCTATTGCATAATTACAGAGAACAAGTAGAAAAAAAAGTACCAATACACTATAACCTCTGTAGCATTTTAGTTTCTGTGAATTATAGTCAAGATGGCTTTGAAGAAGGTGTTTTCTGGGCAAGAGAATTACTAGGATAGAAACATCCATGATGACTTGCTAGAATTGCTTCCTAAATCCATCATTGAAATTGTACAAGTAAAAAACCTAACTTCAATAAACCCTAGGTTGAGAGTTAGAGATGGGTTATATGATAAGGGAAATTGGGTTCAAGATGCTAACACTTCTCAGATTGGTCTGGATTTGTTTAAGAAATGGTTTTCAGAGAGGAACTTTTTTGCCCCGCATGCTAATATCTAGAACTTTGATTTAGGGAAATTGGTGGTTCCTAGTGTCTTTATGGATTATGACCTCCTTGAGGCTGTGGCAAAAAACTATGACTAGGCCATTAGAATGGTGAGAAGAACTGATCGTGAAATCCTAAGCACAATCAACCTAGAGGAAATTAGGGAATTATTTGGTTTAGGGCCTCTCAATGACCACCATGTGCCAATTGATTTAAAAGGATTAGAAAAAGAATACATGTCAAAGATGGATGTTGTTAGAAAAGGTGCACTAAGGGCACATATAGGTAAGATTGGAACTCTACTAGCAATAACAACAACTTCCAAGGAACCCTTCAAAAGGGCATACTTCAATGCCAATGTTGTAGAGGCATATAGGACTCTGTGTAGAGTTTTTGAAAAAGATGAAGAGGAGTTTATGCCTATGGATTTTATGTTAATGATTACTCAGATTTCCTCTTTAGTGTGGACATAATTTTTGACTTTGCTTCTTATTTAGCTGAAGAAATTCATAATGGCCTAATTAGGATTGCTAAGGGCAAGGTGGAAAAGGCTTTTGGTCGCTATTCTTTAATAATGCACATGTTTCTATTCAAAGGAGTAACATATTTTGGAAAAGAGATGGAGTTAAATAGGGAACAAGATGAGGAAGCATTTCCAGTCCAATTATGGAGTGCAAATATGACCTGGGAAGCAAAGAAAGCCAATTTTGTTAGATTTGATAGATATTTTGCTTCAAAATTGAGATGTTTATTATTGAGTGAGAATCCTAGAATACCCAAGGCATTGGTAGGTCTTATTAGACCCCTAGACAATCCTATTCATTTAAAGGTTTCACACAATTGGGGAGACATCATTTCATATTCAGTTTCAACTGTCATCAGAATTTATGATTTTAGAGGCACTCCCCATGTATTACCTGACCAAGTGCCATTAAAAGTAGGAGTAGCAAAATACTTGTGGTAGCTGGGAGGACTACAAGAAACTTATTTGTTGAAAAGATCAAGAGGGTCAATCTATCCCACTTGCATAATGGCCCATCAATTTGTAATTACAAAAGGGGGTTGGCTTTCTCTACACAAATTTTTTTATCCATATAAGATGGATATTTCCCACCCTCATTTTTGTGACACTGAGGGATATTATCATTTGGTTTTCAAACATAGAATTAAGCTTGGTAATATTGAGCATGAATTTTATTTTCCTAAGGATATAATAAGAAATGAATACTCCCTGCAAGAGTAGGAGACTAAGAAGGAAAAGTAAAGAGTTTTTTCAAAAATTTTGGATGTCATTCATTGTTTTGGTGCAAATTATAGCCCTTTAAGTAATGTTTTTACCACTTCAAATGAAATAAATAAGCTTATGCTCACTTTTCTAGAAACAATGGAAACCATGAATGAGAAAAAGCAAGTTCTTATTAATTCTTTCCCAGGTAAGACTAGGGAAGTAATGAGGAAAATGGGATTTACTTCCAACATAGGGGTAGGTCAATTGACTGTCCAAAAGAGGCCATGTTATAATATAATTTAGAATAAAAGGACTACTATGGACAAAGGTAAACAAATAATTGGGTCCACTAGTGTTTTCTAGGAAGAGAGGCCTCCCAAGTCCTCCCCTAAGAGGAGGAAAAAAAACAAGGGAGGAAGATCCTCATGTTGAGGAGTATTCACCTTCACAAACCCCTCTAAGGATTGAGGAAGAACAACTCACTAGGGAGAAAATTGAACAATTGGGATCCCAAGGGGGAGTTTTTGTCACCCAATTTGAAATAGATGAAGGAAACCCCCAGGAACCTCCTATGACAAGTTTTGAGTTGACAGTTGTAGATTATAAAGGAAGGGAACTAGACCCTATTTTAGAATAAGAAAGTCAACAATTTTTGTTAGATGATAATTTTGTTAAGTCTATAGCCTTTTGCTAGATTTCATGGAGAAACAATATGGGTAGATTTGACAAAAGATGCAATAAATTAAGAATAGAGCATCCTGAGCTGGAGAAGGCAACCTTGCAAAATCAAATCTAAGAAGAGATGATGCAAGAATTTCAAAACATAACCCCTGAAGAGGGGAGACAAATGGTAAAGACCTCAAATATTTTATTGTTCTTCAATTGGGATATTGTTGATGCCTTAATTTTTAATTCTATTTCAAATAAGTTGGATTTGCAAGACCCAAAAAAGAAGGAATTCATAGGGACTGCATTCAGTGAAGTCCAAGTTGCTTTGGTTATATGGTCTTTAAGAAAGGGATCAAGAGCCACCCCATTATATCTAGATGAGAATAGATTGATGGGAAATATCATTGTAAGAAGAGTAGCTAATACTTCCCATGTGCAGGATGCACACTGGGGTGTAGATACATCTCATTTTGTTTTGGCCACTATTGAAAAGGAAGCAAAGGCCATGTTTGAACTGTAGAGAAAAATATGAGAGTGTTCTAGAAGCTTACAATAAAGAAGTTCAAAAGAGGATTGAACTTGAAAATAAAGTAATGGGGAGGTCTACAAGACCAAGAATAACATATCCTTGTCCTCTAGTGGAACCTTTTAAATCCACTCCTCTCATAGAATTTCTAAATACCCCACAAAGGCCAGAGTATTATACTGCTAAATATTTTGAAGAAGAAAAGAGAAAACTATGGGCCTTACATATAGAACTAAATGTATAGTATGAAGATAAATTGAGGAAAGATCTCACATATTTGGGGGATAAAATTGAGTGGCCACTATTTTATGATCAACTAACAAAGAAAATAAACATATGGGATGAATTGAAAGCCCATGATGAGGCTCTAAAGCCTATTGTGAATAAATGGGTAAAAAGAAAAAAAGAATTGACATTCTTGTGTTATTTTGTCATAAAAATTTTACATGATCAAATTGAAAAGACTTATGATATGGTTACTGATCTTCCAAAATTTGATAATAAGATAATTCACCTCTAGAGAAAAATAGTAGGCTACTTAAGTAAGTATAAAAGTTGGAAATTTGATTTATTCCCTCATGCCCTAGATAGAAAAAATAAGTTAAAAAACAAGGATGAATGGGCTAAGGAATTAGATGATTTATTTTGCTTGAGAATGAATAAAATCATCAATGAGAGAGGGCATGCATGGTGGGCTACCACAACAAAGGAAATGGTGAAAGCCCAGATATTCTTTGATTCTTTCAAACAAGAATTTGTTGATATTGATAGTGAAGTTGAATATGTCATCAGAAAGCAACAAGACATTCTACATTTTGATTGGCCAGATGATACACTTTATGACAAGTGGATGGTAGATATTGCTTCTAGTGAATAGTTAGAGGAAGTTGAAATTGATGATGAAGAAATACATGAAGATGAATTAAAAATCATCAATTCACTTCCATCAGTACCTCAACATGAAGAAGACAAAATAGAACAATCGTTCTCAACAATGGAAACAAACCAACTAGTTATGACTACTAATTAGGAAGAAAGCCAAGTGGATGAAACATTAGGACATGTAGGGTAGGACAAAGAGGAACAACCGACCCAAGAAGAAAGCATCATGGTCCCAGCTGATGATATGGCAGAAGAGGATTCGTAGATAATTCTTATTTTGATAGTTCATGATGGTGATAGTGAGGAGCCACAAATTGAAGTAAAGATGCAAACATTAAAGCAAAATCCATCATTGGAAAGCCTGATGTATACATACTTTGATGAATCAGAATGACAAAGGAGCCTATCATAGAGTTTGTAATATCCCAGAAGATGTAACAGAAAAGGGGGCCTACCAAGAGAATGATATGATGCTACCTTTCTGTTATATAAAGTTTTGTCTTTTTTTGTTAAGAAAAATGTAAATATTTTTTAGGACACCTATCAATTCTCTATTCTTGAAGCTTGTTGCATCTCACATTATATAAGTGAGATTCCATGGCTAGAGAAGGGTTCGATTTCTAATGCATTTTTAATTTTATACTTAGGATGTTTTCAATCCAATTTTTGAGCAAACTTTATGATGTATCTTCTCTGAAAATTTTATGAGAATACATTAATGTGGAGTGATCTTTGTGTTTTTTTCTAAGGTCATTCTAAGTTTAATAAAATTGTATACAATTTTAAAGGAAAATTAATACAAATTTTGAGTTGTCTCCATATCGGTTCTTATTGAATTTTGTCTCCTTTTCTATTACTTGGTTAATGTGAGGTTGTACGAGTAAAGCTTGTTCAATTGAATGCAATTCATTTATGTTGTATGTCAATTCATTACTACTATTAATTCAATGAATTAAATAAAGGCTTTGATGAATTTGAAGGGATTGCTATGGTAATAGAAAGGATATCTGTAAGTATGAATTCCAATAAGAATTGCTAATAATATTTTTGTAATGCAACAAATTAGATCTATAAATTGGTGTAGACTCTGAATCCTAATGGAGGAGGCACTGATTAAATTAATTCAACCTATAGATAGGTATACCATGAAGAAGCATCAAATCTAGAATCACAATCAGCTTTATTTTACTTTTCTTGAATATTTTCAAAGGTGGTCAGCACTTGTTTGCATGGAATGCTTTAGCCTTAGTTGGCCACTATTACTGGGAATACTTGCAAACTTATAGAAGAATTTTGACCAAATTTGTTATATGGGATGTATTTTATCTAAAAATGTCAAAATCATGTATGTGTTTGATTGTAGAAGATGAGAATCAGAATGAAACTAAAATAATTCTCATATCGTAGCATCTAGCCTAAATCATCCCCTGGGTATATCCACCCTAGTTTTGCAAAGCCTAAAGAGTAGAAAACCATCCTTGGTTTTGTTGAAGTTGGGTCCAAATGGTTTGCATAAATAATTGTTCATAGGAATTGACTAATCCTTAGGTTGTGTGAGTAATATCAATTTGGTATTGAGCATTTTGTTGTTTAGTAGTTTTAAAATCCCAACACAAAGAAAAGATGAATAATAGATTATAGATTCCTAAGAAACTAGTTGAAGACTACAAAAATGATGTTTTTTTCATGGTTGATAGTGACAAAGTATACATTCAGGTAGTTAGTCCAAGGATAGTATGGGTAAAACCTCTAGGTTATGAGGTAAACATAGATGAAAGCAAGGACATTATTGAGGAATTGATTAATGATCCTATTGACCCTAAAGTTACACACTTTGGCACTTATGATGAGGTAAAGGCTAGAATTGAATTAGAAATCAAACTCCCTCAGGTAGTCAACAAAGGAAAGAAGAGAATTGCCAAACTAAAAACTAGCTCGACTCTTTTGTTGACTAAAGGCAAAGGAGAAGATGAAGAGAAATCAGAGGATTAAGAGCCACTAAAGAAGAAAGGTAAGGTAATTATTACCAAGCCTACTAAGACATCTACTACTATGATTACCAAAAGATCATCTAGAAAGAAAGAAGATAAAGAAGGAGGAGATGTAATATTCAAAAAGTCTCCACCTACTTTTGAGGAAAGAATGAAAGGATTAGAATTGAGATCTAGTATAACAAATTACAAGCCACTAAAGTATGAGTCTAGGACTACAAAAGAGCAAAAGAAAATAGAAGATATGTTAATAACTAAAATGGGTAAGTGGAAATATTCCCCAGACTAGTTTACTCAGCAGATTCCAAATGTTATAATGGAAAAGGTCAAGCCAAGATGGGACAATGCCATGAAGACTACAAAAGACATACATGAGCAGATCCTAAGGCAACTCATACCGAATTTGGATGACAAGGAGGTAAAGGAATCTCTCAAGAAAAATGAAGAAAAGCTTACTTTGAGATTCAACACTTGTCTTGTATTATTGAAAGACATTTAACATGTAGTGAAGAATGCTATAAACTAGAAAAGGAAGAAGAAATTGATGGTGAAGAAGTTACACATTTTGATAATGTAGATGATGATGAAGAGGAGAAGGGGTAGGAACCTACCATGAAAGATGAACAAGATACTAAGGAGATTGACCTAGTGAAAATTGTTGCAACATTCATAGCCTCACTTCCTCATTCTCTAAGAAAAAAATTGAAAACATCAACCTTGGAGAAAGCTTCAGCAGGATTGATTGTGACAAATATAGTTAACACAAGCACTCAATCAATTTTTGTACCCATCACCACATTGTCACAAGTGACAAGCACTTCATCTACAGAGTAGCCATCACTTTCGTCTACATCATTTTTGGTAACTCCAAGTATTTCTACTATTAATATTTGAGAAATAAGTGTAGTATCTATGTTTTTAGTGAGTACTACTACTTCTACAATTGTTTTCATTCCTAGCATGAAATTTTTAAGTGCAAAGACACTTGAGACCAAGCCTCAACTGAGCACAAGTTTTTTTGGTAAAGGAAAGGAGAATGAAGAAGACACAAATATTGATGAGGAGATTTTTATTCCTAATTGGGATATCTCAAATCTCAATCCTAATCAGATGTATATTTTTGGAGAAATTCTTTAGAAGAAAGCTAAGTAGAAAAGACTTAGAGAAGAAAGGAATAAGGAATTCCAGATAATTAAGGATACAAAGAATATCCTAGCAGAGGCTCTTATCATAGAGGTTGATACTTCTCAACCAATTTTGAACCAGTTAGTTGAGGTAGTCCAAAACTTCAATGATGATTTGAATTGACAAGACAAATTGTTGCAAAGAGTTGAGAATAAATTTGAGAATAAAGTTTTAGAACTTATTGATCAGCAAATTGCTATCCACCAAGTAGAATTATCTACTATTCTAAGCTCACTAGAGACCTCTTGCAACAATGTATCTTTACTAATCGGTAAACTCTATGATATATCAATTTTCACTAAGGAAATAAAGGATAAACTACTAAATATTGATGAAGATTTGAAGGAAAGTGCACAATAGTTGCAACTTGACTCAAGCAATAGCTCTGCCCATTACTCCAAGATTAGATTCCTAACTAATATACAGGTAGAACTATTGAGAGAAGAGGCAATAATAAGAGCTACAATGATAGATATACAAAATATGACTCTCCCAAACATGGATACATTGCAAAAACATAATGAACATGCAAAAACACTCATCCATGATAACAACTTCTCCATTGTAGACCATATGATAGAACTATTAGCAGAAGTGTAGATTGCATTGCACACATGCAAAGTGTTGCAAGAAAATTGGGACAAGACTTTGGCACTTATCTTAAAGTTACATTCAAATTTTTTGTCACGTTTTGGCATTATTGTATAATATATATAGCATAAATCTTTGGCATTAAAGTCAAGATGGGGGAGAAGGTTGAAGATTGTAGAAAAGATGTATATCATATAAAGGGGTAGAAGATGTATATTGATGTTTTCTGAAAAGGAAAAAATGTACAAAAAAATATAAAGTATACTATGTATTATGTATGGGGAAGCATTATTATATTATTCATGTATAGAAATACATCTCTTACAAAACCAATTTTGAAAAATCTCAAAAATAGTATACTCTACTAAGTTGGAGACATAAGGTGATGGATAAAGGTGTCCTTGAACATTTTAAAATTTATTTTTGACTAATAAGTGTTTTTGTCACTAATGCCAAAAGGGGAGATTTTTGAAATTTTAGTCATGTTTGTTATTAGTGACATACACTTGTTTAGATTGTAAGTATCTATCCAAAAAATTATATGGTTAGCAATGTTAACCAACCGTTTCAGATGCTACCAAGTTCTACAGTTGTTACTAACTCCCTTTGATAGTATCTAGTTTGCACCAAGCAATTATTACAAAGTTATTGATCAGTATGTAAATTGAGCATCACATTGTGTCCTCAATTTATTAGTACAAATTGAGTTGTGCAATGCTCATTGAGTTTGTAATTGATGTGATGTGAGTCTAGTGTTAATTGAGCTACTCAGTGTTAACCAAGTGACTCAATGTATACTGAGCTCATACTAATAACATTAACTGAGCTATGTAGTACGAATCAAGTGATTTAGTTTATATGCCAATTTTTATAGTATTCACCAAGTCACCAATGCATATTGAGTTCAAGAATACTTGGAAGTGATTAGTATGGACCAAACTTCTATATCTACTAAGTGCATGATGATGCTAAGCATTCATAGTAGATGCCATGTTTCAAAAGTTCACCAAGCTAGTCTTCAGAACCCAAGTTTCTTCATTTGTGCCAACTTTGTGTATTTTTTGTGAACTTGTATTGTGGTCGATTTTGTAATTTGTAAATTAAATTGATATATATGTAATGTATTATATCACATTCAATATGATGAGATGATGTAATGTAACAAGAAGATAAGAGAGAAAAGAAAATTATAATGACTATAGTAGTATAAGGAGCAATAAAGATTTATCTATCACAGAAAGGTGATTTCTACATTCAAAGGAATCTCATTCAACAAACCAAGTTGCAGATCAAAGATCAACTATTTTTTCATCTTGACAGGTGGATCAGTCAAATCCTTTAATAAGGTAGACCTAATAGTTTTCTGTAAACCTCTTTACCAAGTGCATACTCCATTGTATGATTTTAAATCTTTTTGCAAGGTGGACCTAATAGTTCTTATTGCTCCTAACAAGGCAGATTATCAGAAGTATCATTGTAAGTCTTAACAAGCCAACTTTATACTGCAGTACTAAAGCTTGTGGATATCATCCCTGCCCCAATTTTACTTTCTATTTGGAAGGTTTTTGGGTCACCAAATTGTGTGTTAAAAGTGTTATGTATGATTTAATATATTTAGAATCTCATGCATGAAATTAGATCATAATATACATGAAGGATTAATTTCTAATTAATAATTAAGTTTTATTGGTTACTGATTCACTTCTCCCCTCTTAGTAACTTAGCCTATCATAATATTTCCAAAAATTGGTATTAGAGCTTTGTGGTTCTCAAAGAAAAGTTTGATAGCTTGAGAAAATATCAAAGGCTATGGAGGTATTCATACTTGACAACGATATTGACAATGAGAAGCTAGATTTGGAATTAGCTATTAGACAACTCAAGAAAGCAAAAAAGAAACTCTATCAATCACTAAAAAGAAGAAAATATAGTGCAATCTAGATGAATGATCAACTCTACATTGAAGAAAGAATTGAAGACATCCACTCAAGAAATTCAAATGAAGCTAATGTATCTCATGCATGCAATTAGATCAGATTATACATGAAGAATTAATTGCTAATTAAGGATTAATTTTTATTGGTTACTGATTCACCCCTCCCCTCTTAGTAACTTAGTCTATCATAATATTTCCAAAAATAGCTACCTATACCACTATAGGGGACTAGTGTATAGACATAGTCTACTATCCCAATGTGACTGTTGCTAGATGTTTTCACTTGGTGCTTCAGGTTCTGGAGTATGCTTTCTTGTGATTTATGCTTTCATTGAGATGCTTGTATATAATATTTAGATGATTTTAGTTACTGATGCATTTTCTTATTATGATGATTAGCATATGATAGATGATATTATCTGTATTTGTTGGAGTATCTTATTCTTTACTTCTAGCATGTTAGATTTCCTTATGCTTATGTTGAAGCATGTTTTACTAGTGATGTCCTTATATGATAGTACTGAGGAGGATCTAATTTTTAGCTTGGGATGTTATGTGTAGGTGATGGATAGGGCCCATACTGGTCTTATGATGCTATAATGGTTGGAAGGAACCACATACTTAGTTTGGTTGTATTGTGCATTGTGATGTTGTTTTTGTTCATTACAATGTTATTTATGTTTGTTGTGTTGTTTCCTTCTATACTTTCTCTTCACTGCTTGCTAGATGGTTAGATGTTACTTCTATCTATCAATAGTGCACTTGAGTGTTTATGCCTTGAATCATGGATCCAGTACTCCTCAGTGTAGAGAAAATTCATTCCTTAGCTTTTTACGTTTTTGTTCTTTGGCTTATTGTTTTGGGATCTCATGTGAAATCATGCTTTTTCATGTGAGAATGGAAGGCCTCACCTGGTGTGTTGGGTTTCTTCGCATGGCAGTGGACACCTTCTCCTATGAAACCCAACACCAATTTTGGGTCTCTGGGTTGTTTGGCCAAGTATCTTCTCATGTCATTTGTGCACATCCTCATGTGAAAAGGTATTTCTTCATGAGGCATGTGGCACATCTTCATGAAAGAATATTTCTATTCTTGGTCCTCATGTGAAAAATAGGGGGCATCTCTATTGGTTGTTGGGGATCAATTTTTGGTGATTCTTGTACCCATTGGGTTTACTTAATTTTTCATGTCTTGATAGATCTTAGATTCTTAGTATTATTGTCATTATAGTTTTCAATTTCCTATTGTGAGTGTGTAAGTTTGGGTAGTGGTGTTTAGAAATTCATTGGTTCTTGGGATGGTGGTTAAGTCTTTTGTTGTGGTCTATATGATCTATGTATAATGTTTTCATGTGCACTCATACTTGTAAAAAAAACTATCTTGGCTTGTATTTCATCCTTGTTCCAAGGATCTCTAGGCAGGACATAACAACATTGTAAACTAGAAAGTCTATGATAGACTTATTGAGAATAAGGCACTAGGAAGGGCAGAAGATTTAGAAATATAGGAGTTTATGCTAAGAGCTATTTGCAAGACTGATGATAAAGAAGATATTAAGATATTATTGAATAATCTTGCACATTATCTGATAAATAAAGTGAGACCATTTTTGTTTATGGTGGTTGAGAAAGACAAATTAAGAAGTGAGACTTCAACTTAGTAATAAGTCAAACATTGACAAAATCTAAGGCATCATCTCTATCAACACACATAACCTCGAAAGTGTCAGTGAGCAATGACACTATGTAGATAGATCAAACCAATGTTACAATTAACATTGATGATATTAATCCATTTGAAGGTTTCAAACTCAATGAACCTAATAACAAGGATATTGAAGTTAAATTAAGGAAAATTGAAGAGGAGAAGAGATTACTTGAAGAAGAGAAGAGGAAAGTAGAAGAGGCCAAGTAGAAATTTCTTGAGAATGAGAAGAAAAGAAAGGAAGAGGAGGAAAAGAAAAAAAATAGTAGAAGAAGAAATAGGAAAGAAACTAGAGGAAGACAAGAAGAAGAAATTGGAAGAGGAAGAGGAGAGAAAATGAAAAGAAGAAAGAGAAAAAAAGAGAGAAAAAGATAGAAGGGTTAAAGAGGGAGCCGAGAAGCAAACAAAGGATGACACTAAACCTTCTAGTTCATCTACTCCACTTTCACTTGCAAATCTAGAAACTGATGATGATGATCAAACTAATTTGATCTCATCCCTATCAAAACTTATTTAGAAGAATAGAAAAGTGAAGAGCTTGCAAAAAACCTTGATGGAGGTTACTAACAGACTACACAGTACTTTAGTAGTACAATACATAGAAGAAGATCCAAAATAGAGGGCACAGGAAATGCTAAATTCATTTGGTGAAGAATTTACTAATTTGTTGAGTGTTATAGAAGAAAAGGCACAAAATTTCACATGATGCTAACTTATTTAGCACCACTTGCCAAAATATTATGAATGATTTGATAAGTCTTGATTCTTGTATCAAGGAACTTATGAAGTGTCAACAAGATGGTAAGATATTGTATATTAAGTGTACTTTATCTAATAAACTAACTAAAGATATTGATAGTCTGATTGGAGGAAACATAAGTGAGCTAGAGGTTCTATCCAGCTAGGTTCAACATCCATCTTGTAAGATTGATTATTTTGAAGGACAAGTGGACAAAATTCACAATGATATTCAAAAATTGGAACTTTGGAAGGAACATATTCTAAAGAAAATATCAGATTTCAAATAGTTTATTTCTTTGAAAGTATCTTTTGTTGATAAATAGTTAGAGGAATGTGTCAAGGCCAAGGACACTTATTCTAACTTTCTGTATTCATACCTTAATGAAGTTGAGATTGCATTACACGCCTTATGTGTAATTCTCACCTCAACTAAATATACCAAGGAGACATGGACTAAAGATATGGATAATCTTAAGGAAAATTTTGATGATTACATAAAGATCCTATTAGCTTAAGATAGAAGGACAACATTTTTTATAGTTTTTGGACCATTTTTGACATTTTGACCTTTGTCATTGATGTTAAAGGGGGAGATGTACACAAGAAAATTGTTAAGGTGAGAAGTACATTAAGAAGATTGTAAAAAGGATTGCAAAGTATATTGTAAGGGGGAGCATATATAAAGATGGAAAAATTGTAATAAATGTAATGTGAATGTATAATCTTTGTTAAGTTTTTATTACTTATACAATTTTCCCTATTTTGTTGCCATCAATGCCAAAGGGGGAGATTTTTGACAATTGGATAATGGAGATATGTAGTTTTTGTCATTTATGACAACACTTGATGTACATGCCCATAAAAATCCAAAAAAAAAAAGATACTTAGATTTTGGTACTCAAAAAATTATCTTAAGTATGAATTTGGTATACAACAGTGTATTGTTTTGTTTATAGCTTGTTTTTGATGTTGTATTATGACTAGAAAAGTTAGATGGAGATTGTATACATGTTGATGATGATGAGTATAACTTTAGAAGTTAGTACAGACTATACGAGACAAATATATTCATGTTTTAATGAAACAAGACAACATAATTGAAGGAAGGAATTATTTTGTTTACAAAATAATTACTTGTCCAATTAGGGCCAACATCTTAGATGTTTACTCTAAGTTGGAAAATTTTATTATGGTCTTAACTAACCTAGAAAGATTTTTTGTAAATGCATGGTATTTATGCAAAAGACATCTTGCAAATTCAGCCATGCTATTGTGTTATCTTGAAGAAGTTATGTTGAGCAATTGTATGTAAAAGTTTGTGAAAGCAATGTATGTGAAGTTTTGTATAAGCTATTTTGTGATCCAACATCAAGATGAATATTAGAGATCAATTGAGGAAGAAGTTATAATACTTATATTCCATATGCCTGATTACTTGTTTGGACAGTGAGCTCTTCTTGTAATTGGAAGTGCATGTTTGGGTAGTGGGGCTCATATTGCATCTACTATACTTCAACTCCTAACAGGGTTGGAATCTCCTAATAGGGATTCAAAGTCTCCTAATAGGGACTCTTTGTACTAAATTTTCTCATTGACTCCTAATGGGGTCTATCCTCTAATAAGGAACTTATATATTAGTATATTATCTAGTAGGTATCATCCTCACTAGCGTTTTCCCTAGTTAACAAAATATGGTGTTATGAGTTATATTTGTGCATCATTACTATTACGATTCAACATTTTTTTACTGCTTTTTTTTATGTATGGTTTAAAGTAAGAAATAATATCAATTTGGCCACTAAAGTTTTTAGATTACTGATTCACACCCCCCCCCAATAATCCCTATTTCTAACAACCATATCTTGTGTCAAAGTGTTATGAATTTTTTATTTCTTTCATTCTTTCATCGATGCATCTAAATAAATTTATGTGGAGATGTCTTAATTTGTGAATTAATTTTAAAGTTTTATTTGTTCTTGATTCATTGCTCCCCTCTTAGTAACCTAGCCTACCTTATATTTCAAACATGTGCTTCATACAATCAATCACAACACATAACAAACAAGGAAAACATTTTTCTTTTATACCATATCATCAAAATAAATCCTTGAGTCAGCCTTGAGGCTTTCCCAATTAATTATAATAAGGTAATTAATTAATTACAATTACAATAGAACTATCAGTTGGAATTCTTTTAGAATAACTGAAAGGGGGGTGAATCAGTTATTCAAGATCTAGATGTACAAAATAAAACTTTTCACAATTCAGTGCACCCATATAACATCCTTAACCATGCTTGGCTTCATTTTGTGTTAACCAAAATTGATATGTTACTGTAACGTTAACATGCAGAAGTATAAAGCATAAAACACAACATATCCATCAACACATTTGACACAATGATTTAACATGAAAACCCAATTTGGGAAAAACCACTAGTAACATGCTACTCCTTTTTCACTCTTATAAAGTGATGCCCTATTAAAGGTTACAACACACACTATTAAATGTGAGCCAATTAAGGGATTTCAATCACCCTATTAAAAGTGAGCCTTGTTAGAGGAATTTAGGCCACTTACTTGGAATTTTACCCTATTAAAGGATTTACCAGTGACTATTAAGTCAACCTTTCTCCAAAGGATTTTCCTTAATTTGATACAATTATTAAAAAGTAATAGTAGAGCTTTTATCTGATACAACTTACAACCTTACTCGTAGATTACAGATCACTATTTAGTCCTTAACTCTTCTTGGCTTCCAATCTTTGTAGTTTGGACAACTTGTTCACCCTTCAAGCATTCATCCTCTTTAACCCTTCCTGCTTAGTTTTCCATTGTAGAATTCTTCTATTGGGTCACTTGATGAAGCAAACCCTGTTTCCTTTCCTTGTTAGATTTTTGCATCAAAAAATCTCTAACCTCTTTGCTTCATGACCAGATATCCCTACATATAGGAAATTAGAACTTTCTTTCCCACTCATTATCCATCACAAAAATTAGGTTTTTCAATGGATTAGGTAGGATACAATGTATCTACCCCATATATTTTATTCTCTAGAAACTTCTCTTAGAATCCATTTGAATTCACCTCCAAAATAGTTTACATAAGATTATGTGTCTCTAGCTCACCAATCATATCTTCCTCCTAATTCACAAGTTCCAAGAAAATAAACTTGTTAGCTTTTATTTGGCAAATCTTTGATCTTTTTCATAATGTAGTAGCTTGGCATTATCAAATTACTAATGCTCCACACATATTGTGTTATGTGACATCTATTGTAAATTCACTTGGCATCAACTAGATTTTACTGGTGCTCGACATCAACTAAAAATCACTCAGCATCTACTATATTTCTCGAAACCTACTAACTTGCTTAGCATCCACTAGAAATTGCCTTCGCTCAGCTCCAACTAACTTTATTTTCTTGGCTTGCACTAAGTTTGCTCAGCACCTTTTATCAACTTGATCAAGCTTAGCAAATGAACTTTTTTTAACCTTACTTTTCTAAACTTTCTAAGTTTAGCCAATCATTTTTTAACCTCAAATAAGATCATCAATACATTATATTATCATTTTCTTAATTGATTCTTGGACTTCAATACATAATCATAACTCAACCTTTCCTCTAGGTACTTTTGTTACATCTAGTTGATCAAATCCTCCTCATCAATCAACTAAGTTACAGTGCTTGAAACATATAAGAAATTATCTTATGAGCATGTAGCAAGTTTGACATTAGTGACAAAATAATTATTGAAAACACATAGTCTTCTTTCAGTAATCTTTCTACTCAAATGATCTTTTCAATCATTATAGCAAAAATCTTCCTCTTTGGCATTGATGGCAAACCAAACTAATCAATTTCAAAAAAATGATGAACTAACTAGGTTAAAATAGTAAGGCAATACCAAAAAGAAATTTTGTGAATAAAAATTCTCCCTCTATCAATAGCTCCTTCTTCTAACTAGTTTAAAAAATATAACTCAAAATATCTCCCTTTGAGTTCCTTCTTTTCTGATTCTCTTTTGTCATGGATTAGGAAAATATGAAAATATCTCCCTCTTTTGTTTTATGCTTTCTCCCTCTTTCTTCTTTTTAGTCTTTTGATGTTCTGATGATGTAATCTCACGTATCCCTTGATCATCTCTCCCTTGATTAGTTTAATGTACTTTCCCCCTTGATTTTTTTCTTTGATCTCTTGATCAATATGCCCTTGATCAGTTTACTAGTTTACTGTACCTTCTCCCTCTTTGACAACAATGCCAAAGACATATACTCAAACCTTGACATCTTTGGTATATGCAAACATAGGCTTTTCTAGGATCTTCTTATGATTAATTTGAGATTCTAGCTCTGTGATTACTTTAGGTAGTTCCTAATGTCAGATCCATTGCATCAATTTTTATGAAATGAGTGTCAACTTGTTTGTGTAGGGTACTCCTTCTATCTTTTACATTGTCTTTGATAGGGGTATCACCCCTACTTTACTTCTCAAATACTCATAAGTATCCTTAGGTAATGCTTTGGTGAAGATATCAGTAATTTTATTTTATGTGTTGATATATTCCATCTTCACTTCTTTATCTTGAACCAAATCCCTTAGATAATGATACTTTATTGAAATGTTCTTTGTCTTTGAGTGCATTATAGGATTCTATGATATATTTATAGCACTTGTATTATCACAATAAGGTGTCACTAGTTCAATGATCTCTTCCTTCATCCCCTTAAGCAACTATTTGATCCATACAATGTATGTACAATTAATAGCAGCAGCAACATACTCTACTTTAGCAATAGATTGGGAAGTACAACTCTACTTCTTGCTTGTCCATGTAACAAGTCTTCTACCTAAGAAAAATGTTCCTCCATTGTTGCTCTTTCTATCATCAATATTTCTAGTCCAATCAGCATCAATGCAGGCTTTCAATTCAAACTTTTCATTCATCTTATAGTATAAAACATATTCTTCTATTCCTTTCAAGTATCTCATTATTATTTTCATGACCATCAAATGATTCTCTCTAGGGTTAGCAGAGAATCTAGCAACTATCCCCATAGCTAATGCAATATTAGGTCCTCTATGTACTACATATTACAATTTTTCAATTATGGATCTTTATAATATTTGATTGACCTCGGTTAAATCATAATTCTTTGATATCTTGAGTGTTGTTACCATAGGTGTACTTACTAGTTTTGAATCCTCAAGTCTAAATGTCTTCAATCTCTCCTTGACATATTTTAACTGAGTGATATTTACACCATACTTCATTTGATAGATTTGTAATCCCACAAAGAATTTGATCTCACCAATCATTGACATTTCAAACCCTTGCTTCATCTAATTTGTAAAATATGTACACAAGGAATCTTGTCCTCCAAATAATATGTCATCAACAAATATTTTAGATAACAGTATACCTTTTTCTTTGTCTATCTTCATGTACAAATCATTTTTATCATTTTTCCTTTCAAATCCAATCTTAATAAGATAAGTATGAAGTCTCTCATACCATGCTCTTAGTGCTTGTTTCAATCCATACAGGGCTTTGTGTAGTCTACATACCATGTTCTTGTTGGTTTCATCCACAAATCCTATTGGCTATTCTATATAGACCTCTTCTTCTAATATGCCATTAAGAAATGCAGACTTAACATCCATCTGGTAAACTTTGAAACCTTTATATGTAGAATAAGAAACTAGAATTCTTACTCCTTCCATTCTTGCACTAGGGAGCAAAAGTTTCACCATATTCAATTCCTTCTTCTTGTGCATATCCTTTGCAAACTAGTCTTACTTTGTTTTTTTTCACTTCACCATTCTCATCTAGCTTGTTTCTAAATTCCCATTTTGTATCAATCAAATTCTTGTCTTTTGGTCTAGGAACTTGGCTCCCAGTCATGTTCTTTTCTATCTACTGAATTTCTTCTTCCATAACCTTATACTGGTCATCATCTTCTAATGCATCTATCACTATCTTAGGTTCCTTCATGCTTAACAAACATGATTCACTTCTTAACCTATTTTTATCATTGCCCTTACATCATTGTCCTCAATGATTTTATCTACAGGATCGTGTCTTTTGACATATTTGGACAATCTAGGCTAAGTTCTTGTGGTTGCATTTTGTCTCTTAACTTTAGTATCACTATGTGCATCTCTGTCAGGTGTTTCAACATCGCTTTCATGTGTGCTAATCTCAAAGTCAAATTGTGCATTTTCCTCATTCTACAACTTAGCATCTAAATGTAGCTCAACATTCATAGGATGTGACTCAGCAGTTGTTAAAACTTGTTGTTGATTTTCTACATGATTTGTAGCATCTTCTTCACTAGGCATTCCTTCATAATAGTATACAAATGTCTTGTAATATTCTAGTTCTCTTGTAGGTTCAACCTCATGTGCATCTATAAACTCATCAAAATTCACATTTGCACTTTCCACAATTTTGTTAGTGTTAGTATTTAAACTCTTGCAAGCTTTACTTCTTGTGGAGTAACCAAGGAATATACCTTCTTCCCTCTTTGCATCAAACTTACCACTCCTAACGTCTTTAAGAATATAGCATTTTCTTCCAAATACCTTAAAATATTTCACAATATGTGGATGATCATACCATAGTTCAAAAGGTGTTGAGTGAGTACCTTTCTTTACTTGCACATGGTTCAAGGTGTATACAACAATACTTACAACTTCTCTCCAATATTTTGAAGCAACATTCTTCTCCGTCATGAGTGTTCTAGCATAGTCCATTATATACATGTTTCTTCTTTCAGAAATTCCATTTTGTGGGGGTTTCCTAGGTGCAAATGTTTTTTTCTTGAGTAATCTGTCATTGTAAAACATCTCAAACTTATGTGAAGTTAATTTACCTCCTTTGTCTAATCTCAAGCATTTCAAGCTCTTACTTTTTTATTTCTCAACTCTTTTGAAGTACCATTTAACCATTTGAAAAGCATCTAATTTTTTTTTTAGAAACATAATTTTCATCATTCTAGAGTAATTATCAACAAGCAACACTACATACCTATCTCCTTTGTACCATTTCACTTCAATAGGTCAACAGAAGTCAGTATGAACTATTTCAAGTATTTCCTTACAGGTATAAGTTTTACTTTTAAAGCTTGATTTTGTCATCTTATCTAGCTGACATTGTTTGCACATTATATTTTATGGTTTCTTCAATCTGGGAAAACCTCTAACTCTTTTCCATGTTGCTGATTCTAATCAAATTATCAAAGTTAACATGACATAGTCTTTTGTGCCAAATCCATACATCATCAAATTTTGCAATAAGAGAAGTAGCATCTTCTATATCCAAATAGAGCATGTTACTCCTAGTTTGATCACCTTTTCCAATCAAGTTTCTATTTGTATCATATATCTTGGCTGATTTAGTTTCAAACTCAACTCTGCACCCCAAATTATTTAGTTGTGAGACACTTATCAAGTTATAATTCAATCCTTCAACATAATAAACATTCTCACATGAAATCGTGTCTATGAGTTTGATATACTCTTTTCCTTTTATTAAACATGGTGCATCATTACCAAATCTTACACTATTTCCATTATAATAGGTTAAGGTAATGAACTTACTTTTGTCTCCAGTCATGTGATGTGAGCATCCACTATCAATGATCCATTTGTCCTTCTTCTTTACACAAGTCATAAGTGTAGTAACCTCATCCTCATCTGATTCATCCTTTATTGCAACATATACGAGTTCATCATCATTTTCATCAAAGTCATGTTCATTAGCAATGTAGCATGACTTCTTTCCTTTATCTATATAGTCTCTTCCATCATCTTCTCTTCTGCTTTTGAGCTTTTTCCCTTCTCTAAATTTCTTCTTATGTGTACTATTGGAAATATTCAAGATATGACAAGTTACTGAGAGGGGAGGGGTGAATCAGTAACTTTTAAAATTTCAAACAATAAAACTACATACTGATATATTCACCATTCATCCAAGTAACCTACTATAAGCATGAAACAAAATCATTTGCAACACTTGAACACACAAATTTGGTGACCCAGAAACCTTCCAAATAGAAAGTAAAACTGGGGTGGGGATGAAACCCACAAAGCTTCATTACTGCAGTATGAAGTTGGTCGGTTAAGGCTTACAATGACCACTTCTGGTGATCTGCCCTGTTAGGAGCACAAAGGATTGCTAGATCCACCTTGTTAGAGGATTTACAAACATACAATAAAGTATGCACTATGTTAGGAGATTTACAAAAGATTGTTAAGTCTACCTTGTTAAAGGATTTACAAAAATTGATTCACCTGTTAGAATGAAACAGTGGATCTGATTACAACTAATTGCTGATAAGATCTGCTATGCTCTAATTCACCTTGATGTGATAGATAAAACTTTTTTGCTCCAAAACTTGACCTTGCTGAATACCTTCACAACTCAGCACACATACTTTCGCTCACATGTATTTCTTTCACACTTTCACATTTTCATTCATTACCATTACATTTGAATGATACAATACATTGCATATATATACCATCCAAATAAATAATACATGCAAGGTCGGCCAAAACAACAAGTGCAAATCTCTATACAAAGTCGGCCCAAGGTAAAAACTCGGGTTCACTGAACTGACTCGGTGTCCTTCTGATACTCAGCGTCCACTGCGTTACTCGGCATCGTCATGCACTCGGTAGAAGTGAAGGTATGGTCCATACTAAACACTTTGAATAGTTCTGAACTCGGTAACCACTGGAGACTCGGTAGAAGAGATGTCACTCGGTGAACACTTCTATCTGAACTGTAGCTCGGTGATCAAAGGAAACACTCGATAGAACCTTGTGACTCGGTGATAGTTAGTTTCCTTGATAACTGTCTGAGCTCGGTAAAATTAATTTCCTTGATAACCTCAGGAGCTCGGTTATCACGAATTTCTCGATCAATACTAAGTACATCTTCACTCGGTCAAAACTGATTCCTTTCTTTACCTCGAACACTCGGTAAACACTGGCTTCTTTGTTCACCTCGATCACTCGGTAAACACTGACTTCTTTGTTCACCTCGATCACTCGGTAAACACTGAGAACTAGGTAAAGCTTGGCTTACAAAGGAATGTCTGGTGAGAGCTCGATAAGCATTCAGAATCCAATAAGTGTTGTAACTAATGAAAAAAATGTATCATAATGCCAACAATCTCCCCCTTTGGCATTAGTGACAAAAACACTTATGAGACAAAATTTATCTGACATGCTGATGACTGATTTTGAATATACATAGCTTTGTTATATACAACTCCCCCATAGAATGTACATACAGTATTTACATGAGCTGTATATCTCTTCCTTTGTACAATTTCTCCGAAAACACTTATTCACCCATAGTATACATATCCAACAATAATCTCCCCCTTTTTGACAATAATGCCAAAGAATAAAAGAATATATATACTTATATAGAAACACCAAAATGAGAGATGAACTCTGAATGTACCTGAAGAATAAGCTAGAGAGTCTTATCCCAATTCTCTTGCAAAATTTTGCAGGTGGAAAGAGCTACTTGAACTTCAGCCGAAAGTTCAATCACATGGTCTGCAATGGAGAAGTTATTATCATGGATTAATGTCTTTGAATGTGCAATGTGCTTCTTCATTGAATCCATGATGGGAAGGATCATGTTTTGGATATCTATCAATGTAGATCGGATCCTTGCCTCTTCTCTCAACAGCTCTGCCTGCTTCTCTGACAAAAATTTGATCCTGAGGTGATGAGATGAGCTTGAACTAGGGTCAAGCTTCGAGTTCTGTGCGCTCACCTTCAGATCCTCATCAATTTTATTTAGTTTCTCTCTTATTCCCTTAGTGTACTTGGTAACATCACAAAGCTTAGCAAAAAGAGATGTTACATTATTAAAAGAATTTTCCATATCTGCCAAAACTGAGGTTAATGCAACCTGATTTATTGCAATGTTCTGGGCAATGTGCCCCAACACCTTATTATCAAATTTCTTTGTTGCACGCTCAATCAGCTTTTCTTGTCTGGAGGCATCTTCATTGAATTTATTAACTGCCTCTTCCAATTGAATCAAAATGTGTTGAGAAGTATCAACATCAACACCTATAGCCTCAGTAATTATGTTCCAGGCATCCTCAATTATCCTGTATTCCTTATCCCTTTCCAATCTTAACTGCATCTGAGTAGCCTTTTTCTCAATAAGTTGACTAGCATACCTCATTTCTTTAATGGTAGCATTATCAAAGTCAATCTTTGGAATTACTATCTCTGTGTCCAAGTCAATGTCTTCAGGAATTTCCTTTCCAATGATCATAAGTCTTAATGGTTGCTTTTGTTTGACTTCTAAGATGACTGGTTTGACCTTTGGAATAGACACAATAGTAGAGACAGAAGGACTAGCAGTAAAAACTGGGATGTTTGAGGGTTGAGTGCCAATAGGAGTATGTACAGGGTCAAAAATTTGAGTACTGGCCAAAAATGGTGATACACTCGGTAATATAGTATCTAAGCTCACTGTGCCTGAAGTAGATGGTGACAAAATTGTAGAACAAATTGGAGTAGTCAAAATTGGAGAACTCACAGCAATACCAACTGATGATGATGGAGTCGAGGAGGCCAACTCGGTAGATGAAGAGGGGTGCAGCTCGGTAGACGAAGAGGGATGCAGCTCGGTAGATGAAGTGGTAGTCACTTCCACTGATGATACCTGGAGCTGAGATATGACAGGTGTAGATGGTAAATCTGGTGTAGATGAACCTGCTGAAGCTGACTCCAACCTTGATGATGTCACAGGTTTAGCTGGGAAGTGAGGAAGGGATGCAATAACTACTGCTGCAATTTTTACCGGATCATCCTCCTTATCTTCCTCTTCAGCTTCTTCCTCTTTGTCTTCTTCCTCTTTCTCTTCCATCATTGCATGCAACTCTCCTAGTGTAACTGTGATGGATGGAGCGCTATCTGATTCATCACTGTTGCTACTGCTGTCATCATCCTTTATTTCTACTGGGTCTACACTGGGCTTATGTAGGTGATAGATGTTTTTCCACATGTTTGTAGCATCATTTACAACATGCTCTATATCTTTGATCAAAATCAAACAAGTGTGGAATCTGATCATCATTTTACCTTCATAGGTTTTCAATTCAGATTTTACCTCTGCTCCAGTGAGACTAGGCCGAAGATTCTTCAGGGATTGCTCATATATATCTTTTATCGTCTTGGTGGCTAACTCCCATCTTGACTGTACTCTCTCCAGTAGTTCTTTAGAGATATGAGGAGCAATCTGGTCCGGGGAGTATTTCCATTTTCCCATTTTGTTAAGTACCAGTTCCTCAATCTGCATTTTCTCTGCATCAGTCCTTGTCTCAAATTTCAATGCCTTGAAATTTGTGATGCCAGCTCCTTCTTCCAATGATTTGAGCCTTTTCTTGAATGTAGGTGCAGGCTTGACCAATACAGGTTCCTGAATACCTTTTCTTGTCCTCTGAGTAAATACTGCAGTAGGCTTCTTCTTGGGCTTGGTAATGATTACCTTGCCTTTCTTCTTTTCCGGTTGCTCTTCTTCTTATTCTTCTTCTCCTTCTTCTTCTTTTTCACTTTCTTTATCTTCACCTTTTCCCTCGGTGAGCATAAGAGGACCCATTGCAGTTTTCAGTTTGGCCACTTTCCTCTTACCTTTGCTGATGGCCTGTGGAATTTTGATTTCCAGTTCAATTCTGGCCTTTGCTTCATCATAAGTACCAAAAATCTGTTGCCTTGGGTCTACTGGCTCATTTACCAGTGCTTCAATGATATCCCTTGTTTCATCAATATTTACCTCATATGGAAGAGGTTTCACCCATGCAACTCGAGGTCTAACTGCCTGTATGTACACCTTGTCACAGTCAACCATAAAACATACTTCAAGCCTAGGAGGAATTCTGAATCGGTCATTCATCCTCTCCTTAAAGTCTTCAAAATAGTTATCCATGAAACTATCAAAATTTTCTCCCATCTCTGCTATAAACTCTTTAATCTGATACAAAATTGGGACATCTTTTCTCCATTCTACGGTTCCCTTTGATGGAAAGAATTTTTGTACATAAAATAGTAAACATATTAACAGAGATCCAAATTTACAGGGGTTATTCTTTGATGTCCTTATACTGTCCATGTTCTTGTTTAACTGCTTCAACATTACTTCTGACAGATCAAACTCAAGATTCTTCTTTACAATTTTCAGGGCCAAATCCACAGCTTCACACGGTACACTATTTAACCTGCTGGAACTATATAACTTATATGCAATAATATGTATGCCAAATTTTAGTTCTGAATCTGTTACAGTGTTAACCTTCAAACCTCTACCATCCCACTCGGCTAGGGTTTGCCTCTGTAACTCATCCTGTCCTAGGGTTTTGGTGGTTTTGGCTTTGCTGAGCATCGGGAGACCCGTGATTTTGTGAATCATCTTCTTGGTTATCAAAATGGGTTGTTCCAACCACAACTGACCATTATGCACTCGACTCAAGATATACCTAATCCATTTGGTTTGGAAGTTTCTAGGCATATGCGTGATGTGAGTCAAACCTTTAGTTTCCAAATGCTTGTGCTCAATTTTGAGAGAACCATTTACACATAACTCCGCTAGGGCATTATCCATGTCCAATGTCCCTATTTCTTGAATAGCACACTTAAAATGAGTGCGAATGTCATTCACAATGAGTACCTTGGGTGGAATCTGTGATTGAGCTCCATTGGGATCGAGCGATTTAGCGATGGCAGGAACGAGTTTGAACGTAGGTGCCTTCCATTTCGTTCCCTTCACAAGCATTTCGAAACCCTTCTTCGCCTTGTTGTTGCTGGTGCTTGCGGATGCCATTGCTGCTCGGTGAGTGAAAAGGTTTCGTAAGAATATTTCGCTGGAAAATCTCTTCAAATCGCTTGAACTCGCTTGAAAGCCTTTTTTTTTTGTGTAAATCTTGAATTCGCGGTGAAAAATGGGGTCAAAATCTGCCCTTTTGATGAAAAATTTGCCGTTAATGTTCTGTACGGAGGTAGCTGCGATCGACAAACTGTCATCCACTAGCTTGGCTTAAACTTTGCAACTCGGTGACCAAAATAAAATAGGTTAAACCGACCTTAACTCGGTAAGAGAAGAACCAACCATGCTCGGTAAGTGCAACTTGGTGAAAGAAGCCTTATTGCACCTGACTGAGGTCGGTAAGGTCATGTACCGACCATGATCCTGATGTATCCAAAATATTGATTTGATCATATTTTCATTCTAGGACTGCTTAGGATATTGCTTTGTAGATACAGTCCTGGTCTTATCCTGATGAGTCTTAATTGGAAATGGTAGAGTCACTCACTTCTTGAGTGACCATTCCATCACTTGAATTATCTAGCTCGGTAGACTTAGGAATCCATTGCTGCTTCATTTGCTTCCAAATATTGTCTGCTTTGATTTTCTTCTCATCCTCTACTTTCTTTATGTTCATGCAGTTTTTAGATATATGACCAAGTTCTGTACATGTATAACATCTTACAGTGGTATCCCTTTTTCTTAGGTGATGCCTTGCATAGTTTATGCCAGTATGACCATATTCCCCACAATAATGACATCTGCACCAAGTGTTGTAGTCCCAACCAAATATTGCTTTGACAAGTTGTTCAGCTGGATTAAATGATTTGGATTTGCATTGTGATGCCTTATGACCTTGCTTTTGGCATTTGTGACATTTACCTTCAAATTTTGGTTTATCTTTGCATTCATTGGCTTTGCGTCCATGCTGATTGCAATTGTAGCACTTTCCATTAAATTTGCCTTTTCCATTGCTCCAACATCTGTTAGATGTATGACCTAACTTACCATAGTGACTGCAAGTAGGTCTTTGATTCTTTTGAGTACCCTGTTTGGAGGATTCACCTTCTTCCTTGTATCCAAGACCTGCTTTACCATTTTGTTTATGAAAGTTTTCTTCATTTTGCAGATTCAATTGATCCATGTCCTTTTGATATTTTACCATTCTCTCATTGACTTTTTTTTTAGAGATTATATCACTTTGTAAGCTTGCATTGATTTGCCTTTCAGTAATTAAGTCATTTCTCAAATTCTCATTCTCAGATCTTAGATTCATAATTTCTTCATTTGCATTAGATAATTGAGTTACAAGATTTTCAAGCTGAGAGGATTGATTATTACTTACCTCTAAGTCTTCAGCTGCCTTGTTCCTTTGCTCCAAGATTTCATATAGCCTGATGGACTGGATTTCTTGTTCCCTTTTGAGCTTTCTTACTTCTTCCTACAGAGATCCATTCTTTTCTAAAAGTTCTTTGATTCTTTTGTCAGCTTCATCTGAACTACTTGATGGTGAGAGATCTTCAATATTTTCTTCAACATACTAATGGTCATTCATTTGCCTTACAAGTTCTTTTCTTCTTTTCAAGGATTGTGAAAGATGCTCTTTTGCTTCATTGAGTTGAGCCATGGCCATTTTCAGATCTAGTTTTTCATTCTCAATAGATTTGTCAAGTCTGAATATATCCATTGTCCTTGATCTTTGCTCAAGCTGTGAAACTTTTATCTTGAGAACCTTATTGCTCTGATACCAATTGTTGGAAATATTCAAGATATGACAAGTTACTGAGAGGGGAGGGGTGAATCAGTAACTTTTAAAATTTCAAACAATAAAACTGCATACTGATATATTCACCATTCATCCAAGTAACCTACTGTAAGCATGAAACAAAATCATTTGCAACACTTGAACACACAGATTTGGTGACCCAGAAACCTTCCAAATAGAAAGTAAAACTGGGGTGGGGATGAAACCCACAAAGCTTCGTTACTGCAGTATGAAGTTGGCCGGTTAAGGCTTACAATGACCACTTCTGGTGATCTGCCCTGTTAGGAGCACAAAGGATTGCTAGATCCACCTTGTTAGAGGATTTACAAACATACAATAAAGTATGCACTATGTTAGGATATTTACAAAAGACTGTTAAGTCTACCTTGTTAAAGGATTTACAAAAACTGATTCACCTGTTAGAATGAAACAGTGGATATGATTACAACTGATTGCTGATAAGATCCTCTATGCTCTAATTCACCTTGATGTGATAGATAAAAATTTTCTGCTCCAAAACTTGACCTTGCTGAATACCTTCACAACTCAGCACACATACTTTCGCTCACATGTATTTCTTTCACACTTTCACATTTTCATTCATTACCATTACATTTGAATGATACAATACATTGCATATATATACCATCCAAATAAACAATACATGCAAGGTCGGCCAAAACAACAAGTGCAAATCTCTATACAAAGTCGGCCCAAGGTAAAAACTCGGGTTCACTGAACTGACTCGGTGTCCTTCTGATACTCGACATCCACTGCGTTACTCGGCATCATCATGCACTCGGTAGAAGTGAAGGCACGGTCTATACTAAACACTTCGAGTAGTTCTGAACTCAGTAACCACTGGAGACTCGGTAGAAGAGATGTCACTCGGTGAACACTTCTATCTGAACTGTAGCTCGGTGATCAAAGGAAACACTCGATAGAACCTTGTGACTCGGTCATAGTTAGTTTCCTTGATAACTGTCTGAGCTCGGTAAAATTAATTTCCTTGATAACCTCAGGAGCTCAGTTATCACGAAGTTCTCGGTCAATACTAAGTACATCTTCACTCGATCAAAATTGATTCCTTTCTTTACCTTGAACACTCGGTAAACACTGGCTGCTTTGTTCACCTCGATCACTTGGTAAACACTGACTTCTTTGGTCACCTCGATCACTCGGTAAACACTGAGAACTAGGTAAAGCTTGGCTTACAAAGGAATGTCCGGTGAGAGCTTGGTAAGCATTCAGAATCCAATAAGTGTTGTAACTAATGACAAAAATGTATCATAATGCCAATAGTGTACATCTTGCTGCAATATGGCCAACTTTATTGCAATTGAAACAAATGATAAGCAACTTACCTTTGAATTTACCTTTTCCTCTATGAAATCTTCTAGCCAACAATGCTTCCAATTGTTCAATGTCTTCCTCATCTGTACTACTATCACTAGATGCATACTTTATCTTTCTTTTCTTCTTCTTTGGCTTTACCTCCTTAGAATCCTTCAATAACATTTTTTCTTTGAAAGTTGATTCAATACCCTCTGGTCTGTAGTTGTCAAAATTAGATAACTCAAAAGCAATGATTCTTCCTACTAGAGCTTCAAGAGTTAGATCATTTCTCGGCATACATCTGAACTCTTAGATTGTAGACACTCTAATGGTATACAAAATCAAAAATGATCTCAAGACTTTACTTAGCATAGTGTCATCATCAATTTTACCAACAGTGCCTTTTATTGCACTAACAACTTCTTTTATTCTACCAACATATCGAGCAATGTTTTCACATTCTTTCATTCTCATGTCATCAAACTTACTTTTGAGACTCTCTAACTTGGCTCTTTGAACATAATTTTCTCCTCCATAGATGGTGTCTAGGGCATCCCACATCTACTTTGCACTTTTAAGGTCTTTGATATCATCAAACTCAACATAGCTTAGGGAAAAGGCAATCTCCAACATCTACTGATTGTATTCTTTATTTTTCTTCAAATATTCAATAGTTAGTGCTCCTCCTAGATCAACATGTGCTACTAAAATACAAGATTGTGCATAATCTCCAAGTCCTCCAAGGTGTACCATTCATCAAACTTTTCCATACAGGAAAGTTATCTCTATTTAGCTTGGGTACTTCTCTTTTTGAAATCTTGATCTTTATGCTTTTAGTACCTTAAAACTAATCCTTTTAAGTAACTAGGCTCTAATACCAATTGTTGGAATCCTTTTAGCATAACTAAGAGGGAGGGGGGGTATGAATTAGTTATTCAAGGTCCAAATGTACAAAATAAAACTTTTCACAATTCGATGAACCCATATAACATCCTTAACCATGCATGCATTCATTGTGTGTTAACCAAAACTAATATGTTACTATAACATTAACATACATAAGTATAAAGCATAAAACACAACATATCTATCAACACATTTGACACAATGGTTTAACATGGAAACCCAATTTGGGAAAAACCACTAATAACATGCTACTCCTTTTTCACTCTTCTGAAGAGATGCCTTGTTAAAGGCCAACCCTATTAAAGATTACAACACACACTTTTAATGTGACTTAGTTAAGGGATTTCAATCACCCTATTAAAAGTAAGCCTTGTTAGAGGACTTAGTCCATTCACTTGGAATGCCACCCTATTAAAGGATTTACCAATGACTATTAAGTCAATCTTTCTCCAAAGGATTTACCCTTATCTAATACAATTGTTAGAAAGTAACAGTAGAGCTTTGATCTGATATAACTTACAACCTTACTTGTAGATAATAGATCACTATTCAATCCTCAACTCTTCTTTCCTTCCAATATTTTTAGCTTTGATAGCTTGTTCACCCTTCAAGCATTCATCCTCTTTAACCCTTCTTACTTAGTTTTCCATTGCAGACTTCTTCTCTTGGGTCACTTGATGAAGCAAGCCCTCTTTCTTTTCCTTGTTATATTTCTGCATCAAAAACTCTCTAACCTCTTTGGTTCATGACCAAATATCTCTACATATAGAAATTAGAACTCTTTTTCCTACTCATTATCCATCACAAAAATTAGGGTTTTTGATAGATTAGGTAGGATACAATGTATCTAACCCATATCTTGTCTTCTTTAGAAAATTCTCCTAGAATCCATTTGAATTCATCTCCAAAATGGTTTAAATATGATTATGTGCCTGTAGCTCATCGATCTTATCTTCCTCTTGATTCACAAGTTTTAAGAAAACAAACTTGTTGGCTTTTATGTGGTGAATCTTCAATCATTTTCATAATGTAGTAGCCCAACATGATCAATTTACTAATGCTCGGGACATAATTTGTTACTCGGCATCTATTGTAAAATAACTTGGCATCAACTAGATTTTACTGGTGCTCAGCATCAACTAAAAATCACTTGGAATATACTATCTTGCTCGACACTTTTTAACTTTCTTGGCATCCACTGGAATTTACTTTCACTTAGATCCAACTAACTTTTTTTGCTCAGCTTGCACTAACTTTTCTTGGCACCTTCTATCAACTTGGTTAATCTTAGTAAATGAACTTTGTTTGACCTTATTCTTCTAAACTTTCTAAGTGTAGCCAATCATTTTTTAACCTTAAAGTAGATCATCAATACATTATGTTATCACTGTCTTAACTGATTCTTGCACTTCAATACATAATCATAACTCAACTTTCCTATACGTACCTTTTTTACATCTAGTTGATTAAATCCTCCTAATCAATCAACTAAGTGATAGTGCTTGAAAAATATAAGCAATTTTCTTACTAGCATGTGGTAGGTTTGACATTAGTGAGAAAACAATGATTGAAAACACATAATCTTCTTTCAGCAATCTTTCTATTCAAATGATCTTTTCAATCGTTATATCAACACACAGTCTATACAAAACTTCACATGTGTGATACTAGGCTTGTGCACTTGTTGACATCACCAATAGACTATGCTCTATCACCAATTGAATACAGATCTCTTTAGTGCATCGTAGATGTAAGATAGCGAATAAACGTCAAGGACTACTTTCCTAATGCTTTGTTTTTGTGCTACTGTCTATAAATTAGGTACAACTTCCATACATCTACAACTTACATGCTACACATTGAACCTTATCATCAGGATGGTATACTAAACATTTCCATGACCGTGCATCATTAGACAAGAAAAACCTTGTCCATACAATTACAATCTCTCTTTGTTACTCTACCAGTCTTCACAGACTTATTGTTATCTTAACATCAATAATAAATAGAATCATGAATATAACATGTCAATACTCTCCATTGCTTAGGATACTCCCCTAGAGTAGTATCATCAGAATTCATACTAACAAGTCTCCCTTTGGCATTAATGGAAACATAGATGAAAATCATCTAAGTTCCAAGAATACCCAAATAGTAGTCTTCTAATGTTGTTGATGTTCTCACCTTCTCAAATCATCTTCATAATCAAATCTAAAATCCTCTTTAACACAACACTTGTCTACTCCTTCTTTAGGATGAACAATAATTGTTCACAGTAAAAAAACTTGCAATACATATCTTCCCCATAGAGATATTCATCCTTCTTCTTTGCATGAATCTTTTTAAATCTCTGTAATAGATATTTCTCTCCAATTCATACTTTTTTTAATGCATTCACTCACCTATTCAACTAGAGATTGTTTTTCATGTATATTCTCTCCCACATTGACATGAATGAAAAAGTTCTCATTATGTCAATTTACTATTCCAAGTCTTCAATCAGCTCAAGTGTCCAAAGACACTATTCAAAACCAAATACAAAGAGACCTCAATAACTCATCTCATCACAGATACTCCCCCATATGGGAAGCATCAAAATTTAGTCCAGTCTAACAATAGTGGTATGTACCACTAGACTAATTTTCTTACTGTATCATCTACTTAAAAGTAGGTAGAGGCATAACCAAAAACATACCTTTCAAGTACTCAAATGTATTGTTAGGTAAAGGCTTCGTAAAGATATCTACAATATAACATTTAATATTCACATACTCTAATATGATCTCTTTTTCTATTGTGTCTTCTCTCAACAAATGATATTTAATAGTTTTATGCTTAATCTTAGAATGCAATACATGATTCTTAGACATACTCAATGTACTTGTGTTATCACAATAGATGATAATAAGTTTTACAAACTCAATTATGATATCCTTTAGAATTTGTTTCATCTACACCACTAGATTGTAGTTATTAGTTGTTGCAACATACTTTTCCTCAGCTATATTCAAAGAGATACAATCTTGTTTCTTACCTAGCCAAGAAACCAATCTTCCTCCAAGAAAAAATGCTCCACCACTGGTTCTCTTTTTGTCATCCATACTGCCTACCCAATCTACATCAGTATATGCACATAAAGTAAAATAACTTGATCTATCATACCAAATTCCATAGTTAGATGTTCCTTTGAAATATCTAAATATCTTTTTTACTACATAATAATATTCTTTAGGATCAGCTTGAAATCTAGTTGCAATCCCAACCACATTTCTATATCTGCTCTAGTGTGAGTTAGATATTGTAAACCCAAAATCATGGATATGTACTTCTTCTACTCAATTTTTAGAGTCTTGTCTTTTTTACATAACTTGTAGCTAGTTATCATAGGTGTACCAATAGGCTTACAATTTTCCAGTCCAAAACTCCTTAGAAAATCCTTCAAGTATTTATCTTGTGAAATAAAAATACCATCACTATTTTGCACAATCTACAATCTGAAGAAAAACTCCATTTCTCCTATCATGCTCATTTCAAACTCATTCTTCATTTCTTCATTAAACTCATCACTTTCTTTTTCATTTCCTCCAAATATGATGTTATCAATAAATGTTACTATTATCGGCAAACCATTCTAAATTTCTTTCAATACAAGTTACTATCCATTGTACCTTTAGCAAATCCAAGCTTTTCCAAATAGTTGTCCAACCTCACATACCAGGTTCTAGGTCCTTACTTCAGACCATATAGAGCTTTCTTTATTATGCATTCCATGTCTTTGTCTTTTGTTAAAGGAAAACCTCCAAGTTTCTCAATATATACCTCTTCTTCAAGTTGTCCATTCAGGAAGGTTGATTTAACATCCATTTGATATACCTTGAACTTCTTATTTACTGCATAGGCCAAGAACATTCTTACTACTTCCATTCTAGCTACAAGTGCATATGTTTACTCATAGTTTATGCCTTCTTACTGTAAATATCCCTTATATACAATTCTATCCTTATTCCTCACAACTTCACCTTGGCCATTCATCCTTTCGCTGAATACCCATTTAGTTCCTATCATATTCTTATCTTTAGGTTTAGGAACTAACTCCAATGTTTCATTCTTCACAATTTGAACTAATTTTTCTTTCATTTCTCAAATCCAATGATCATATTTGCATGCTTCATCTACACTCTTAGGTTCAACTTGAGAAATCTAACTTATCTTTTCATTAACTCTATTTATTTTCATCACAATTTTGTTTTTGCTTCCAATTATCTACTTTGGAGGGAAATTCTTTGTCAGATTCTTATTAGGGGTAGGAGTTAACAACTCAACTATTATCATCTCTAGGTTCATATCTCCCTTCTCCTCTTTGCTAAACAATTAACACATCATTTTGTAGATCATTGTTAGTCTGAAAGAAAACTTTTGCATTTTGTCTAACAATTACAAAATCATCATCTTCATCATATGAATTGTAATCTACCATATTTTATTTAGTTTTAAAATTTTCATCAATCTTAATATTTTTGCATTCAACTATTGTCTTAATTCTATGATTAAAACATTTGTATGCCTTTATTTTCAATGAATAGCTAAGAAACTTAACTTAATCACTCCTTGGATCAAACTTTCCAACATCATCATCTCTCTTAATATAACATTTTCTACCAAATATTTTGAAATACTTAACTAATGGTTAGAGACCAAACCATAATTCATAGGGTGTCTTATTGATACCTTTTATGATCTATACTTTTTTCATAGTGTACACTATTGTATTGACCACTTCTCTCCAAAATGCCTTGGATACATCATTCTAAAACAACATCGCTCTTACTTCCTCTACTACTGATCTATTTCTTCTTTTTGTTATCCCATTCTATTCAAGTGTCCTAGGAAAAGATAGCTGAATTTTGATTACATTTTCTTCACAAAATATGTTAAAATCTCTAGAGTTGAATTCTCCTTCTCTTTCTAATTTCAAAAATTTTATCTTAACACCAGATTCATTCTCAAAAGCTTTAGATTTCTCTTTAGGAAATGCTACCCACATCATTCTAGTGAAATCATCAACAAAAATTATGAAATACCTTTTAGCATAGAATCCTCTTGTTCTAGAGGGACCACTCATATCTGTGTGAACAATCTCTAGCTTCTCTATGGTAGTAAACTTGTTGTTGGGAAAAGATACCTTCTTCTACTTAACCAAAATATATTCTTTTCAAACCACATTAGTAGGCTTAATTATCTTAGGGAGATCTCTGACTACAAATATTCTACTAACCTTTACAATATTATCAAAGTTTATATGAAAAAATCTCCTATGACATAACCAACTATTATAAACTTTAATTAGCAATGAAACAAGTCATTTCAATAGGATTCAACTAAAATACATTACCTTTGGACCTAGTTACAGTTCCAATCATCTTTCCATCCTTATCCTTGATAGTGTAGGTCTTTTATGTGAATTACAATTGATACCCTTTGTCCACCAACTATCCAATAGTGAATAAATTATGTTTTAATCCATCAAAAAAATAAACATCATCTGTGTTAGCTCTTCCATCTAAAGTATTGGATATAATAACTATAATATTATAGGCTACATTGTTACCAACTCTAACAATACCTCCATCACAATTCTTGAATTTAACAAACTTATTTACATCACCATTCATGTGATGTGAACAACCACTATCTCTTATCAAATTAGATTTCTTTACAACTTTGGAAATTAGAGCCTTTTCTTCTCTAATTTCTTTATCAAGATCATCTTCTTTAATAGCTACAAATCCTAGCTCATCATCACTTTCACTTTGAGCTCTTTCATTAGATTCTTCATCTTCATTAGCATGTAAATAGTTTCTATCTCTTCTAGGATTAACCTTTTTCTTTATACTTTTTCCCTCTAAGAAACTTTCTTGAATGGTGGTGTCAAAGTTTTCAAGATCTTCCACATAACCTCATCTTCATCCTTGCTTCAATGATATGACTTGGTTCTTGCAACAATCTCTAATATCCTACCAATATAGTTTCTTATAGATTCATCTTCCATTATCTTAGCATCTTTAAATGTGCTTATCCAATTTTGCAATCTTACTCTCTTTATATGTGTATCACCTTTAAAAATAGATTCTAAGGCTTTTCAAGTTTCATGAGATGTTTGAAGTGTCTTTACTTGACTATATTCATTCTCTGAAAGAGCTAATAGTCAAGTTTCTTTAGTTCTCATGTTACACATGAATAGATCTCTCTCTACTTCAATACATTCTTCAATCTTCTTTACTTTCACAATCATTTTCTGACTCTTTGTCAAGATCCAATAATCCAAACCCATACACAACATATGAGTTTTCATCTTCTCCTTCCAACTATCATAGTGGCCCCATCAAATCTAGGACTATCCTTTCTAAAAATATTTTCCATTGATCTCCCAAAATTGTGAAGCTTATCCTTCAAGGACCTAAGGCTTTGATATCAATTGTTACAATATATAGTCCACCAATATAACTATGAGGGGCTGGGAGGGTGGGGGGGGGTGAATCAAATATCCAACTAATATCACAATTATCAACTTTAAATAAAGTTAACCATATGATTAATATCATCAAAAACCACAACAAGATACACATACACAATAACACTAGATATAATTCCATGTTAGAGGGTGGACCCTATTGGGAGTCTATAACAACATTCAATATATATCAGTCCCTATTAGGAGTTGTGGAAGACATTTGGACCCACTGCCAAATGACTTCAAGGGAAAGACCAATGAACGCTTTGTCCAAATGATCTATGTATTATTGCTTGTAGTATAATAGATTTGAAATGACCTTCCTTCTTCTATCCTACAAACTAAACCTCTGGTCTTTTTGATCTTGTAACCAGATTACGAAACTTGTATCCAATAATCACTTTGATCATTCAATTGCATTTAGTAAAAACTCTCCTCCCTTTTGCACTTTAGAATTCATACAATTGATCACAAAACATTAAAAACAAGGAATACCATATCTTTAAAATATTTCCTTGAATGGTCTTGAGGCTTTCCCAATTAATTATAATAAGGTAATTAATTAATTACAATTGCAATAACACTATTGGCTCATAGTCAATATAAACCTTTACGCATGTGATACTAGAGCTTGCACACTTGCTGATGTCACCAACAATCTATCCTCTATCACCAACTAACTACACATCTCTTTAGTGCATCTAAAATGTAACATAGTGAATAAACATCAGGAACTACTTTCTTAATACTCTATTTTTGTACTACTCTCTATAAATTAGGTACAACTTTCATATGTCTATGACTTAGGTGTTGCACATTGAACCATGTCATCAAGATACTATAGTGAACATGTCTATAACTACACATCATCGAAAAAGAAAAATCATGTCTATACAATTATAATCTCTCTCTATTAGCCTTCCAGTCTTCACAAACTTACTACTATATTGACATCAACGACAAACATATTCATGAATACAACATGTCAATATTGTCCAATACTTAGGATAATCCACCAAATTAGTATCATAAACATTCATTCTAACAGTAAGATCATGAAGAAAATTTGCAAAAGAAGATTAAATAATTCAAAAATTACATTCTACTGCAACTAGATAGCATTCAATGGATTTGAAATGTATTTAACTTGTGTTAAGTTATGTTGTTTCATATTTTGTAAACCCTAGAAAATTGAAATGGAAGTTAGTTCTTCAACATCAATTATGAAAGAAGGGAATGAGAGTTTCAATGTTGAATTAATTAACAATGATGTGAGGCAACCTCCATTTAGTATCATCCCTAAGATCTCTTTATAAAGGAGATGCATCTGGTGTGTTACCCTTGATAACACTAAAGGTTTTAATGATCTAGGACGTGCAATTTTGTTATACCTATAAGGTAGGTGATGTTGGCAATGTGGAAATTAGATAAAATTATCACAAGTTGTGTGAGAATGGTGCATTAAGAAAAGAAAACAAGATTGTAGAGAAAAAAGGATTGATGCACACAGCAAAAAGGATTGATGCGCACCCTAGATTTCTCGCAAATGTTTAAGACTAAATAGATAAGGATTTTGTTGAGAAGAATATATGACAAAAAAATATGGTTAGAAGGTGGACCTATCATAATCTCTAAGAGAATCATTCATAGGGTATTAGGGTATCCTACCCTTGATAGACCAATGAGTATGAAGGGTGATGCAAAGGAAATAAGCAAGAAGATCGTTGGAGTCATGTGGAACACATGAGGTATGTCTATTGACACATTTAGAGATATTATTGTAGCATTTGAATAAGAGTGATTGGACACAATTTCTTTCATCCTATTTGATTGAATAGTGTATCTTGTATGGTAGTCAACCTAGGTTACAAGATTGCAAAGCGTGATCATTTCTATGACCTAGATGAATTACAACTACAACAATTGTCAAAAAAATTGGAAGCTGTTAGAAAGGTCAAGAACTCTTAGTGTAAGTTTGGCTCACTCATCATGTGCATATTATTTTATGTGAAAAATACTTTTCTTACATTTGGAAAGATTTCATGTAAGATAGCTAGATTCGTTACTCAATAGATAGGAGATCTCATCGAGAAATTAGGCTATAATTTTGAGTCACTAATGACCAATTTTTTTGAAGACTTTAAAAAGTATATGAAGCAAAGATTGAGACTTCCTATGTCACTTGATGAAAAACATTATAGTGATGTTTTTTTACTAGTTTCAATGCCAACTACACATTTATATTGGTAGCTATACAAAGACTTAGATGATTAAAACCCTTACCAAATGAAATTAATGTTGATGAGGCTTCAACAACCAATACTGCATTATTGGCAGAGGAAGTTGATAAAGATGTTGCACAATTTGGAAATTATGATGAAGCCAAGTCAAGGATCACCATATATTTGAATACTAATAGAATTATAAGAAAGAAAAATAAGATGGTGAAGGAGCTTAAAGAAAAATAATAAGAAGAAGAGGATGATGATGAAGAAGAGAAAGAAGGTCAAGGACCTTTTGAACTAACACATGGATTGGGAAAAGATAAAGATGCTGATGAGGATGATGGAGAGAAAAACCTAATGGAAGAGATGAAAAGAGAAAAGAACACAAAAAGTCAGTGGAGAAACCAAAGAAGACTGCAAAGAAGTCTCAAGAAAAGTTAGCTATAACTTTGGCAAGGTCACGCACAAAGGTTGCCACTGCAAAAGCCAAAAAGACAAAAGCTAAAGGAAAAAGAGAGAGTACCATGGTAGAGCCAAGTCATCTTACCAAGAACTACATACCTCAAGAGGACTCAAATGGAGAGAGGACCAAGATAGATGACTTAAATCAATTCCAAGTGGTAAGCTACAATCTCTTATCCAACATTGACAATTTATGTAAAAATGTAAAGATCAACACAGATTTATCTATTTTTTCATATATTGATTTTGATAAGCTAGGGAGTGAGGATAAAGATAATCTATAAGAGGCTATTTATGATATTATGGCTATTTTTAAGACCACTCCAATAGATATTTCTAACTCTATACCAAAAAGCCTCTATGATAGAGTTGAGTAAAAGTGGAATTTCAGTTTAACCACTGAAAGATAAATTAGAGAGGATACATTAGCCCAAGTTATGCCTACTTTGGATAAGTAGATAATGTATAAGGAAATGGTGAAAGATAAAGGGATATTTTCTCCCAAATAATGATAATTTCATATTTTGAAGAAACAAGTAGTGGAGGTGATAACCTAAAGTACCCTATTATGGAAAACTATGTATGGGTTGAAAACATTAGTAGAGAAAGGGAAAGGAGAGGAAGGAATTTATGAGACAATCAAGGAAGGTACCATGGAGGAAATAGAAGAAGAAACAAAGGAAGAACTACAAGATTTGCAAGATGTTCAATTATCAAGTGCCAGACCCCCACATGAAGACCAAGAAAGTCAATAGGACCCAATGATTATCAAGGATGTTCTTGATTATACAGCTCAGAATATTAATCCATTAACTAAGGATAATTTGAAGAAATATCAACAATACTCTACTAATGCATCAATTATAGGAAATAATCAAATACTGGTGAGAGTAGATGAGATTCAAAATGTAGAAATTGTATCTATAGGGGAGAACTGAATAGCTACACCAAATGTGCCCCCATCAACTGCAAAAGTAAAGGAGAAAGAATCACATGATCTACAAATAGATCAAAGTGTAAACCCTAAAAAGCAAGATGAAACTACAAAAAAACCATATTTAATGCCTATAATAGTCATTTAGATGAAAGATCAGATGCACAACCATTAGTTACATTGTTTTCAAGTCTAAACAGTTCAGATTTACAAGTCATTGTAATTATTGATAAGGATGGAAATGAAGTGAACAAGGGTAAGGAAGCTAGTCCTATAACCACTCCACCATCATAGGGTGGATAATAGAAAGAGAGAAAGAAGAAATATGAGGACAATTTTATTACTACACTTGAGGAGCATGTTTTCATATAAATATTGATTACATTACTAGTCTCTATACCTCCTCCCAATAGACAAACACTTTAGAGCCCAAGTACACAAGCTACTCTATTGTAAAAATCAAGGTTAAGTCCAAGCACACCCAAGAGTGTTGATGCTACATCATTTGAGGATGTAAGTTTAGATGAGGTGGTTATTTTACCCAAGTTTTATCTAACAATAATCACAATTTAAGAAATGAGCATTCTTCAAGATGCTCTAAAAATGAAGAAAAGGAAAGAAATCTTAAGGAGGGAGCACAAGAAAAGGAAATTTTTGCATGAAATTAAAGATATTTTTATTGATGATTTCAATCTCCCACATAGAAATATAGATATGCCTATTATATATAAACTTGTCATCATAGTGGACAAGATTAAGGATGAAGACCTAGAGAACAATGTAAAATTGCTAGGATGGTCTAAAAGAAAATTTCATACAAAGGTTCTAGAAAATATATCTAGTTCTATTGCACTTAGATAGGTTGATTTAGAAGCAAAGATGGAGATTATAAAGAAGGTGTTAGAGAATTTTTTCTCTCTATACACAAAGCTCTATAATGTTGACATATTTACAAAGGAGACTCAACAAGCTATTGACTAGCTATAAGGAGATTTGAAACTCATGTCTGGTCAACTTATTACCTTAATAAAAAAGGATTAGACATCCTTTTACAATGATTTAATGGCCAGTCAACATCATTTGTTTTACCTAGAATAGTATACTAACTTCATTTAATTTGTCAACCTAGGAGCATAAACTTGAGAGGCTGACTACAAAGTCTATGCTCTAATTCTTCTTCAAGTCATTACAACTAATGTGAAGGAAATTTTGAAGGAATTCTATGCTAGCAACTGAAACAACAACTTAACTTAAAGCTTGAAAGTAATGCTACAATAGTAAACCTATCTATTTACCTATGCTATAGGAACAATTTATTGATTTTTTTATTGATGGCTATAGGAGAAACATAAATTTATCTTGCAAGATAACAAACAAGGAAATGAAATCTATTTTAATATAACAGTTCACTCACTAAGTGGGCCCCCTTGGATGAGTGAATAGAAAAGAAACTCAAGATAAGAGAAATAAACTTGAACAACTCATTTTATTCACTCATGGTGAAGGAATTACACTTGACTAAAAACTGAATCACACCCAACTACTATGAAAATCAAGTTATGTTTTTCTTTTCAAAAACTGCCCTTAAAGCTACAACGAACATTATTTAAAAGAAACTACAACTACTCCCTAACTATGTGATCACTGTATTAATGAGGATTAATTGCAGACTCATAAAGTTTGAAATTGAATCACCATTAACCATGAATAAATAATCCAAGAATATAGTAGGTTGTGAAAGCTATATTTGTGTGTTGTTCCAATAGAAAGAATAAAACAACTTGCTCCACTTGCGATGATTCAACAATCTGGTTGGGTCTGGCTTTAACAATGAGGTGTTGAATCTTGAATATCCATGACATGTACCTAAAAATAATTTAATGTACACACCACTTCCACATACATATATTTATTTTATCATCAATATTAGAAAAGGTGCAAGTTCAAATTACCACTCTTGCAAATCTTATGGCTATAGGAGGGAAACTATCAAAGACATAGTACAAATGTGGAAACATTTATTAGCATGCAACATTTCTTCATTATTACCATTTTTGTCCATAGATTCAAGAAATTTTAGCATATTTGAACTATCCATACTTCTACTCAATGTCTTATCATATATAGAGCATATCCATGAAAAGATAAGTTCATTTTCTTAAACCCATAAATTCATGATTATTTCTACAAGATGACTAATTAAAAACAAGATAAAAAGATTTTAAAATTTTTTTATTTTAGAGGCACGTCATTCCTCCCTAGTTGAGCTATTTCTGGTCCCGAGCAACCATGAAGATTCTGATTCTAGCATGAACTCTCTAATCACTAGTTGTCCTCTCCCCTGGCTGATTCTTAACATAGTTAAAGTAAACATAATTTTCCTTTATCCTTCTCCATCACCAAAATTTTGCTATCATATCATGATACTCTATATTTTCATTTATTGCTAATAGTGGTTGCAAGAGAATAGGGGCCTAACACTTTAATGGAAGCCAATATTGTACCAATTCCTTCCTAAATCAATATACCATGGAATCCTAATAGTAGTAAGAGTTATATTATGAAGAGAGTGGGATTCCCTTCTCTTTAGGTTATGTGGCATCCATGTCCACCTTTGCCTTGAAGAAACAATAGCTATCTCAACATTTTGAGAGGAGAATTGTTCCCAAGATGCAAAGGCTTGTTCTTTGACTAAGGATACCTTACCAGCTCCAACAAGGTTCCCTAGAATAGAAATCAAATCTAGAAATGTTAGTCTAGAGTGTTGAACTTCTAGTCTCATAAGAAAAGGTAATTTCATTTCACTATTCCTATAAGGAATAACTTAATGTTCCCTACTTATCTCATTCTACATCCAAGAAATCACTACTCTCAACTGCACATCCCCTATTTACTAGAGTGAGTTCCACTCTATGTCATTAGGAACTACCAAATTATGGAGATATAATTCACACAATAAGTTCTTTAAAGGCATTGGAATAGATTGGAATGCATTATAAAACTCACACAGAGTTGCAATAAAGAGATTAAGCTCTTCCATAATTCTAGTCAACATAAAATTTATAAGATTCTCTTTCAGAAAAAATGTATACACTGGTGATGGTGATCTGCATTCCATCAGTTCAAGAAGTAATATTATAACTTGTTCAATCCTCTTTTTCAAAACTTCATTCTAGTGTAAGCTTTGTTTCAACTAAGAGCTTTGTTCATTAATAACATGTTTTAATTTTTCTTTTCCAACTTCCATTGAGCTCTTTTCCATAACAACCATTGAAACAAATTGATCACTATGGAAAAGGGTATGGACAAATTGGGTGGTGGCAATCACTCTTGGTTAAAAATGTCTATCTATTCAGATGTCAAACATAGAATTTTGTCGACACTTTGTGGTGTGGAGCATTCTCCTTCACTTATCAAGATTTTTGTCACCTCAATCTCTTCCTTACTAGATTCTATTGTTGCTATGGATAGTTTATCTAGCCCATTCTGATTGAGCTTTTTCATTACTTCCTCAACAATTTCTTACCTAAATTCCAAATAGTCCTCAAAAGGAAGGTCTTCTGGATTCTCACCAACATCCTACATAATAGGGCTTTCTTCAAATTCCTCAAATGCTTCAGGCTCATTAGACTCCTTATCACTATCAACAATCACATAGTTAACCTTAAGTTCAACTTTAAGTTGTGGACTTTCTTTATTACACTCATTACTAGTGGCTATGTTTTGTTGCAATTTTTCATCTGATGGGGACTCCTTCTGAACCTTAGAAGATTCTAAGTTAACCACTAGAATAAAGGCTTTATCAACCTTATTTCCCTTAGAAATCATCACACTTTTCCTCATAGGAGGTTTAGACAAGCATGGAGGATTCTTTCATTTCCTCTTGCCTATAGACATTTCAATAGTAGGTGCTTCAAGAGGTTTCTCTAAAACTTTATACTCTTACGAGTGTAGGGTTTCATTAACATCACCTTTATCATTAGGTTGTTCTTCTAATTTTTCATCCTCATGTTCCATGGCTTTACCTTTTCCTTCCTTAATAGTAGACGCAGTCTTAATAGACGATGGGGTCTTCGGGGCACTAGCAACTTCCCTATTTTTGTTTTTCCTTCTGCTAGAGATAGAAGCATCAAATTTATAGATTCTCTTCTTAGTTGGTCTAGAGATAGAGGTAGAGGCTTCAAGAAAATTTTTAGTCCTGGGAACGACCTTACAAAAACTAGTAGATGCATTTTCCCTTCATCTAACCCCTTGGCCTTTAAGGTCAACCAACTTGGGCTCTACCTCTTTTAACTGCAAGAACTCTTGCCATGTCCCATTTGATTGTTTGTTCAATTCTTTTTCCACAACTAATTTTTTCAAGAAATGATGGGAGATGGATTGATCCTTTCCTAATTGCACTAAAGAAGCCTTCTTCTTAACAATGTTAAACAAGAAATTGAGAAGATTTACTTGTCAATAATCATGTTGTAGATGAGCTAGAATCTTGAAATGCAGGAAATGTTGATATTTGTAACAACCTTCACAAGTGAAGTATTGAATGATAATTTTTTTTGGCTAGATAAACTCCAATGTCAATGATGTTTTGGAGGTACCCTACTTCTTGTCAATATCCAATGGTGGGTCAAAATGCACAGTGAACTATGCCCTAGCCATTCATAGGTCAAAATCTTATGCCTATTTTTTTTTCCTTCTTGAGGTAGCCAAGTGACTTTAGTTACTACTTCTTTTATAAATTCAATTATGAGGCCCTTAACCATTACAAAACCATCCTATAGGGTGCTCAAAAATTGAAGGGAAACCTCCTCATCAAATTCCTTAAGATTGAGGCAGTAATCTAACCATCCCCTTCTCTAAAATATTTTGCAACTAGCCATGTCACCCAACAAAACTCTATGATCAATTGGTTCATACCTCTAGAGACCTCCACCCATTGTTACTAACTACAAAATTTTAACAAGATCATGGCATTTTCCAAAGTTCAATAATGGTGAGTTAGCATAATTTGCAATACTATGGCACCAATAAGAGAAAATGACATACTATCACTTTGTACTTCATAAATTTTTCTAATGCACACAATCTCATGATATCCTTCTTTACATCTAGTCTCATAATTTTCACTCATGAATAGGCTTGCCACCCTGAACATGGTGCCAATTATTATTAAAGGTTAAGCACAAATTTAATGACATAAACTCCCTTAATAATGCAATCACAAAATGACATGGCATCAATGTGTGATGATAGACATTTCATAAAACCATAGCTTTTAAAGTTTACACACAATTTGAATTTTTTGAAAAAATTACTATTTCCCATCCCACAACTAAGTTTAGGCATGGGTCCCACTAGGCCAGGAAATGTAAGAGGAATAAAGTTAAATAACACAAATCCCTAAATAAAGAGTGAGTTAAATTTAAAATATATGCAAGAGTATGTGGCACATACCTGGTAGGTGCTATAGGAAAGAGTTTTGAAAAAGATCATTAGAAAATATGGAGTAATGGGATGGGATGGAAGGATGGAAAAGAGATAAGGCGAGATGAAATTCAAGATAGAGAAATTACTTTGAAGAAGAAAGTGTTTATTATAAAAATCATTGAATCAATTCAAGAGTTGGCAAAAGTCAAGGTAGAAGAACTAGACTGCTTGGTTGTGGGAATGAGGATATATTTGGTGTGTTGAAACTATTGTAGGAATTCATCGCAACTTACTAGTTTATTGTAGAGCTTGAGGTGATGCCAATTGAAAAGTAACTTAAATCAAATATGATCAATAGTGGACAACTAGACTGCTCCATTTAGAAATACAACAATAATTTCATATGGTCCTAACCAGCGAGCTTGAAACTTTCTTGGATTAGGTTGATACTTGGAATCATAAAGAATGGCCCAATCTCCTATAGAAAAAAATTTGTCTTTGATAAACTTATCATGCCATCATTTCTGGTGATGCTAGATGAGTCTAATATTGTTTAATGTAGACTTGCACCATTCATCAAGACCTTTTAAACTTATAATTCAGTCTTGTTGTGTAATAGTGAGTTCCATACTAAGCTCCAAAGTGGTTCTTAATGTTTTATATTCAAACTCTATAGGAATTATAGCTAACAAACCATAGACAAGATCAAAAGGAGTAAATCCTATGGTAGATTTATAGGTGGTTCTATAAGCCCATAGAGCTTCAGGAAGGCATATGGCCTAATCCTTTCTATGAAGTGCTACTATTTTGTTAAGAATGGCTTCTAGCCCTCTATTGGTAACTTCTACTTAGCCATTAGCTTGTGGGTGGTATTGTGATGAATTACCATGTCCAATAATATATTCTTCCATGAGAGAAACTATCAAATTAGATGTAAACTAAGCTCCTTGGTTGGATGTCAACTCCTTGATGACTTCAAACCATGTAAAGATGGATTCATACAAGAACTTTACAACATTGTTTTCCCTTGGGTGTTTCATGACTTTGGCCTCTATCCACTTAGTTACATAATCAATGCAAACTAGGATATATGATTTACCTTGTAAAGAGGGTTCAATAGAGCCTACAAAGTCAATCCCCATTTATTCAAGGGTGCAACAACTATTTAAGGTTGCAAGGGCATTTCATCAAATTCAGTGGATCTTCCCATATGTTGACACTTATCACATTTCTTGGTGTATATGGTTGCATCCTTGTGTAAACTTGGCCTATAGTACCCAATCATCAATATTTTAAAGGTTGTCCTTTTGGCTACAAAATGACCTCCACAGGGTTCATCATGGCATGCTCTTGAGATATCATATGTTTCATCTTCTTTGATGCAGTGACACATTACTTGATCAGGGCTAGTATAAAACATAAATCTAGAAATCCAAGAATAATTAAAGCTCTTTTTAGAGAGTAACTTCCTTTCTTTGGCAGAGAAGTTAGTTGGCATCTATCCTATGGTTAGTTAATTTGTAATATCTACATACCATGGATTTTGTGCTAACAAAAGGGAAAGGTGTTCATCTAGAAAAATATTGTCAGTGGCTACATGATTATTAGGGACATGCAACTAAGAGAGAAAGTTAGATACCAAATTGGCCTTTATGGGTTTATCTATTATGGTGATATCAAATTCCTACATAAGTAACAACCAGCAAGATAATCTTCCTAATATTGTATGTTTATTCATTAGATACTTTATAGAAAAGTGATCAGTATGAACAAATTTTTCATATCCAAAAATTTAGTATCTCAATTTATTCAATATATAAATAGCTACAAGTAAGTCTTTTTAAGTAATTGTGTAGTTAAATTTGACAACTTGCAATTTTTTATTGATGAAATAAATGACATGTTCAAATGTGTATGCCTTTTGGCCTAACAATTCACCTATAGATTAGTCTTAGGCATCTATATGGATGCGGGAAGGTAGTCCCTAATTAGGTCCTCTTAAAACTAGTGTTGTGTTGAGAACTTCATTAATATGCTGGAAAGATGTAGCACATGTAGAGTCCTAGGAAAATTTAGAATCCTTTTTTAACAAGTTATAAAGGGGTGTTGCAAGTTGACCAAAATTCTTGATGAATCTTCTATAATATCTAGCATGTCCTAAAAACATCAAACATGCTTCTACTTTTGTAGTGTATACAAGGTATTAATGACTTCAATCTTGGCAAGATCTATTTGGATGCATTTGGATGAAATTAAATTACCAAGTACTACTCCTTCCATCATCATGAAACATTTTTCACTATTTAGGGAAAGGTTGTGATCATGGCGTCTCTTGAGTATTGAATCTAAGTTGGATTTTTCTTCCTCAAAATTAGTCCCATGAATAGTAAAATCATCCATGTAGATCTCCATATAGTTAGAAGATATATCTAAAAAGATACTTATGATAACTCATTGGAATGTGTCTAGGGTGTTACACAGGCCAGAGGGTAAGATTGAGTAGGAAAAGGTACCCCATGGGCATGTAAAAGGTTTTTTTTCTTGATCCTCTAGAGCTATTTGTATCTAATTATTACCACTAAAATCATCAAGAAAAGAGAAATATTTATTGCCAACTAGGTTTTTAAGAACCTAGTCTATAAATGGTAAGGGAAAGTGGTCTTTCTTAGCAGTTGAATTAAGCTCTCTATAATCTACACAAAATCTCCATTTTCCTCTCTTCCTTGGTACAATAACCAAGGGTGAAACCCATTGATTATCAGAGATGGGGTAGATAAAATCAACACTGAATAATTTTTGTAGTTCATTTTTAACTATATCCTTTAAAATAGGGTTAACTATCCTCTGAGGCTTCTAGATAGGTTTAAAATTAGGACTAATGTGAATCTTGTGAGTATAAATCATAGGGTCTAGTCTTTTCATGACCATGTAGTCCGAACAAAATTCCTTTTGATTTTCCTATAGTAATTGCAACATAATTTTATGATGGGAAGGTGATAAGGCATTGTTTACATTCAGGTCCTTTTCTAGACCAACTTTCATCTTAATAACCTTATATGTCATGGATAATTGGGAAATAGGAGAAGAATCCATCTCATGAGGTAATAAGGAGTGAAGGAATGCTAGGGTGTATTCAAGGATGGTAATATGGTTTCTAGGATATGTTCTACTTGAGGACACACTTGAGATTCTACTTCATATTCATTCATGATAATGGATGAAATGATTTCATCTTCATCTTGTGAGGCTACAAATGAATCTTGACTTATCATCATTAACTGATGGATGGAATTTACTTTTCAATCTTAATCACCCAGGTCTAGCCAGATTACTTGGTCATCTAACATTAGTGGCTAAGTAGGGAAGTATAAGGCCATCTTCTTAGTATGGATACCATTGGATATTGTCATTTTACCTAAGTGACAATCTATATAGGCATCTGTAGTGTCCAACCATGGTGGTCCTAAAATTAAAGGATACCCTCCCATGTTAGCCTTTGGGGAAAGGACAACAAATTCTACAGGATACTCCTAAGAATTCAAGATAACTATGACATCTTCTATCATCCCATCTAATTGGATATTAGAACTATTAGCAAGTTGAACTAAAGTATTTTGAACTAGCATCCCATGAATGGTGATAGTAATCATAGGAATCCTAGTGTTAGAATATTGAGATACAGTTAAAATTTCCTACATTAAATTATTTAATTATCTTAAGACATGAATAGTTTTTGGATCCTTCTTCTTTCTTCTTGGTTATTTGATACATGCCTCCTTGACAACATCAAGTAATGGTATTTGTACTATCATTTTCTTGAGGTGATTAAGCAAATCAATTACTACGTGGTTTTTTGTAGGATGACCTTATTCCATCAACCTATAAGGAAATGGGGGTTCTTTGGCTACAAGAGAGGTTTTTGAACTTGACACATTTTCTTGTTTAGTTGGGGAATCCTGAACTTCAGTTATTATAGGCTTTTGGGTCAAGGAAGAGTAGTGTCTGACCTTAAGTGGATATCATTTAAGGAAATATCATAGCTTTGATGTTGTGTTGGCTATTTGGTATTGTTGGGATTAGGATTAGGCTAAATTGGTAGTTCAATATTCTTGGGAGGAGAATTTGTGGCTACAAGAGGAGGCATTAGAGCACATTGTCTAGGTGGTAGCATTAGAGAATAATGACTAGGTTGGGTATTCTAATTTTGGTTTTGCTACCAACCCTATTGAGGTTGATGAAAAACTTTTCAAGGTTGTTTTCAACGTTACTGAGGTTGCTACCAACACTATTGAGGTTGTTACCAACCTTGGTGAGGTGGTTGCCAATTATTATTTACACTAATATCAATATTTTTCCATTGATTGTTACTATCATAACTTTTGAGAGAATCTTGTGGCATACCTTTTCTTTGAGTCGAGTGACATAGAGAACCTCTTCATTTTTTTTAGTGGCTTTAAACTTAGTAGGCATTGGTTGTGTCTCCAGGCTTGCAACAAACTTTCATCTATAGTGCTTTTTATTTTCCTTAAAGTGTGGATAGAATTTAGCTGACATGGTATTAACTTAATCATTTTTCCTTCTAGACTACATGGTATCCAATTGAGTGGCTACATCATTAATGATATCTTGTTTGAAATCTGATAGTAAATTAGATAGTTCAATCTTTGATACTCTTGAACTACCATTAGACTTATGAGATAGATCTCTAAGTCACCAACCTTTCTTTGTAATGGCTCTAGAATAATTCAAACAAATACATTATATATCAATCCAATTTTTTTGAGTGATATCTCCTCCTACCATTAAACCTAGAGCTTCAATACTCGCATCATTTATACCTCTTAGGAAAAGGTGTTCCTTTGATTCTTCATTCACTTGATGTTGTGTATTACGTTGTGGGTTGAACATGAATTGTGAAACATAGTCATCCAAGTTTTCATCATCCTTTTGGAACATTTCAAAGATATCATCCCCTTTCAAATCTTGATCCCTATAGTATTCTTTTTACCTTGTTAGAAACAAGTTTCTCATTGTAGGGCAATTTTCTATAGTGTTGGCATCGAATCCCATGAACCATCTTAGAGAAACTACCTTTAAGCTTGATATAGATAACTTTAGCTTGTGAGAATCAGTTGTATAGTCATAACTTCTACAAAGGTTATCAAACTCAAAGAGGAAGGTTTTAGGATCTTCAATAATTAAGCTATAGAACTTTGGAAGTGTAGCAATAGGTATTTTCTTCAAGTTTTGATTACCTTGGTAAGGAGGGATAGGAAAGGGAAATGTAGGCTAGGGTTGAGCCATTCTTAGAGAAGGACCTAGTGGTGGTGGTTTGGGTTCATCAAAGAGATCATTCAAGTGTAAGGATTTGTCAAAGGATGAGGGTATTCATTCTTGATCAGTAGTGAATGGATTTTCAAAAGGTTCTTCTTCTTCATTCTTAGTAAAAGGTTCTTTAGGCTTAGGATTTAAATGTCTTCCTAAATATTATGGGGAAAAAATCTCCCAAGGAGGTCTCTTCTTCTATGCATGCAAAATAATGCAGAATTTAAACTAACATAATGACTTTAGGGTTGAACTAGATTGACACCTCCCAACACGATGCCAAAAATTTCCAATCAGCTTATTACCTTAATAAAAAAAGATTGGATATCATTTCATAGTGGCTCCATGGTTAGACAACATCATGTGTTTTACTTAAAATAGTACACTAACTTCATTTAATTTTTCAACCCTAGAGAGTAAACTTGAGAGGATGACTACAAATTATATGCTCTAAGTCTCCTTCAAGTCATTACAACTAATGCAAAGGAAATGGTTAAGGAATTCGATCCTAGCAACTGAAACAATAACTTAACTTAAAGCTTGAAAGTAATGCTACAAAAGTAACCATATCTATTCACCTATGTTGTAGGAACAATTCATTGATTTTGTTATCAATGGTTGCAGGTGTAATACCCCAAAATTGGCACATTGCCATGTAAACCAATTCTAGTCTATCTTGATCAACCCTAAGTCCTATTTTAGTAGGAAATTCTAATTTTGGTTATCAGTACTTAACCTAATTGTCAGATGTAGAAAACCCTAATCTATATTAATCAAATCTTTGTTTAATTCCTAAGTATTGACTTGAATTACCTACATTAAACCTATTGATTAAATTTGATTTAATTGTAAGTGTTCATACTTTAGTTAAATTAAATTACTTGTTTAAGCTAATGTGTGAAGGAATTAAACATATTTAATTTAATGAGATAATATATTTATTGCAGTTATTGGGTTTAATTACTCAATTAATTAAAAATATGCATTTATGAAGTCATATCTCATTTTATTAGATTAAATAATCTTCCAAATCTTATCTTTAGTTTAGGAATGGGAATTCTAAGTGATCTATCTCTTGAATTGGAATTGACTTAATCAACTTATTCTCACACTCAAGTGAATTTTAGTTAACTCTTCATTATACTCAAGATGTGAGTTAGTTAACCTCACGTACACTAAAATCTTCTATCCTAACTGAATGTTAGCTTTGATCTTGACCATCGATTCCAATTTATCTTGATCATTGATTGATTTTGGGAATTCTATTTAAGAGACTTCTAATTCCTCATTATGGAGATGGGAATTGAATTGCGTTGTATTACTGTCAAAATATATACTAAATTTCTTAATATCTTCATAGCTTTCATAATTTCTTAGTATTAAATATCATCTAGATTAAAATGCACTTATATAGCTTAATTTTCTTTTCTTGTTATTAGATTATAATTTCATTTTATCTATAGATTAATTGGACTTTCATATAGCTACATAAATCCTTCGTACTAAAAGCTCTAATTGTCTGCTTCTCAGTCTAAGAGCAAAGGAAAAATCCTTGTAGTTAGAAGGCAATAGGTCACTCTATTGATTACTTGGATGAAAAATTAAATGTTCATTCTAGGATGATCTCTCAAGTAATGACCATGTTTAAGTGTGCATGCCAGGATCTGAGGCCCACAATTCACATATACATTTTTGACACCCATCATGTGGCTAAGAAATCAATTTTTTTAGCCTCATCTACTCTATTTTTTGTCTTTTTAATGCTTCCATTGCATTCATCCATATGGATTTCTAGATTTTCACATGAGAAAAATAATTTTCATGGGAAGAACTGAAGATTTTGCACCTTTCATTGCACTTCCTTGCATGAAAATGTGCATCATCGTGTGGTTTCTCATGCAGTGCACAAAATTTTCTTGCATGAGCCTATGTAGAATTTCACACAAAAATTTGCAACAACATGCAAAATATAGTTTTCTAAAATTCAATTTATCATTATGTTTGACTAATGAGTTTTCTTTGAAGCATTTTCTTTCAAATTTCTAGTTTTCTATAGCATACTAGTGGTTTGTAGGATCCTTGACAAAGGCATCTTTATCAAAATAACTTGAAACATGTATTGACTGTATGATTGTAGGATGATTGTCAAAGAAACCCATGTTGAAGATCAATTTTAAACCAACTTTAAACATCATGTCTTCTTTTTTCTTTCCATACATAGTATAATTAGGGTTTGTGAACTTCATAGGGTGCAAGACAAGGGAATATGTGTGTATGCTCTTTACCACTAGGAAGTCATTACAAAGGGTAAATTAGAAACCTATAAGCCTCTAAAAGATGAGATCAGAGGGAGGAAAGCAAGTTAGTGGTTCTATAGTATGAGTCTTCTTCTATAAAGGGATGATGATTTCCTTTTAGGGAATCAAAATCTTAAGAAAGGACAAGTCTAGATTGATTAAGCTAACTCAGTGATTAACATGTCTTGCATGTTTGGGCAAGGTGATGAGGTAGAGGAGTATGCTCTTTCCCCTTGAGGGTAATTAGAAACTCAAACCCTAAGATTCGAACCACCAGTCTGAGTCAACCCTTAGAGGGCCTATCAAAGTTATCCAACCTATAGGAATGTCCCAAGTGAGCACACTCCTTTCACTAGAGATTCCAACTCACTATAAAAAAGAATCTTAGTAGAGAAAAAGAATCCAAAGCCATGTTAATTTCTTCCCCTTGATTCTTGATATTGCATATCAAGAGGAGGCTCTATTTGTTGCACTAGCTAGCATTAACCCAAGTCTTGCTAGTCAAGTGTGTGCACTTTTAGATTCTGGTATCGGCTACTAGTATTAACTTTTATTGTGAAGCCACTGGGGATTAACATGAATGGAAGCCAAATAAAAACTTCTTATTTAGTTGCTACTTGATTGAACTCTGAAAGGGAGCATAATTTTTTTGCAAGGGAGAAGAATCTCTCCTATAGAACTCACCATAGGCATATACCTAGGCATTGGAAGGTGGTATATGCAGTTGACCCCTACCACAAGGGTATTCATTCAACATGTATGTTATTGAGCCCTTGGAATACACCAAAAACATGGTCACCCTCTGGTGGGGTGACATGACTATGTGAGGTGAATGCATGCACATAAGTTGTGGGACAAAGGTTTTGCTTCCTCTACCATTTTTGGTTATAGGTATAAATTGTGTTTGTTATTAAGTCTTAAACTTGTCCAAACTTGTCAAACAAACTGAAAGTCAAGACTCCTTCATCCCTTTAAGTTGCTTTTTCCTTGATTGGATTGTCTAAAACTATTGCTTGCTTCCCATGTCTTTTTGAAAAATAATTGTCTTGTTCAAAACCAAAATGTTGTTTAACAACTTGAAAACCATCTTGCTATCTATCTAAAATATATCCAAAAAACCAACAATCTTTCTAGATAGTTTGAAACTTGTAAAATCGCTTCAAATACAATCTCAATTGTCAGTCTGGTCTCAATTTTTGCACCTAGTTTGGAAAAATTTCATGTGAGTACCTTTTTGGTCAGCACTTCTTTGCATGACCCTATCCAAATTCTCATGTGGTCTTTTGAAAGTATCCATGCAAGATCCTACAAACTTTGTCCTTTTTGTTAGAATTCTATTTTCTTTTTAGTCTAGCACATGCTTGTAGAACCCTATGTAAGTCCGCACGTAAGAAACCTGGTCAAAAATTGTTGTTTTGAGTCTTTGCCTACTTCATTGCACTTCCTTACATGGTTCTCTAAAATTTTCATGTGGGTTCGTGTCACCAAAACTATCAAATTATTCTATCAAAGCTACCTGTATGCTAAGTCTAGTCTGTTACTTGCAACATTTTGCCACTTTTTTGTCTACATACAATGTCAAATAGTGACATCTTTCTTAGCTAACAACTTGTGATTGACACTCAACCTAGTCTCATTTCTTGGTTATCTTGTTCTTTTCCTTTAGTGCTTTTCATACTTTGTGTCAAAATAGTCATAATCTTTGGTTGTTCTAGGCATTAATCAAATTACTCATACCTTAGTATACAACACTCTTATCTTATTTTTTTGAGATGACATTCTAGTGTAGTCCTTGTCTAGGTTTCTTCTTCTTGTCCTTGTCTATGAATATGGTAACAAGAATCATAAATTTTTTTTATCCCCTTAAACTTAGATGAGGTAGAGCTATGGGTTGTAACTATGGTAGGGGTCACTTTATATTTTATACATGATCTATGAATAGTTCATAAAGTGATGAGTCTCCCTGATCTCCTTCACCTATTAGATCACCTCATATCCAGAGAATATTCTCTATAAACTTACAACAAACTAGGAACCCCTTGTATTAAGAGGATCCTAAAACTAGCAAAGGTTATACATCTCCAAACAACACAAAAAAATTCTTATTTAGAGGACCTTTCCAACCAAAACATACTAAAACCATTCACATCCCTAGAATGGTTGATCATGGACTTTAACAGGGAGAACATAGTAAAGGCCAAGATCAAAATAGAAATGAAAAACATAAGGAACCTCTTCTTGTTGATGAAAATGAGGAAGATGTGGAAATACTCCCTAAACATGTTGAAAAGTGTCATTAGGACAAAAACTTCTAGAAAGTCATGGAAATCTTGCTTAATGAAGAAAAAGAGAAATACTTTCTCAAACTTTCCCAAGAAGGAGCTAAGCTACCTCACCACTTTAACATTGAAACCATCATTGCACCTAAAGAGGAAATTGATACATCCAAATTGCAAAAATAGTTGAAGATCATGCAAGAAAAACTAGCCCAAATGATGCATGATAATAACAAACCTACAAAAACATAAACCTTAGATACTCTTTTTCCATTCCCATTTGACAAGAGTATAGACATGCCTCCTTTCCCAAGAGGAGTTGAGTTACCTAAGTATGATAAATACTTTGGAACTATCGATCCCCAAAGATCATTTGTGGGAATTTGGAGCCTTGTCTATGGAATTTATGCATAATCAGCCACATCTCATGCATCTATTCCCAAGAAGTCTAGGTGGTTAGGCTATAGAGTGGTTTTCACACTTGCCTACTAGTATCAAAAAATTTGATGAGATTGTTAACCTATTTTTCCAACAATACTCTCACAAAATCCAACACTCGGTTAACATTTGAGACTATTGTAACCTTAAATAGAAAGTTGGGGAACCTTTCCTCACATTCCTTCAGAGATAGAGACAACTTTACACCAAATATTCATGAAAGATTCCTGAAATGGAGAAGCTTGACATCTTCACTGATAACCTCCTACCTAATTTTGGGTAAATAGTTCAACTTCTAGGTCCACACACCTTTGAAGACATGGTCAAACAAGCTATCCATATAGAGGAACTCATGGTCAAAAAGGGTGAACTAACCCTTCAAAAGGACACTAAACAAGGATCCACCTCTAACAAGGACAAATCCAAGTATGTGAACAAAGACTGAGAGGTTGTGCATGATGATGTTGTTAATAACATTACTCCTAGACCTGCTAAGGTAGCCTTCAATCTTACAGACAATATCAAAGCATCTAAAGAATGTTGAGAAACTTCCTTCTAAAAATAAGGTGTCTAGAAAAAAACCAAAGAACACCTCTTGGATCTCATGCCCAAAATGAGAATATACATTCTTGGTGAACCTTTGGATGTGGTCTATAAGACCTTGCTACAAAGCAAGTCCAATTGTCCATTGGATAACTCTCATCCCTATGATCCACAACCACAACCACCATGGTGGAATGAAACCACATTTTGCAAATATCACCAAACTAAAGATCACAAAACTACTAGTTGCTCCAAATTGCATCACAAGGTCCAAGACCTAATTGATTATGGTGACATTGTTGTGGATGGATATAAGAATAACACAGATCACAAGGCTTTCAAAGAGCCATTCCCATCTTACAAAAAAGGAGAAACCTAAAAACAAAAATCTCATAACAAGATCAAACAACTATATGTACTCTAATGATGATGGTAAGATAGTCCACATGGTTGAACCTATGGATGCTAAGTACTGTGATGTCATCACCATCAAGGGAAAACAAGACAAAACTAAACCTAAGAAAACATTTATTTTAAGGGGCCCTTCTTCCAATACATCTAACAACAAACCATCACACTCTTGTACCAAAAATGTTACATGTTATCATACCAAGGTTGTACTAAAAGGCACTATGCTTTCTGCTCCTGATCTCAAACAACACAAAGAAAAACCTCTTCCTAGTCCTTTTGGCAAAGGAACAAAACTTGTAACAAATTTTTAGCTACTAGCTATAGTATCCTCAATCGTTTATAGTGAACTAATGCTCAAATCATGATCTTTGAGCTACTCAAAATCTTGTCTACTCATAGGTAGATTCTTGACAAAGCCCTCACTAAAGTAAACATCCTCAATATCTTGATCTTAAGTAGTTCCAATCTATGGTATGTCATCTGACCTCACCTTACTATATGTCCTTCTCTGAGTAGAATGACAATTCACCGAGTCATCCACATAATAAATCTTCATACATTGAGGTCATGATACACCAAAAACATTTTTGTCATGTGCTCATTGATAATGGAGCTAATTTAAACATTATCTCTGCTACTTTGCTCAGACAATTGGACTATTCTAAAGATTCCATTGATCCCCATTGCAAGATAACTATCAAAGAATATGATGAAGTTGAACAAAAATCATTAGGTCTTGTTGTGTTGCATCTCTACATTGGTCCTATAGAAAGGGATGTCACTTATCAAGTCCTCGACTTTCCCTTGGCTTACAATATTTTTCTATGAAGACCATGAATACATGAGATGTGTGTTGTTCCATCCACTTACCATCAATGCATAAAATTCCCATTTCATGGCTCTGAAGTCACCATATCTTCAATTACCAGATATACCTATAATATGCTGAAATCTACTAAAAATTTTGTACCTAATAATAAGGAATCTAAAAATTATCATGATAAGTTGAAGTAAATTGAGTAGTCACTCAAGCTAAAGGAAATTGGAATGGGTGAATATCACATAGAACTAGTTCTATCTCTGACATCTCTTCCTAAGTCTCCTCATCACTATGGGAGACCATCTAAAGCAAAGAAACCTTTTATCTTGACACATCAAATTAATTACAATGGTACTTTTGTCAAATACTTTGTTCCTCTTAGGGAAGAAGCTAAAAATAGAGCTATTGTTGCATGGATCTACAAAGAGGAAACTCTAGTTGACCTCACCAAATAGGCTTGTGAAATTACTCCTGAGAAGTATGGTTCTAGTCTTAGACTCATGAAACACTTTGGCTACAAGGGGACTAGCCCTATTGGATGCAACAAAAATGATCTAATTGATCCTATCAAAGTGATAGCTAGAAGGAATCAAGACACATCTAGCCTAAGCTTTAAGAAGATTCCCTTCCATCTAGGGAGTACCAAATTCATACTAGAACCTGAGGGTTCATCTAAACATGGAGTCACAAGCTGAGTCTAATGGCCATGAAGACAATTTTGATGATGAGGATCCTTATCCTTATCCAATTCTTGATGATCTAGCTAAATTCTTTATAGAACCAAATGACTTTGTACCACGTGTTAGCACCATGGATGGTGATAGCGATTCTTCATACCCAACAAGAAAAAGGAGAGTCTTGACATGCTTGAAAAATGAGTACCTTTGTAAAATGTAGATGAATAAAGAAAATTTATTCCTATCCTCAGATTAGGTGAATTTTCTAGATTTAGGTCGAATGAGTCCTATCCAACTAGTGCCCTTGAGTCTTTGATTAATGGCATTAGTGCTCAAAGGCATTCAAACACAGTTGTGGACAAAGCTGATCTAGGTCTCGAATTGCTTGTCCAAGAATTTAATGATTATACTATGAACATAATCAAACCTACCACATCCCTTTCATTCACCTATCTTGAGCTCATAGACTAGAATTCCAATGCATCTAATGAAGTCCTTACATTCTAGAGTGACTATGCTCTTGCATGCTACTTAAACATTGTCAAACTAGTAGTATCTTCCACCAGTGAATAAAGCATCAACATGACTAAAGCTGACATCAAATATCTTAGTCATACAATCAAAAAGAAAATAAATAAAAGGTTTGATGGTAAAAACCATATTGTGTCAGTGTTTGAACCTAAATAATAAAATAAGAAGATGAATCTAAGGGTGAAAACATCTTTGAGGCACCTACGGATGAGATATTTGATGCACTACTTAGTCATTTTTAGGAAAGATTATCAGTATTGATAGAACTAACACATCTAATCAACTTGGGAATAGAGGAATGACCCCACATGATACATCTTGCACAGTCACTATCTCTAGAAGAAAAAGAGGAATTCATTGCTTTCTTCCAAGAGAAAAAGATAAACTTTGCATGGACATATTTAGATATGCTAGGACTAGATCCAGATCTCATAATACATCACTTGTCCATTACAATAGGAGTTAAGCTAGTCAAAAAAAAACTAAGAAAAAGGCATCCTCATGTTGCATTGATTGTCAAAGTTGAACTAGAAAAAAATTTGAAGGTTGGTTTCACCTGAGCTATTGATTACACTAAATGGATATCAAACGTCATTCCAATCTCTAAGCATGAAAAATCTATTAGAGACTATATAGATTTCCAATATTTGAACTTAGCATGTCTAAAGGATGATTTTCCACTACCTAACATTGATATAATAGTAGAAATGATAGTACGATATGAGATGTACTCACTCATGGATAGATTTTTTGGTTATAATCAAACCAAAAGTGCACTAGAAGATCAAGAAAAGATTGCTTTCACTTGTGCATGGGGAACTTTATGTTGGAATGTGATGCCATTCGGTCTAAAAAATGTTGGTGCTATATATTAGAGCACAGTCAATACAATTTTTCATGGCATGATGCATAAAACAATGGAAGACTATGTGGATAATACTTTGCTTAAGAGTGCAGAATGCAAAAATCACCTTCAAGATTTGGGACCTATCCTAGATCACATGGAGAAATTTGATCTAAGACTTAATCCCAAGAAATGTGCATTTAGTGTGACATCTGGGAAATTAATTGGCTAGATCATGTATGCAAAAGGAATTGAGGTTGACCAAGAGAAAGTTCAAGCAATCATGGACATGCCTCCACCTCATAATATCAGTCAAACAAGGGGCTTACAAGGAAGACTTCAATCCATTTGTAGATTCATCTCATAGCTAGTGGATAGGTCACAACCTTTTACTGAGACTCTGCGTAAAGGTGTGAAATATAATTGGAGCCAAGATTACGATAAAAGTCTAACATAGATAAAGAAATACCTTGATAATCCTCTGATCTAGATGCCTCCTATTCATGGCAAGCCTCTTATTCTATACATCTTGGCAATAGAGACATCTTTGGTTATCTTTCTAGCTCAAGATGACAATGATAACAAGGAAAGATCCCTTTATATATGAGTTTCATGCTAATCTCTTATGAAAAGAATTACAATATCATCAAGAAGGCTTGTTTGGTAGTCATCTTTTCTTCCCAAAAGTTTAGATAGTACATGCTTTCCCATACTACATGACTGGTTGCTAAGATTGATCCAATGAAGTACTTACTTGACAAGGCAGCTCTAATAGGAAGTTTAGCAAAGTGGGTCATGATATTATGTGAGTTCAAAATTTAGTATGTTGAATGAAAGGCTATCAAGGGACAAGTGATTGCTGATAAACTAGTAGAAGCATCGATGCAGAATCTTCTCCCACTGATCATTGATTTTCCTAATGAATCAATTTTGATGCTCACACACCAAACTTGGGTGATGTTCTTTGATAGTTCCTTCACACAAAAAGGGTCTAGTGTTGGGTTACTATTCATAACACCACAAAAATATTTATTTCCTAAGCCATACAAGATTTTGTTTCCTTATATGAACATTACTGTAGAATATGAAGCTCTCATTAATGGCATGAAGATTCTAGTCAAATGGGAAGTGGATTAATTGAAAATATTTCCATGATTCATAACTCATAATCGACCAGGTTAATGATGTATATCAAAAAAAAGATGAGAAATTAATCCCTTATAAATGCATGGTGGTTGATGTGAAAAAATACTTTTCTCTTATCACTTTTCAACAATTTCCTCAAGAAAACAACAAAGCGGCTAATGCCATGGCTACTCTTGCTTCCTTGTTATAGATGCTAGAGAATGATCTCCAACATGAGTTTATAAATAATTCCAGCTCCATGGGAATCTAATTCGTACTCCACCTAGGAGCTAATTCCATCTATCACACTATCGCCATTCCAATAATGGGCCTTCAATCTTGTGGGTCAAGTTCACCCCATCTTCTTCAAATGGACATAAGCTTATTATTATAGTTATAGACTACTTCACTAAGTGGGTGGAGGTAGTCCCTCTCTCTATAGAAAATGGAAAAATTGTAGCTTTTTTCATCATGAATTACATCATATGCAGATATGATGTACCTTCCTCCCTTATTACCGACAATGGAGGATAGTTCAAAAATAAAGATCTTAAGGAGTTATGAAGAAACTTTAGAATCACACAATTTTTGTCTTCTATCTATTACCCCTAGGGTAATGGTCAAGCAGAGGCATCCAACATGGCAATCCTTAAGATCATTCATCACATAGTTGACAAATCTGGAAGGGACTAACACCTTTAGATTAATCTAGCTTTATGGGCTTACAGAACAAGTATCAGAACTCCAAGGGGTACAATGCCCTTTTCTTTGGTTTATGGAGCAGATGTTATGCTTCTAATTAAGGTTGAGATCCCTACTCTAAGAATCTCCATGAAGGGCATCATTACAAATGATGACTATAGAATATATTGGCTTCAAGAGTTGGTATTATTAGATGAACATCGACAACTGGCATGTGATCATCTTTGAACTTATCAGTAGTGTATGTCTAGAAGTTACAATAAGAAAGTTAAACCACATGACTTCCTACTGGGTGATCTCATTTTGAGTGAAAACCCTAAGAATTAGCAACAACACATACAAAAAGGGAAGTTTAAACCCAACTAGCTTAGTCCCTACATAATTACTGCAGTGTTTGGATTTGGTGCTTACCAACTTTCTACACCTAAGGGAGAGGTGCTCAAGGAGCCTATCAACACTCTCCACCTGAAGTGGTTCTACAATTGATCTGATTTTGGAAGCTCTCTATATATACTTAAATTTCCTAAAAAAAATCTAAAAATTCGAAAAGGTCCTAAAAATAAATCATTACCCTAGTGAAAACCTAGCAATAGATGCCTTGGTAATAACAAAAAAAATTCAAAAATACAAAAAAAGAGAAAAAGAGAGAAATACAAAAAATATTGAAAAAAAAAGTTCCATTGATGAAAACCTAGTAAATAAGCATCATGGTAGCCAACAAAAAAAAAAATCTCTTCCAAGAAGGTGAAAACTTGGTAAACAAGCACCTCTTGTTTCAAAATGTTATATCTTGTAGTGCATCTTTTGGCTCTTGTATAGTTGCTTTCCTGCTTTAGTTTGTTTCTTTCTCTCATGTATCCATGGATTGAATCTTTTCATAACTTGAGGGCAATGCCCTACAATGTCATAGGAATTTCATGTGATAGTCACTAGTTGTTCTAACTATGTGTACCTACTATCGCTAGTGTCACTTTTTGAGATTCCTCTTATGGATAATCTCTCACGATAGTCACTAGTCATTCTAACTACATTTGCCTACTATAGCTTATGTCACTTTTGAGATCCCTCTCATGGATAATCTCTCTCAAGTCACTAATTGTTTTAACTATGTCTACCTACTATTGCTTGTGTCACTTTTGAGATTCCTCTCACAGAACATTCCATGTGTTAATCACCAGTTATTCTAACTGTGTTTGCCTACTATCACTAGTTTCACTTATCAAGATTCTTCTCATGGACAATCTCTTTTGTGATAGTCACTAGTTGTTCTAATTGCATCTACCTATTGTTGCACATGTCACTTTTGAGATTTCTCTCATGGAAGATCTCTTTCACATTAGTCACTAGTTGTCTTAGTTGTGTCTGTCTACTATTGCTCAATTTCCTACTAAGGTTCTTCTTACTAAAGATTCATTTTTGACTTCAATCACTAGTGTTCTAACTTTGTATGTCTACTATTGTCACCCTAATAAAGAGATTTTTTTCATCTATGTTCTAGACATTGACACTTGACATCAATCCTATAACACAAAAAATGAACTCAAAATGATAAACTTGCTTTGATATGTCAAGTTTTTCTTTGTTTGTTTTGCTTTCACTTTATTATGTCTCTTTAAGTGACTCAGTGATGTCTCTTTTGACCAGAGAAGTAAGGACTAGGTGGCATGATCTTTTCATTGCTTTCTATTTGTGGTTTAGTTCCAACGATTTGAAACATCCACTTAAAAGGGGTACCCATTATAAGAACCTCCATCTCATATTGGATGGCTATGTGTACCTTGAATCCTTTTATATGAATAAATTAGTGAGCTTGGTTCTTCTCCTTTCTTGTTGGAGTGAACTTTTTACGCTACAATAAATACTAATACATGTCCTACTCAGTGAACGTATGGGTCACTGCGAGTATATCTAGCTAACTTTTGTCTTAGGTTACGAATGCAATGGTCATCACGGATAGAATAATTAATGATTACTTACCATAAGAAAGATCTCTCATGTGTTTGGTGTGTTTGCACACAAGAAACATTTTGGTCATCCTAGTGTTTATGCTTTGATGTTTATGTTCGCTTGCTAGATTAAAAGGGACAAATGCTTTGGTCATTCCAGCTTCTTGTGCCTCAATTTCTTACATCTAATCCCAACAAAACTAGAATAGATGTCCTATTCATATTCCTATGATTGAAATTTTAGTAGGGATTGTATTAAATTTGGGGTTTCATTATATGCTTGGTAATGATAATCATTGAAGCTTGGTAACCAGACCTAAGGTTGCATCTAGTCTAGGGATTGTATCTAGTATCAACATGCATTGCATAAGCACATGGTTTGGTGACTAATTCACTTACATTCTTTGTGATGAGGGATTGGTGGCTTCTTTAGAGTATCATGATTCTTCATGGCTACACAATAATTTGGCCCTTTGATATATCCTATCAATCTTCATGAGATACCTATCACTATCAACAACATAACATTGCATGAGATGTTAGTTCATTCACATTTTTCATTTCATACATAATCTCATGATACACTACATTCATACATCAAAATCAAATTTGCATTCATACATCACATGTGATCGAGACACAACCAAAGACTTCAATGAACACACAGGAAAGGGAAATATTATTATCAATGAAAATGCCCTATGGGCTTACAACAGTATGATTCTAGAGAAAGAAATCCTCCACACAATACCTTCTCTCTAACTCCACTAAGAGTTGCCTTTACAATGCCACAAATTTTCTTAAATAAGCCTCAAATGGTTTAGGGTGAGGAATACATTCTAGAATATGCCAGTTGGCATCCACCGCAAAAATAGAAGGTTCCAAATATCACATTAGAAGTCAGTGTAAAATTAGAAGAATCTAGAAATGGTAGTCCAACTTCCCAGAGGCATAACTTTTGAACCATAACTCCAATTGATGAATTGTTTACATTTTCAGAAAGCTCTCAAAGTTCTCTATAGCCCTATGGAGGAGCTTTATTTTTCCCCCATTTTTTGGCCCTGTAAAAGGCCATTTAGTGCTCCATATCTGATTTTGAAGCACTCTTAGGAGGTCTCTAAGAACAAAAAAATTGCAATAACTTTCTAACAATGAAGCCTTTTGACCTGGTTCTTTTTCTAGAGTGCTTTAAATTACAAATATAACCTTCCCTCCAATTTACACCCTCTACGTCACCATAATTATGGTTCAATTACATAGTCCTACTTTTTTAGCATTTACATGTATCCCAAGGTGCTTAAAAACTAATAAAATTCTAACCTAGAAAACTAATAGTGGAATTGTGAGAGTTGGAACCTTTATTTGACCCAAATGGGTATCCAAAAATGAAAAAAATATTAAACATAAACTATCTCTAAGAATATTTTTGGGTGATACATGATTGCCCTTACACCATTGGATGCTCCTACATCAATGTGGTATTGAATTCATAATCAAAGCATTAAACATCTCATGTACAAAAAAATATAAAGAGAGAGAAATGAAACATGCCAATGGTATATATATATATATATATATATATATATATATATATATATATATATATATATATATATATATAAAGTGTACATTTGTGTAAAAAATAGACATTTCTTGAGCATTGTCAATCTCAAAAAATGGTATAACCTGGTGCTAGCACAAAGATCGCTACAAAGCCAAATCAAAATTGGAGTAACAAAAATGAATCTAACTCTCTCCTTCCTCTCACCTCCCACTAGTGGTAAAGGAGGAGGAGAAGGAGGCATCTCAAGTCTCATGACCAGCTATGCACCCTCAAACTCTCATACATACTGTGAAAATTGAGGCACTTTCTTGGCCTCATTTGGCATAACCATTGTGTAAGCTGCAAAGTAATAAGTTGCATTTGCTTATTGTAGTTGGATCTCATCATGTTGTTGCTTTCATCTCTATTCCACTTGCTCTAACTTCTCTCATAGCTCTTAGATCTCATACTCCTAGTTAGCAATCCAAGAGTCTCTAACAACTACTTATATTTATAGCTCTTCCAACTACCACTACGTGGTGCAAATCTACTCTCTCTCTCTCTCTCTCTCTTTCTCTCTCTCTCTCTCTCTCTCTTATATTTATAGCTCTTCCAACTACCACTACGTGGTGCAAATCTACTCTCTCTCTCTCTCTCTCTCTTTCTCTCTCTCTCTCTCTCTCTCTCTCTCTAACAACTACTTATATTTATAGCTCTTCCAACTACCACTACGTGGTGCAAATCTACTCTCTCTCTCTCTCTCTCTCTTTCTCTCTCTCTCTCTCTCTCTCTCTCTCTCTCTCTCTCTCTCTCTCTCCATATAGCATCTTGGGTCCCTACAATAGGTAGGTCCAACATATCCTCATCTCCCTACTTGGCCCGCTCTATCAGATACTCCACCTCTATCCAAGGCCTCTAGACATCTCCTGATGACTCACAAAGTATGTCTGATATGCCACTTGCTCTAAATTCTCTCATAGCTCTTAGATCTCATACTCCTAGTTAGCAATCCAAGAGTCTCTAACAACTACTTATATTTTTATCTCTCCCAACTACCATTGTGTGGTGCAAATCTACTCTATCTCTATCCTTAGAGCATCTTGGGTCCCTACAGTAGGTAGGTCCAACATCTCCTCATCTCCCTACTTGGCCTACTCTATTAGCTGCGCAACCTCTATCCAAGGCCTCTACACATCTCCTAATGACTCTCAAAGTATGCCTAATATTTAGGAGTCATTCCCCTGTCTACTACCACTAGCTAGTAGTCCCATTATGTCACAACCAAGTTTCACACATCTATCATAGATCTCCTAGGATCCAATCTTAGGGACTACCCCTGATCCAAATCTCTAGCTAGCTATGTGTAGGAGTAGTACTCCTACAATATGTCAGACAGCTTCCCATATTGTCACCATATGTGAGTTAGTGGGAATCTCTCTACTATCTACATAGATCAACCTATTAGTGTTCATGAAGTGAACTTGTACCCTAGCTCCTTTATTGCATCATCCCAATCCTCTATTGCTCACCAAGGTTTCCATACTATGGACACCAAGTCATCCAAGTGACCCCTCCACTACTTAGTCTTCCCTAGAGCTATCTTGGTAAGCTAGCCTCTGTATCTACAAATATATGGCTCCATTAGTTGTCGCTCATCAGAAAAAATGTGTATAGTAATTGGAAGGTGCTCCCATGCCCATATCTAGAGAACATAAACCCCAATAGCTATGCTCTTCCACTCATGATATATCATATTATGTATCTCATGATACATGTTTGCGAGTATGCACTAACCTCATCCAGACCTCTCTAGAGCCTCTAACATCATTTGGAGCATCTAGACCCATCCACACTCCAATCCATGCTGGCCTTTATCAGGAATCAAGAAATAGCTGATAAATATCCCTAACACTGCTACCAATTTGTGTGTGCCTATAGGTATGCACAAGCTCATCCTAGGTGATGGCTCATCCCATGATCAGCTCCTCCTCATAAACGGCTCTTAGTGCCTCTATACCTATCCATGGTACTATGCCATATACCTCTCTTAGCATACGGAATGGGATCCTCAATATCTAGTATATGTCCTCCAATGTGATTGTCATCTCCAAATGGAAACACTCCACCAGTGTAGTCAACAAGCCATGATTCACCAACACTGGTGAATCTGGAAAAGATATGCTAAACCTAATTTATCTATTTAAGAAATATTAGTGTGATCAAGTCTCTACAACAAAACTTCGTATAGTGAGTAATGGGATCAAAATCTAACATCCTCAAAAGTAACCTGTACACACATGAAAACACCATGCAAATGATCAATCTCTCCTAAACAAATAAAATGAAATGTAGCACAAAATTGTAATGAAAAATAAAATTTCACACACTAAAACTTACATTTACACTAGAATTTCACATTAGATTGCACATCTTCATGTGATGATACACTTTCTTGCACAAGAGACAATCAAACATTAAGCAAAAAATGTATAAAAATTAGGTTTCTTCATATGATCCATGGGCATCCACCACACAAGAAAACCCACAAAGCCACATCATAAAGTACCAAGATGGTACTTCTTCACATGAACTCTGATTGGCTTTGAGCGAGGAGAGGCATCCTCACACGAGAACCAACAAGCCAACAATTAAAAAGCCTAAAAATGACCTAAACTACATCAAAAAGCATGAAAAATTAAATGTGAAGCAAGTTATTGACTACTCACTAGAAGTCCATTGTTCATTGGTCAATTGTGTCATTGGGAGTGCTTGAATCAATGTGTAGACAAGGGGACCACCATTTTCACCTTAGAGCTCTCTTCTTCACAAAAGACAAAAGTGTAAATGATTTGAAAATGACCCATTGGGCCCTTATATAGGTTTTGACCTAATTTTTCAAAGTGCTTCGATTATCATAAAAATCCCTTCTAGCTAATTTCACCGCTCTAGATCCATTTTCAAGATCAAATTCAAAATCTGACACACTTAAGCAGCTCAAAGTCACATTTTAAAATTTTAGGATTAACATGATCGAATGCTTGTGTAGTCCAATTTTTTTGATACTTTGTGAAGCTTGGAATCTTTTCAAATCACAATTCTCTTCATTTTTTTCTAAATTTATTGAAAAAGTCAACTATAGTCAAAATTTGGTCACATTTGGTCTTTTGGACCTTGAAATCACTTCCAATCAACTCCAAATTTTCATTGGATTGCTCTGATCTCTTCTACATTCTTCTAAATCATTGATTTCTTTACTTTCTCTCCATTTACTATTCTACATCATATTTTTGGTGTGTCATATTTTAATTTTGCTCTCGAGGGGGCAAGATAATTACATCATTGAATCTAAATTTTAACTCAATTTGAATTTTCATGTTCTCATCAGTCGAGGTATCTTGTCCCTTTTCTATCTAACATCTATGTCATCTATCTCATCTTTCAATTAGATGATCACATCTTATAAGAAGTCATTATCAAAGTTTGATGAACAGGTATTGGGATATTCTAAACTTAGGGTCAAGCCTCATTCTGAGGATGATTCCATGACTCAGGATGGGATCTTGCTATCTTTTATGTATAGGTATCTAGGTGTTCTATCTGGATCCCTTAAGTTTAAGCTTCACTCTAGAAATAATCTTTAAAAGCTTATCAATCTAGGTATGTAGATGTTCTATCTAGATCCCTTAAGCTTAAGCTCTATTTTGGAGATAATCTTTAAAAGCTTATCAATCTAGGTATCTAGGTTTTCTATCTAGATCCCTTAAGATTAAGCTCCATTTTGAAGATAATCTTTAAAAGCTTATCAATCTAGGTATCCAGGTGTTCTATCTAGACCCCTTAAGCTTAAGCTTCATTTTGGAGATAATCTTTAAAAGCTTATCAATCTCAGTATCTAGGTGTTCTATCTGGATTCCCTAAAGTTGAGCACTATTCTTGAGATAACCTTTAAAGCTCATCAATTGGTCTTTGTATCATCAATTTCAGAACCGATCTCATTTCTTGATCTTCACATCATACTTCTAATTTCTTTGAATTCAACATGCTACTCACACATTCATTCAAAGAGGGGCAAATGTAATATGCCAAAATTGGCACATTTCCATGTAAAATAATTCTAGTCTATCTTGATCAACCTAAGTCTTATTTTACTAGGTAATTCTTATTTTGGTTATCACTACTTAACCTAATTGTTAGATGTAGAAAACCATAATCTACATTAATCAACTTTTTATTTAATTCCTAATTATCAACTCGAATTAGCTACATTAAACCTATTGATTAAATTTGATTTAACCATAAGTGTTGATACTTTAATTAAATTAAATTACTTCTTTAAGCTAATGTGTGAAGGAATTAAACATATTTAATTTAATGAGATAATATCTTTATTTCAATTATTGGGTTTAATTACTCAATTAATTAGAAATATGCATTTATGAAGTGATATCTCATTTTATTAAATTAAATAATCTTCCAAATCTTATCTTCAATTTAGGAATGGGAATTTTAAGTGATCTATCTCTCAAATTAGAATTGACTTAATCAACTTATTCTCACACTCAAGTGAATTTTAATCAACTCTTCATTATACTCAACATATGAGTTAGTTAACCTCACCTACACTAGAATCTTCCATCCTGACTAAATCTTAGCTTCGATCTTCACCATCCATTCCAATTGATCATTCTCTCAAATTAGAATTGACTTAATAAACTTATTCTCACACTTAGCTGAATTTCAATTAACTCTTCATTATACTCAGCATCTGAGTTAGTCAACCTCACCTACACTAGAATCTTCCATCCTAACTAAATCTTAGCTTTGATCTTGATCATCCATTAAAATTTGATCGTTGGTTGATTTTAAGAATTCTATTTAAGAGACTTCTAATTCCTCATTATGAGCATGGAAATTGAATTGCATCAAATTATTGTCAATATAGATACTCAATTGCTTAGTATCTTCATAGCTTTCATAATTTCTTAGCATTAAATATCAGCTAGATTACAATGCACTCATATAGCTTAATTTTCTTTTCTTGTTATTAGATCAGAATTTCATTTCATCTAGATTAATTACACTTTCATATAGTTGCATAAATCCTTCGTTCTAAAAGGTCTGGTTGCCTACTTTTTGTTCTAAAAGCAAAGGAAAAATCCTTCTACTTAGAAGGCAATAGCTCACTCCATTATATTACTTAGATGAACAATTCAATGTTCATTCCAAGATGATCTCTTAGGTAATGATCATGTTGAAAGTGTGTGTGAGGATCCAAGGCCCACAATTCACATATATAGCAGGAGTAGCATAACTCTTTTTTGCAAGGAAACAAACAAGGAAATGAAATCTATTCTAACATAATAGTTCACTCACCAAGTGGGCCTCCTTGGATGATAAGAGAAATAAACTTGAACTACTCATTATATTCATTCATGGTGAAGGAATTACACTTGACTAAAAACTGAATCACACTCAACTGCTATGAAAATCAAATTATCTTTTTCTTTTCAAAAAATTCCCTTAAAGCTACACTGAACATTATTTAAAAGGAAACTACAGCTACTCCCTAACTCTATGATCACTGCATTAATGAGGATTAGTTAGATACTCATAAAGTTTGAACTAGAATCACAATTAACCATGAATAAATCCTCCAGGAATATAGCACATTGTGGAGGCTATATTCATGTGTTGTTACAATTGAAAGAATATAATGACTTGCTCCACTCTAGGGTAAACTTTAAGCAACCCCCCTCCTAAAAAGGATATAAAAATATTGGCAAATCTTACATTATTTTGAAAAAATAAAATAATTTCTTTTATTAATTGGTGAATCCTACATTATTTAAATATTTTTAGAACTAAATTTTATAAAAATGTGGTGATTTTAAATATGCTTAGTTACTAAATTATTAGCCAAAACTTTCTAAAATGAGCCAATTGATGAATATTAACCACTAAAAAATACCCTACTTCACTCACAATGATTTAGCAATCCAGTTGGCTCTTACTCTAACACCAAGGTGTTGGCTCTTGAATATCCACAACAAGTACCTATAAAGTATTCAATGCACACATCAATTCCACATACATAGATTTATTTTATCATCAATATTAGAAAAGGTGTAAGTTCAAATTACCACTCTTGCAAATCCTATGGCTATAGGAGGGAAACTACCCAAGACATATCATAAATAAGGAAACATTTATCAACATGCAGCATCTCTTTATTATACCATTTTTGTCCATAGATTCAAGCAATTAGAGCATATTTCAACTACCCATACTTCTACCTAATGTCTTATCATATATAGAGCATATATATGGGAACATAAGTTTATTTTCTTAAAACCATAAATTCATGATTGTTTTGAAAAGATAACTGCTTAACAATAAGATAAAAAGATCTTAAAAAAATGGTCTTTTAGATGGCCATCAACTCACATGTACTATATTGAACCAATATTTGGGCAATAGTCAATTGCACTTCTAGAGGTTACTAATAACATAGAGTGGGCTTTGTGAGTTACAAACCAAAGATGCAAATATCATATCTACTTTGATCAATATTTAGTCCATGTTGATACCTCACATGGGGGTTTTGTACAAGGAACTATCCTATGCAGAAATATTGATGAAGAAAGATTCCCATCTTTCTACTCATGAAGGATTATTTGATCTAGTTGAATAATTAGAAATTCAAGTTTAATATCTATTTGTACCATCAGATAATTCGGTTGTAGCTTTGAAGATTACTTTGGAGTTACACAAGCCATTTCTAAATAAACACATTGTAAGTGTACCACCCATAGGACATAGTGTCAAAAAGGTGGATTATACAATTTTGAATTGAAATTTTGAAAAATTTTGTTAAAGAAGATAACTACTCAGGAGGAGTCATAGAACATAAGTGAATTATTTACTCAAGGGGAGTCAAATTGTTAAGGTAACTTTAACAGTTCTACAATTTTTGATGTTAGAATTCTTTAGAATAACTAAGAGGGGGGTGTGGGGGGGGGCGGGGGGGGCGGGGGTGGTGTGAATCAGTTATCCAAGGTCCAAATGCCCTAATAATACTTTTTCATGACTTATAATGAGTCTATAAACTTTTCATCCATCCATACTTAAATCAACCATCTTAGCAAGTTACACCAAATCAACATGTAGGACTAAAACATGCAAGATCAACACATGACACAGTGATTTACATGGAAACCCAATTTGGGAAAAACCACGAGTAACATGCTACTTGATTTTCACTCTTCCAAAGTGATGCCCTATTTAAAGCCTACCCTATTAAAGGCTTACAACACACTATTAAATGTGACCTTGTTAGAGGATTTCACCATACTATTAGGAATGGGTCTGATCAAAGGATTTTAGAACATTCACTTGGAATGTCACCCTGTTAAAGGATTTACAACATGGCTACTAAACCAACCTAAGTCCATAGGATTTAAACTATCTGTTACAATTGCTAGAGAGTAACAATAATGGATTGTTGATCTAATACAACTTACAACATACTTTGTAGATTTCAGATCACTCTTCAGTTCAGTCCTTTTGCTTGGCTTTTAATCACTTCAGTTCTTATAGCTTATCATCTCAAGCTTCATCTCCTTGAGCCTTCTTACTCATCATACCAATGCATCCATATCTGTAGTCATCTGTTAAAGCAGAGTAACTGTTCTTTCTTCCTCAACACCTCCTTTAGCACTTTATGCTTTCATGCTTGACCTCTTCTCTATCTCTTCATGACCTTATGATTCCTTAAATAGAAATCTAGTTTGCCTTTGCTGCTCGATTCTCCCTTTCCAACTTTAGGGTTTCAAATGGATTAGGTAGGATACAATGTATCTACCCCATATCTTGCTCTTATCTAGAAAACTTCATCTAGAGTCCAGTTGTATTCTCCAAAAACATTCTACATGGTGTTCTGTGCCACCAGCTCATCATTCTTATCTTCCATTTAATTCACAAATTTCTAGATAACAACCTTGTTGGCTTAGATCTGTCGAATCTTCAATTTTTGAAATAATGCAGCAACTTAGTACTATTGGTTTATTGATGCTCGGCATCTCTGTGTTACTCGACACTTGTATCTACTCGGCACTTGATTTTGCTTGGCACTTGATTCTACTTAGCACTTGGCACTTGATTCTACTTGGCACTTGATTTTTCTCAGCACTTGATTCTATTCAACACTTGGCACTTGATTCTGCTCGGCATCTGAAGTTCACTCGGCACTTTCTCAGCTTCAACTAGGAAACTTTTCGGCTCCTTAATGATCTTAGTTAGTCTTTACAAATGAATTAGCTAAAACCTTACATCTTTGATATGTTTCAATGTGCCTATTCTCTATGTCTTAGAGTATGTTATCAATGCACTTTTTCATCAATGACTTAGCTGATCCTTAGACTTCATTACAACATCATAACTTCAACCTTTCTCTAGGTGTTCTAGTTACATCTTATTGATTGTCTCCTCCTTATCAATCAACCAATTGATAGTATTTGGATCACTAAAGTAATTGTCATTCCTGCAAGTAGCAAGTTTGACATCAATGACAAAATAATGATTGAGAACATTCTTTACCAGTTCCATATGATCATTCCAACAATTTTCTTCATGATCTTTTCAATCATTTCCAACAATCTTTGTCTTTGGCATTGATGGCAAAACCAAACTGATCAATTGATCAACTTAGTTACCATCAAGATTGTATATGTTGTTTGCTACTTTTCCTAGCTGCTTGCATCCTTACTACTGATCTCATATATCTCCCTCTTTCATATATATCTCTCTCTTGCTTTGTATTGATCAGCTTTTTGCATATTTCTCCCTCTTTGACATAAATGCCAAAGACGTAACATCTTTAACATGCGAAGTATAAGCTTTGGTTTCTTGATGTCTTCTCCCTCTGTCACCATGCTTGCGACTGATTTGTAGTTTTTGCTCCTGTTGTCATCCTCTGCATCATTCTTTTGATATTTCAATGATTTGTTCCTATTGATGTAGGGCAGCATCCTTGTTTCTTTAAACTACTTGAGTTAGGGGTATTACCCCCAACTTGCCTCTAAGATATTCATAAGCATCCTTGGGAAATGGTTTGGTGAAGATATTTGTAGTTTGTTCCTTTCTGTGAACGTATTCCAACTTCACTTGTTTGTCTTCTACCAATTCTCTGACATAATGATACTTGATTACAATATGCTTGGTTTTTGCATGCATTACTAGATTTTTGGATATGTTTATAGCACTTGTATTATCACAATACAATATCATAGGTTTTGTTACCTCTTCTTTCATTCCTTTCAATAGATGTGTGAGCCACACAATGTTTGTGCAATTGACTGTAGCTGCCACATACTTTGATTCTGTAGTGGACTGGGATGTGCATGTTTTTTTCTTGCTAGTCCAAGTAACTAGCCTTTTACCTAAAAATAATGTACCTCCACTTGTGCTTTTTCTGTCATCAATGTTGCCTCCCCAATCTGCATCTGTATATGCATTGAGTTCAAACTTTCCATTCTTTTTGTAGTATAGACCAAAGTTATTAGTTGCTTTAAGATATCTCATTATTCTTTTTACTACTATGAGATGATTTTTTTTGGGATTAGCAGAGAATCTAGCCACTATTCCAACTGCTAATGTTATGTCTGGTCTACTATGTAGAACATATTGTAGTTTTCCAATCATGGATCTGTACATTGTTTGATTGAATTTAGCTGATTCATCATTTTTGGATAGCTTATTTCCTATTTCCATTGGTGTGATGACTAGTTTGGACTCCTCCAATCCAAATCTTTTAAGAATCTCTTTGATGTACTTTGACTATTTCATAAATATACCATGTTTTAGTTGATGTACTTGCAATCCAACAAAAAATTTGTTCTCTCCAAACATAGACATTTCAAACTCATGTTTCATTTTTTCAGCAAAGCCTTTGCAAAGCACTTCCTTTCCTCCAAACACTATGTCATCCACAAAGATTTTAGATACAATAATATCCTTACCTTTGTCTCATTTGATGTACATGTTGTTGTTATCATCAGTTCTTTCAAATCCTATTTGCACTAGATACTTGTGAAGTCTCTCATACCATGCTATGGGTGCTTGTTTCAGACCATAAAGTGCTTTATTTAGTTTACAAACCATATCACTATTGTTCTCATCAACAAATCCCTCTGGTTATTCAATGTAGACTTCTTCTTCCAATATACCATTTAAAAAAGTAGACTTTACATCCATCTAATAAACTTTGAAATCTTTATATGCAACATACACAAGTAAAGTTCTTACTTCTTCCATTCTAGCAACAGGGGTGAATGTTTCCCCATAGTCTAGTCCTTCTTCTTGAGCATAACCCTTGCATAGCTTTGTTTCTAGTAATCTCACCATTCTCATCTAGCTTGTTTCTAAATACCCACTTGGTGCCAATCACATTCTTGTCAATCAATCTGGGAACCAAACTCCAATTTTTGTTCTTCTTAATTTGATTAATTTCTTCTTCCATAACTTTATACTAGTCATCATCTTGTAATGCACCATATACTATTTTAGGTTCAGATTTTCTGATTAGACATGATTCATGTCTTAGTCTGTTCCTTTTTATTGGTCTTGCATCTTTGTCACCAATAATCTGTTCAGTACAATGATGTCTTTTTACATATTTGGATAATCTTGGTTCTATCCTTGTTTCCATGTTTGATTTTTCTTATTCAGGGTCACTATGCACTGCGTTGTCATGTTGTTCTTCATTTATTTCATGTGTACTAACTTCAGTATCAGATTTTGCATTTCCTTCATTCGGCAACTCGGCTTCTGAATGTAACTCAGCATTTACTGGTTGTGACTTGGCTGAGACTAAAAATTTTTGTTGAGTTTCAATTTGATTGAAAGCATCCTCATCAATAGGCATTCCTTCATAAGAATACACAAAGGTTTTGTATTCATTCATTCTCTTTAGTTCTTCATCTTGGACTTCTGTATGCTCATCCAAGTTTACATTTGCACTTTCTACAATTTTGTTAGTGTTAGTATTCAAACACTTATATGCTTTACTTCTAGTGGAGTAACCAAGGAATATGCCTTCATTACTTTTTGCATCAAATTTTCCATTTCTAGCATATTTAAGGATAAAGCATTTGCAACCAAATACTTTGAAATGTTTTACATTAGGTGAATGACCATACCATAATTCAAAAGGTGTTGTATTTGTACCTTTCTTGACTTGTACTCGGTTCAATGTATGAACAAATACACTTATGGCTTCTCTCCAGTATTTTAGAGCAACAGTCTTTTCCATCATTAATATTCTGGCACAGTCAATCATAGATCTATTTCTTCTTTCAACAATTCCATTCTGTCAGGGAGTTCTAGGAGTTGACGTTCTCTTTTGATTCCTTTGTCATTACAAAATATCTTGAATTCTTTTGATGTGAATTCACCACCTCTATCTGATCTCAGGCATTTAAAGCTTTTTCCTATTTCCTTTTCAACTCTAGCCAGTACATACCACTTAAACGTTTGAAAAGCATCAGATTTTTTTTTAAAGAACATAACAATCATCCTAGAATAGTCATCAACAACCAACATTATGTACTTATCTACTCTATAGCTTTGTACTTCCATTGGACCACATAAGTTAGTATGAACTAACTCAAGTACTTCTTTAGATGTATAGTTTTTTCTTTTGAAACTTGACTTTGTCATCTTTCCTAGCTGACATTGTTTGCACATGATATTGTTAGGCTTTTTCAATTTTGGTAAACCTCTGACTTTCTTCATTTTACTAATATTGACCTGATTGTCAAAGTTGACATGACATAGCCTTCTATGCCATAACCATTCATCATCAAATTTTGCAACAAAACAAGAAACATCATCCATATCAAGGTAAAACAGATTACTTCTTGTTTGATCTCCTTTTCCTATCAATTTACCATTGGTACCATAGATTTTTGCAGTTTTGTTTCCAAATTCTACTTTGCATCCTATATTGCCTAACTGTGAGACACTTAGAAAATTGTAGTTTAATCCTTCAAAATAGTATGCATTGTCACATGAAATTTGTTCTCTAATCTTAATGGAACCTTTTCCTTTTATTTGACATGGAGCATCATTACCAAATCTAACACTATTTCCATCATACTGAGTAAAGTTAACAAACTTACTTTTGTCTTCTGTCATGTGATGTGAGCATCCACTGTCTATGATCCATCTATCATTTTTGTTCATACATGTTACTAGTGCTATAGGTTCTTCTTCATCAGATTGGTCCTTCATGGCTACATAAACAACTTCATCATCATTATCATCAGAATTCTCTTCAGCAATATAACACTTCTTCCCTTTGTCTTTGTATTCTCTCTTATCATCTTCTCTTCTATATTTGTATTCGTTGCCATCCTTGTAATCTATTTTCTGTGTACACCTTGCAGCAATATGTCCTACTTCATTACAATTGAAAAAAATGATAGGCATCTTACCTTTGAATTTTTCTTTTCCTCTATGAAATCTTCTAGCTAGCAAAGCTTCCAATTGTTTCACATCTTCCTCATCAGTGCTACTATCACTGGATACATATTTCATCTTTCTTCCCTTCTTTGATTTCACTTGTTCAGCATCTTTCAGTGATAGCTTAGCTTTGAAAGCAAATTCAACATTCTGAAGTCTATAGTTGTCAAAGTTAGATAGCTCAAATGCAGTGAGTCTACCCACTATTCCTTCAAAACTTAGATTGTTTCCTAGTACATATCTTAGTTCTTGTATTGCTGATACTCTAATAGAATAGATAGGGAGCAAGGTTCTTAAGAACTTACTATTAACAGTATCTTCATCCAATTGACCACTCAAACATCTTATTGCACTTACCACTTCCTTTATTCTTGCACCATACTAAGCAGCATTCTCATTTTCCTCCATTTTCATACCATCAAACTTTCCTTTGAGGCTTTCTCTTTTTGCTCTTTGGACATTATGATCTCCTCCATAGATGTCTAATAGGGCTTTTCACATTTTGAATGTTGTGTCACATCCTTTGATATCATCAAATTCAGCATAGTTGAGTGTAGAGGCAATTTTCAGCATTGTCTAATTGTGTTCCTATTTATTTTTCAAATCTTCTGCAATAAGAGTACCAGTTGGATCAACATGTTCAGTAACAATTGAATTTTGGGCATAATCTCCTATGGATCTAAGATGTAGCTTCATCAAACTTTTCCATGCAACAAAGTTGTCTTTGTTGAGCTTGGGGACTCCTCTCTTAGGCATTTTGATCTTTCCTGCTTATAGTCTCTTTAAATTGAATCAACAGTTTGGCTCTAATACCATTTGTTAGAATTTTTTAGAATAACTAAAAGGGGGGGAGGGGCTGAATTAGTTATCCAAGGTCCAAATTCCCCTAATACTTTTTCACAACTTATAATGAGTCTATAAACTTTTCATCCATCCAAACTTAAATCAACCATCTTAGCAAGTTACAGCAAATCAACATGCAAGAATAAAACATGCAAGATCAACACATGACATAGTGATTTATGTGGAAACCCAATTTAGGAAAAACCACCAGTAACATGCTACTTGGTTTTCACTCTTCTAAAGTGATGCCCTGTTAAAGGCTTACAACACACTATTAAATGTGACCTTGTTAGAGGATTTCACCATACTATTAGGAATGGGCTTGATCAAAGGACTTTAGAAAATTCACTTGGAATGTCACCCTGTTAAAGGATTTACAACAAGGCTATGAAACCAACCTAAGTCGATAGGATTTAAAATATATGTTACAATTGTTAGAGAGTAACAATAATGGATTGTTGATCTGATACAACTTACAACATACTTTACAAATTTTAGATCACTCTTTAGTTCAGTCTTTTTGCTTGGCTTTTAATCACTTCAGTTCTTACAACTTGTCATCTCAAGCTTCGTCTCCTTGAGTCTTCTTACTCATTATACCAATGCATCCATATCTGTGGTCATCTGTTGAAGCAGATTAAATGTGTTTTCTTCCTCCTTAGCACCTCCTTTAGAACTTTATGCTTTCATGCTTGACTTCTTCTCTGTCTCTTCATGACCTTATGATTTCTTAAATAGAATTTTGGTTTTCCTTTGCCACTTGATTCTCCCTTTCCAACTTTAGGGTTTCAAATGGATTAGGTAGGATACAATATATCTACCCCATACCTTGCTCTTATCTAGAAAACTTCATCTAGAGTCTAGTTGTATTCTCCAAAAATATTCTACATGGTGTTCTGTGCCACCAGCTCATCATTCTTATCTTCCATTTAATTTACAAATTTCTAGATAACAACCTTGTCAGCTTAGATCTGTCGAATCTTCAATTTTTGAAATAATGCAGCAACTCAGCACTATTGGTTTATTGATGCTCGGCATCTCTATGTTACTTAGCACTTGTATCTTCTTGGCACTTGATTCTGCTCGGCACTTGATTCTACTCGATACTCGACCCTTGATTCTACTTGGCACTTGATTCTGCTTGGCACTTGATTCTGTTTGGCACTCGGCACTTGATTCTGTTCGGCATCTAAAGTTTACTCTGCACTTTCTCGGCTTCAACTATGAATATGTTTGGATCCTTAATGATCTTAGTTAGTCTTTACAAATGACTTAGCTAAAACCTTACATCTTTGGTATGTTTCAATGTGCCTATTCTCTGTGTCTTAGAGTATGTCATCAATACACTTTTTCATCAATGACTTAGATGATCCTTGGACTTCATTACAACATCATAACTTCAACCTTTATCTAGGTGTTCTAGCTATATCTTATTGATTTCCTCCTCCTTTTCAATCAACCAAATGATATTATTTGGATCACTAAAGCAATTGTCATTCCTGCAAGTAGCAAGTTTGACATCAATGACAAAACAATGATTGAGAACATTCTTTACTAGTTCCATATGATCATTCCAACAATTTTCCTTGTGATCTTTTCAATCATTTCCAACATTTGAAAATTTGAAGTTTTTGCATAAAAACCAAGTAGAGAAGATAATTTGTTTGATTGTCAATCTCATTTTGTTTCTGACAAGGCAATGACAAAACACTTAGTCATTATTCAACAAAAAATAGACCATGTCGAGCATAAGTCTCTAGACAATACATGTTAAGTAATATGACAAGTAGTATGTCCCTAGTAGATAGTGTGTTCTAAGTCACTTAGGTGTTGAGCATTTAGATTGTGTTGAGCTATTTAGAAGTAAAGTATCAGTAAATATAGCACAGTGAAGGTCAAGCATCAAATCCTATTGACACCAAGTGAACATTTTTTGTTATAGATTTTTGTAATGGAATAAAGTTCTATATAAACCATTTTTGGGTGACATAAACATGAATTTTTTATTATAAGGAATATGGAGGGAGTCATATTATGCATCCCTATGTTATGCATACAACCAATCATATTAAGGGAAGCTTTAGGTGGCAATATGGATCAACCACAACCATTAATTGTAATCTAATTTCATCTCCATGATGTTTATAAAATAAGGAAATCCTAAGGGTAACCTACTATTGTAAAGAAGGATACTAAGGAGAGTATCTGGTGTGAAGAAAGCATGGAGAAAATGGCTAAGATGGAGTTTTGCAATGAAGAATTGATTTAGGAGGAACAAAGAAGAGCAATGAAAGGTTAGAGAAGATAGATCTAATCATGAGGATCAAGAGATAACAAGTTAAAGGGAGATCTACCTTCAAGTAGTAAGGTGTTAACTAAAGGATCGGGTGTTGAATCATTCTAATAGGTGATATAGAGTAAATCTCTTAACAGAGTAGTCTTAATAGGATTTTTTAAATCTCTTAACCAAGTGCTTACTTTATTATGAGTTTAAATACTATAGCAAGGTGAGACCTAATAATTTTTTTAAAGCTTGTAATAGGGTAGACCTCACACATGGTAGATCCTAGTTTATGATCAAAATATTGTAGGCATAATAGACCACACTTTACAACTACAGTAGTGAAGATTTGGGGGTGTCATCCCCATCCCAATTTTACCTTCTCCTTGGAGGGTTTAGGTAACAAAATCTCATGTCTTATGTGTTGATTTATTTCATGTTTTAGATGTGATGACTGGTTACATATTTTAGTTTACATTTTAAGTTATGAGATGGATGTATGGTCAAATATTTTTAGAACCCCCCCACCCACCCCCCACCTTCTCATAACTTACTTTCCCATTGTTAATTCTAATAATATGGGCTTCAAAATAGGCTCAGCTAGAGCTTGCACAAGTTGGGCTCTATAGATTAGAAGATAAGGATACTAGAATGGGGTTATAATAGAAAATTGAAGTAACGGTTTGAAATTTATGGCAATCTAAAGTTGTGCTGACAAAAATTTCTAAAATAAATGTTAATCATGCTAAAAGTAGATTAATATGAAGTATGATCAATATGTTGCAATCATTTTTTTGTCACTGATGTCAAACCTACTTTTTGCTGGTAAGACAATTGCTTATATGATTTAAGTACCAGCACTTGTTTGATTGATGAAGAGGATTTGATAAAAAAGATGTAACAAAAACAACTAGAGGAAAGGTTGAGTTATGATATACAAAGGAGTACAAGAATCAACTAAGATAGTGATAACTAGGTGTATTGATAACCTACTTAAGGTTACAAATGTTGGCTACACTAAGCAAGTTTAGAAGAACAAGTTAAACAAATATTTTCTACAAAGCTTAACTGAGTGGATAGTAGGTGTCGAGAAAAGTCAGTAAAAGTTGAGAAAAAAATTAGTTGGAGCTGAGTAAAATTCTATTCTAGTGCAAGCTGAGAAAAATAGTGGATGACAATTAAAATTTAGTTGATGTTGAGCACCTATAAACTTTACTTTGTGCCGAGTGATTTTACAAAGGATGTAGAGCAACATAGTGTGTGTCGAGCATTAGAAGTAAGTTAATGTCCAATTGTTGCATTATTAGAAAGATTATGAATTTGATGGATTTGAGCTAACAAGTTTATTTTCTTGGATTATCTGAACTAGGTCGAAGATAAGATTGATGAGCTAGTGGCACAGAATTCATGGTAAACTATTTTAAGGTGAATTCAAAGAGAATTGAAGGAGAATTTTATAGAAGAGATGGAAAATGTGGAGTAGATTCATTGAATTATACCTAATCTATCATAACCCTAAATTGGATGATGGAGAATGAATAACAAATGATCTTCATTTCCTATTTAAAGGACTAGTTGATCAGAAGCAAAATTTGTCATGTGTGAGAACCTAAGGAAGACAAGAAGTTAAGGGTATTGCTTCATCAAGTGACCTAGGAGAAGAGTTTTCATTGGCATGTTAAGCAAGAAGGCTAAAGGGTATGAATACTTGAAGGGTGATCAAGCTATCAAAGTTGAAATGTGTGAAAGACAATTAGAATGGAGGTCTAAAATAGAGATTTTTAATTTGCAAATAGAGTTGTGAGTTTTTATCAAATCAAGCCTTACTATTACTCTCTAATAATTTTATCAGTCTAGGTTAAATCCTTTGGATTAAGGTTGACCTAATAGTCATTTGTAAATCATTTAAATAGGTGACATTCCAAATGAATGTTCTAAATTCATCTAACAAGGCTCACTCCTAACATGGTGATTAAATTCTTTTAACAGGGTCACATTTAACAGTGTGTATTGTAACCTTTAACATGGTTGTGTTGGAATATTCAAATATGGAAAGATTACTTATGAGGGGGGGGTGAATCATAAGTATCACACTTTAGTCAATAAAACTTCTAACTTAAAGTAAATTTCATGCATGTAAATACATCAAATAAACATGTAACAAAACTCATGCATCAATAACTCATAACACTAGAATTTGGAAACCCAGAAACCCTCCAAGAATAAGAAGGCAAAATTGGGGTGGGGATGATACCCACAAAAATTTACTGCAGCAATATTGTTCAACTACTTCTGATGGTTTGCCCTATTAAAGGCTTTACACTATATTAATAGTGACCTGGTTAGAGGATTTACAAACACTTAACATGAAGTGTCACCCAGTTAAAGGATTTTAATCACCTAATCAAAAGGATCTTACAAAATAGTTGTAAAGCTAACCTATCACCATTGGATTTTCATTCTAATACAATTGCTAGAGAGTATTAGATACAATAAACCTGATAGATTACAATCCTTGATTGCTGAATGCAACCTCCTTTTCATCTTCTCCTAATCTTGATCCTTTGTGATCTGATAACTCTTTCTTCTAAAAACATATTTCCTTATGCACCCTTCTATGTCCTTCCATATGTATGTTTACAATGAAATTTCATCTTCCTTATAAAGACTGCAAAGACTTAGGGTTTGATTTGGATCTACGATCCATATTGAATCTCAATTTCTCGCTCAATACTTGTTTTTTACTAATTGGTTGCATGCCTTTATCATTTTTCTTATTGGTTGCATGTGAGTTGCATGGGAAAAAAATAAAAGATTCGATTTTATCATTAAATCCCTTGAAGTTTACCTTATGTCAGCTACAAAGACTGTTTGCATCATAGTTTGTGCAATTCCAAACTTTTATGCTAATCTACTAAGTTACTCAGCTCCTAAAGTATTTCTGATACTCGGCATATGTTGTTTCCTAGATAGCTCGGCACTTGAACAAAACTATATTACTTGGCACATGTTGTACTCGGCACTTGTTATCACTCGACACCTGTTATCACTCGACACTTGTTATAGCTCGGCACTTTATCTTACTCGACACTTACTCTTGATCTTGGTTAAGTGTATTGACACTCAGTTGTCAAATTTATTCTTTAAGCTAACAATCTCCCCCTTTGAAATGAGTGGCAAAAACACTTAATTAAGATCCATGTGACTCATGAATTTATCTTTCATTCAAAATTTGCTATCTCCCCCTTTTATTATACTTATCATTTCATTCCTGTACTTAACTCTTATTACTTATTCTCCCCCTTTTTGACACTTATGTCAAGGGTCTTACAATGAAATGTCATACTTAGCCAAAAATGTGCTATTTACTTCAAGGAGTACCTTCAGAGCTGCATCCCAATTTTCTAATGTGACATCCAATGTCTTATGTTGGATGGCAATCTCTGCTACTAGGTGTACAAGTCCATCAGATGAAGAAAGATTGGGGTCTTTCCTGAGGACTGTCTCTACATTTATCTACTCCTTGTGAAGTAATTCCAAATGAGGAGTAATTGACAATTGAATTTGTATCAATTTTTCTTTTGTGGTTGCCTCCTCTATTGCTAAGACAGCTAACTCTCTTTGTGTGTGAAGCAATTGGACAAAATGCTTCTCACTCTGAGCTGGATTTGTGGGGAGTTGCATGCTAGAAATTTTTACATTATTTTCCAAGCTCGGTATTTTCTAGCTAGTGTCTTGTGTGAATGTGGAAAAATCACACAACTTGTTGTACAAGGAAAAGATGTTTCCTAGTACAATTTTAACTGTTTTAATTTTCTTTGCTAGTTCTTCTTTAGACAGTGCTATATCACTAGATATTTTACTTTTTACGTTACCTTGGAACTTCTTTTCTGACCATTCAAGCAATCTAGCATTTGTTTCCTGGTCTTCATTAGTCACCTAGTCAACTATATCAGATAGTTGTTCTATAATTGGTCTTGACTCATCTGGAGATTGTAAGCAAAAAGCTTCTATGAATATATCTTTAATTTCATTCAATGTAAGCTTATGCTTGTATTCTTTTCTTAGTGCTTCTTGTCTCCTTCTTTTGTCCAATGCACTCTGAATTTCATTAATCTTTTCTTCAGTAAGAGTGCTAGATTCATAATATGGGATCTTTATTTCTTCATCAAGCTCAGGTACTCCATAGTGAAGTTTCCTGATTGCCTTTGATGAGCTCGAGCCTAGTGTCCTAATTTGCAGCTGTAATCCATATGTGCTCGGCTACTGAAGAGTTTGTGTTGGAGTACCAGATTTTGGTAATGCAATCAGTGTTTGTATTGTAGTCTCCTCCTTCTTCTTTGTCTCATCCTTTTCTTTAGCTTGAATATCCCTTTTATGATTGCTAGGTGGGGTTGAACTTGATGGTTGTTCAGATGTTTCTTTTATTTCTCCTGCTACTATACTTGGCACTTGGAGTGTATAAGTGACTATACTTGGTGGAGGTGGTGGTGGAAGAAATAGAATACCAGTAGTTTGTATGGTCGAGGATAGCACTAGTGCTTTTACCTTGACTATCTCTATTTTAACTTCTGGATTCTGTAATTCATCAACACTGACCAATACAAGATTTGAACTTAATTTTTCTACTAGTGATGATTGGTCAAGGATTTCCAAATCCTCTGTAGTTAATGGATTGATGTTTAGATTTGAATCATCTATAACATCCTTTATTTTTATGATATTTGCAAGTGTGATGGTGGCATGAGGAGGAATAGGAGGAGATACATGTATGTCTTGCATACTTTGATCTTGTGGCTCAGCTATATCTTTCTCTTCCTCTTTCTCCTCATTGTGTGCCTCTTCTTCCTTTTCTTCTTTACTTTCCTCCACTAGTTTCTTCTTCTTTTCTTTTGTTTTTGATACTTTCTTTTCCTTTGTCTTGGCACTTGCTTCTACCTTATATTCTTCATTATATACATCTTCTATTTTCTTATAAACAATTTTCCACAATCTTATGGATTTGGTAACTACCTCTTCAATTTTATTTTGCAATATACTGAATGGTCTATACTTGGGAGTGAATCTGTTATTATGCCTTTTTACTACATTTATTATTTGATCTTTAGTCAAATCAGGAAACAATCTGGCTAATGTTGACTCTCTTATTTCTTTTTCCATTTTTAAACAAAAATGCCATTTATCCTCTACAATTTTATACAATTCTCTTAGCATAGATTCATCTAATTCTAGAGGTGTGTGCTTATACTCAGCCATCATAGCATACACAGGTTCCTCTAATTTATTTTTCTCTTCTTTGGTGATCTTAGAAAAATTTAAGTTCTTTAAACCTTTTAAATCATTATTCCTAATTTTCGAACATAATTTATCAACAGCAGTCTGGGGTTTGTGTCTTACCACTTGAAATTGACTATTGTCCTCTGACTCTATTTTCTCCTCATCTTTTTTAGGCTAGGGAATAAATTTCCCTTCCTTTAACTTAGCAACAGTCTTCTTTGAGTCTTTATTCTTTCCTTTTGCCTCTTCTTGGGCTTTTTGTGCTGCAGCCCTTGTGGTAGGTCTCTTTGATGCAGAGGCAGTTATTTTCCTTCCCTTGGATTTAGGAACAGAAGGAGTTGTGATCTTTCTCTTAACTAGTGCTTCCTTGGCTTCTTCTACCTCAGCACTTTCCTCTTTGTCTTCTCCTAATCCTTGGGTCTGACCTTGAAGTTTATCTCCTTCTTCTTCAATGTCTTCTCCCTCTTCTTCTGCTATTCCTTCTTCTTCTTCCATGCCAAATTTTCTCTTGATTTGTCTCACCATTTTGTCTTTCTTCATTACTGTTGAAGTAGTCTTCAAATCTATTATTGCCTTTGATTTGACAACATCATAAGTTCCAAATTTTTTTGCATTTTTATCAGCTTCTTCTGCAAGTAGGGTTGTTATTGCTGCAGAGGCTTGATCAACATCGAGTTCATAACCTAGTGGCCTAAGCCATCTTACTCTAGGTATAACTACTTGTATGTAGGTATAATCTATATCTACAAGAAAACAAATATCTTTTTCATATTTCTCAGTTAATGAGACTGGAATTCTCATTCTTTGTTTCATGGACTTTTTGAAGTATTCAAAATAACTAGTCATTTGGGCATCAAAATTTTCACCCATCTATTCAATGTATCCATTAATTTTTTCAACAATTGTTTTATCTAGATTACATCTTACCTTACCCATAGAAGGAAATTCTTTCATCAGATAGAAAAACATGCACATCAAAACTTATCCAAATTTGCATTAAGCTCCCTTGCTTTTCCTTATAGCTCCCACATTTTCATTAATCTGTTGAAACATGAGCTCTGCCAAATCATAAGTGTGATCCCTTTTGATTATCTTGTATGCAACATCAACTGCTATACAAGGTATACTATTTAACCTGCTTGATTGATAGAATTTATGTGAAATGATTCTCACAGCAAAATCTAGTAGGGGGTTTGTGACTGTGTCAATAGTCATTCCTCTATTGTTCCATTTGGCACCTATATTTTTCTCTATTACTTCCCTTTTGTCACTTCACAGGGTCTTTGGCCGATCTAAGGTTGGAATACCAGTAACCCTATGAACAGTTTTCTTGGTGAATTTTACTGGCCCTGACTCTAACCAAAAAGCTCCATCATGTATTCGGCTCAAAACTATTCGTACCCATTCAATTTTGAAAACAGTCAAAAATGCTAGGGTTTTGGTTAATCCTTTTCTTTCAATTATTGAAAATTCATTTTTTAGTACTTTGTTTTCACATAGTTTATCATATGCATTATAGATTTCTAAGTCTCCTATGGCACCAATTTTGCAATTATAACATATGCGAACATCTTGGACCATAACAACTTTATCCGTAATAACTGATAATGCACCTGCAGGATCATTCTTGTATGCTACTTTTGGAATGGGCTTAAATTTAGGTTGTTTAACTTCGTTGTTGACCAACTGAACTTCATGACTCTCTATACCCTTAGTGGTTCCTAACCCAGATGCCATTGTTTGCCAAACTAGGGTTTATGATTTAAACAAGTTTATAAGTCCTACGTAGCTTGGCACTTAAGTAAAATACCTTAAATCGATGCAATCTTGTCTTGAATCACTGTTGAAATCTTCATGAATGGCTTCTAAGCTGATCTTGATCTTCTTTGCTCTTTTTGGCTTTGCTTCTTGTTCAAATGGTTGGAAAATGATCAAAAATTGAATTTATGTACCCTTCAAAATAGAGTAATAAATGCTTAGTATGCTGCCAACTATCTACTTAGCACTTGAAAAGTTTCGTCATGACTCGGCTCCCATTGTGTTTTACTTTACTCAGCTCCTATTGATATTTCATAGTTCGGCATCAACTATCAACTCGATCGTTGTTTAGCAAGTCGGCTCCTGAAGGCAATTTTAACATATCTTCAAAAAGTTCTCAATTTTGACTTAGCATCTTTGTTTATGCTGATTTCATTTTTGTAGTTCTTATATGTCTTGGGACTGATTTATGATGTAACTTGGTTTATCAATCCCACACACTCATTCTTTACTTAATTTGATGAAGTGTGATCACTTGACCTATTAGGTGAAGTGATCTCTATACTTGCTATGCTAGACTCATTTTTCTTCCTCCATGTCTTATTCATTTCACTTCTGATATGTCCAACATATATCTTTGCCTTTTCATTGCTGAACTCAGAACTTGATGCCTTTGACCTTGTTGGGCAATTCCTGCTGACATGACCAGTTTTTAAGCAATTGAAACATGTGGTTTGACTCAACCATCTTTTGTAGTTCCCTCTAAAATGTGTTCTTATGCAATTTTGTGGGATACGTCCATATTCTTGACAATAGTGACAGCTATACCTGGCGTTGTAATCCCAAAATTCATGATTTGATGTCTTTGCTGGTTGATTTACTGTCCACATAGACTTTGATCTACATTCAAAAGCTCTATGTCCATACTTTTTGCAATTATAACAATGTCCATCAAATTTTGATGTCTTGATAGTTTGGGTTCTGCATTCATATGCTTGATGACCTTGCTTCTTGCATTTATGACAATGATTTATGCTTTTGGGTTTGTCATGCTGATGGGCATTCTTTCTTTTATAGACATTAGATGTATGTCCTTTCTTTCCACAGAAATGACATGTAGGTTTAACATCTTTACTTTTTTCACTTCTTTGTTCTGCACTCTTTGATGATTCTCCAACTTCAGTGCTATTATATCCAAGCCCTGTTGTATCATGGGTTGATCTTGGAGATTTCAGTATTTTCTCAAAATATTTGATGGCTTCACTTGATTTGTTGAGATTTTTTGCCACCTCTCTTTCTCTATTCAATTCATTGTGTATCTTCAAAGTAGAGATCTCAATATCTTTCATATTGAGTTCATGATGAAGATTCATCATTTGAGCAAGTGTATCCGCCTGCATGTTTGAGATCCTTGTCAATTCAGTACATTTTTCTTCAAGTCTATTTGCAAGATTCCTTTTGTCATTTTCCATCATGACCTTATCATCAACTGCTCTTTTCTTTTGTTCAGTAATTTCACATATCATTATAGCCTGTGATTCATGTTCCATCTTGAGAGATCTTATCTCATCTACTTGAATTTTATTTTTCTCCATCAGTTCTACTATTGTTGCATCAAACTCTTTAGTGTCTCCACTAGAAAATATGTTGGTGGTATCAATCTCCTTTTAGTGTATATCATTTTCAGCTATGGCTAGATCCTTCCTTTTTTTAATGAGTTTCTCAATTTGTTTCTAAATTCCTCCAAGCTATGCAGAGCAAGTTGCACATCTATCACCTAATTTTCAATGATCTTTCCAATTTTGAAGGCTTCCATCTTTAGATCTTTTCCTCCAAGTTGTTAGGCTTTTCCTTGTGAGAACCTGGACATCTATGATACCAATTGTTGCAATATTCAAATATGGAAAGAGTACTTATGGGGGGGGTGAATCATAAGTATCACACTTTAGTCAATAAAACTTCTAACTTAAAGTAAATTGCATGCATGTAAATACATCAAATAAACATGTAAAAAAACTCATGCATCAATAACTCATAACACTGGAATTTGGTAACCCAGAAACCCTCTAGGAATAAGAAGGAAAAACTGGGGTGGGGATGATACCCACAAAAATTTACTGCAGCAATATTGTTCAACCACTTCTAATGGTCTTCCCTCTTAAAGGCATGCCCTGTTAAAGGCTTTACACTGTATTAATAGTGACTTTGTTAGAGGATTTACAAACATTTAACATGAATTGTCATCGGGTTAAAGGATTTTAATCACCTAATCAAAAGGATCTTACAAAATAGTTGTAAAGCTAACCTATCACCATAGGATTTTCATTCTAATACAATTTCTAGAGAGTATTAGATACAATAAACTTGATAGATTACAATCCTTGATTGTTGAATGTAGGCTCCTTTTCGTCTTCTCTTGATCTTGATCCTTTATGATCTGATAACTCTTGCTTCTAAAAATAGATTTCATTATGCACCCTTGTATGTCCTTCCATATATATGTTTACAATGAAATTCCATCTTCCTTATAAAGAGTGCAAAGACTTAGGGTTTGATTTGGATCTATGATCCATATTGAATCTCAATTTTCCACTCAATACTTGTTTTTTACTAATTGGTTGCATGCCTTTATCATTTTTCTTATTGGCTGCATGTGAGTTGCATGGGAAAAAAATTAAAAGATTCAATTTTATCATTAAATCCCTTGAAGTTTACCTTGTGTCGGCTACAAAAACTATTTACATCAGAGTTTGTGCAATTTCAAACTTTTATGCTGATCTACTGAGTTACTCGGCTCCTGAAGTATTTCTGATACTTAGCATATGTTGTTTCCCAGATAGCTCGGCACTTGAACAAAACTGTATTACTTAGCACATGTTGTACTTAGCACTTGTTATCTCTTGGCACTTGTTATAGCTCGGCACTTTATCTTACTCAGCACTTACTCTTGATCTTGGTTAAGTGTATTGACACTCAGTTGTCAAATTTATTCTTTAAGCTAACAATTTGTGCTTTCATAGGGCATCACTTCATAAGAGTGAATAAGAGTAGCATGTTACTAGTGGTTTTTCCCAAATTGGGTTTCTATATAAATCATTGTGTCAAATGTGTTATTGAATCTATTATATTTCATGTTTACATTTCTACAAATTGATTTGACAAGCTACAAATTTTCTAGTGATTGCATAATCTTATGGGTGCATGCATAATGATAATGTTTTTATGGGTTCACTAAGCTATGAAAAGTTTTATTTATACATCTAGACCTTGGATAACTGATTCACCCTCCTCTTATTTATTCTAAAGAATTTCAACCATTGGTATAAAAGCCATGTGCTTAAGAGGACTAGTTTGAAGGTACTAGAAGTACAAAGGTCAAGATGTCAAAAAGATATGTAACCAAGCTTGATAGAGATAAATTTCCTGCATGACAAATTTTGAGATCATGCACAATCTACCATTATTGAGGATGTTGATCCTAATGGAGCCCTAACTACCAAGGATTTGAAAAAGAAGAAAGAACACAACAAGGCAATGTTGTAGATTTCCTTTGCCCTAAGCTATGCTGAATTTGATGATATCAAAATTCTTGACACTACAAAGAAAATGTGGGATGCCTCAACCACTATCTATGGTGGAGACACCAATGTTCTAAGAGAAAAAGTTGAAAATCTTAGAGGTATTTTGATGATATGGTAATGCAAGAAGGAGAAAATATTGCTCAATGTGTCTCAAGGATAAAAGAAGTTATTAATGCAATAAGAGGAGTTACTAGCATAATTGATGATGATACTATACTAAGAAAAGTTTTAAGAAAATTAATACCCATATATGCTACTAGATTTTCTCTAATTCAAGAACTGAGATGTATACCAAGGAATAAGATATCACTTGAAGGTCTAGTAGGTAGACTCGCCACTTTTGAGCTATCTAACTTTGATAGTTACAAACCTAAAAATATTGATTTTTCTTTCAAAGCTAAGTTGTCATTGAAGGAATTTGATGAGAAGAAGAAGAAAAAAAAGATAAAGTATGTGTCTAGTGATAGTGATACAAATGAGGAGGATGTAGATCAACTTGAAGAAGTACTGGCAAGAAGATTTCACAAAGGTAAAGGAAAGTTAAAAGGTAAATTACCTATCATTTATTTTAATTTTAATAAGGTTAGTTATATTGCTACTAGATAACTAGAGAAGAAGAACTACAAAGGTGGTGACAAGCATAAAAGTGGAAGAAATGAGGATAAAAAGGATTACAAAGACAAAGGAAAAAAGTCTTGCCACATTGCTAAAGAGGGAAAAAAAGATGAATCTAATGAACATAATGATGAAGTGGTGTATATTTCTATTAAGGATAAATCTAGTGAAGATAAGGCAACTACACTTGTGAACTATGTGAACAAGAATGATAAGTGGATCATTGATAGTGAGTGTTCACATCACATGACTAGAGACAAAAGTAAGTTCATTACCTTAAATTGTTATGATGGAAATAGTGCAAGATTTGGTAATGATGCACCATGTTTGATAAAAGGAAAAGGTTCTATCAAACTCACAGATAAGATTTTATGTGATAATGCATACTATGTTGAAGGACTTAACTATAATCTATTGAGTGTGTCACAATTGAATAATTTAGGATGTAAGGTTGAGTTTAAAAATAAGATTGCTAAGATATATGACAATGATGGGAAACTAATTAGAAAAGGTAATCAAACTAGGAGTAATCCATTCTATCTTGATATAGAGGATGCTACTTTTCTTGTTGTAAAACTTGACTATGTGAGGCTACAGCACAAAATATTATGTCATGTTAATTTTGATAACTTGGTTAGTATTAGTAACATGAAAAAAGTTAGAGGTTTTCCAAAGTTGAAGAAGCCTGATAATATAATGTGCAAACAATGTCATCTAGGAAAAATGGCAAAGTCAAGTTTTAAGAGTAAAGCTCATACATCTCAAAAAATACTAGAAATTGTTCATACTAACTTATGTGGACCAATTGAAGTGCAAAGCTACAAAGGAGATAAGTACATTATGTTGTTTGTTGATGATTATTTTAGAATGATGACAGTTATGTTTCTAAGACATAAATCTGATGCTTTCCAAATGTTTAAGTAGTACTTAGCAAGAGTTGGGAAGGAAATAGTTAAAAGTTTGAAATTTTTGAGATCTTATAGAAGAGGAGAATTTACACCAAATGAGTTTGGAATGTTCTATGATCATAGAGGAATCAAAAAATAAACATTTGCTCCTAGGACCCCTTCGCAAAATGGAACTATTGAAAGGAGGAACAAGTCTATAATGGACTATGCTAAGACACTCATGATGGAGAAAAATGTTACTTTCAAATACTAGAGAGAAGCTATAAGAATAGTTGTCTATACCTTGAACTATGTACATGTCAAGAAAGGTACTCATTCAACACGTTTTGAACTATGGTATGGATACTCACCCAATGTAAAATATTTTAAGGTATTTGGAAGCAATTTCTATATTCTCAAAGACTTCAAGAATGATAAACTAGATGAAAAAGGTAAAGAAGGTATATTCCTAGGATATTCCACAAGAAGTAAACCTTACAAGTGTTTAAATACTAACACTCATAAAGTTGTCGAAAGTGCAAATATAAATTTTGATGAATATAGAGAAGTTTGTGAGGCTAAATCTATGATAGGACCAGAAGAATAAAAATCATTTATATACTTTTATGAAGGTATGCCTATTCAAGAAGATGTTGCAAATCAAGCTACACACCAACAAGTTTTAGTGACTGTCGAGTCACATGCTATGAATGCCGAGTTACATTTAGGAACTGAGCTATACTCAGATGTCAAGTTAAAAAATGAAGTTGAAGCACATTCTAATTCTTAGATTAGTTTACATAAGAGAGATGTTGAGCCACTTTATAGAGATGTACATAGTGACTCTAAATTTGAAAGACCAAATGAGGAAACTAGAGCTGAAACAAGATTGTCCCAATATGTCAAGAGACATCATCCTACTACACAAATTATTGGAGATAAAGATGTAGACCAATGGAAAGGAATACATTAAGAAATGATACATGTTTTTTGAGCATGAAAGAACCTAAAATAGTGAAAGATGCCTTAGAAGATGCGGATTGGAGTAAAGTGCTAGAAGAAGAGATTGAACAAATTGAGAAATGAAAAACATAGACTCTAGTTCCTAGACTAGAAGACAAAAATGTGATTGGCACCAACTGGGTATTAAAAAATAAGCTAGATGAAAATGGTGAAGTCACAAGGAAAAAGGAAAGATTAGTCTACAAAGGTTATGCACAAGAAGAAGGAATTGACTATGAAGAAATGTTTTCTCTTGTTGCTAAAAAAGGAGTAAGAACTCTACTTGTATATTCTAGATACAAAGGTTCCAAAGTTTATCAAATGGCATATTAGGGGAAGAAGTTTACATAGAATAGTCAAAAGGATTCATTGATGTTAACAATAAGAACATGGTATGGAGAGTACACAAATCTCTATATGGTTTGAAACAAGCACCAAGAGCATGGTATGAGAGACTTCATAAGTATCTTGTGAAGATTGGATTTTGTTGGTGTATATAGTTATTCACTATTTACATTTACTTAAGTTTACTTAGGTTAATGCATTATTTTAATATTTATTTATTAGTCACCTAGGAGTATGCATACTCTTGTGAGTTGTCATATTGACAACATAGGAGTTCACAACTCTTTTTTGCGCATGGTGTCTACAACATCTCCACTTGAGATACACCTTGTCATTCTTATCCTCTCATCTAGAATGATGGATAAGACATGTGCTTAGTTCTAATGCTTATCTTATCTCCTAGTTCTTTCTAGAGACATTCTATGTGCTTCCTAAGAGGCCTTTATATATAGACAACACTCATCTAAACACATAGTGATGTATCAGGACATGCTATGATATATTGATCATACTTTTTGGTCTACAGTTGTTCTTGTTTTTGAGTTCTATGAGCTTGGGTGAATTTTCTCTAAGGAAAATTCTTATATGGTATCAGATCTTAGAGAATCTCTCTTCACATAGCCATTCAAGACCATTGTTGCTTTAGCACCTTGACTCAAATCTAGAGTACCATAGAAATTGAGAGCATATAGAGCTAGGTCTGACCTCACTATTGCATCTAGAATGTCGATTCAGTGCAAATTTGATATGAATTTGGATACCCTATGCCAATGTAAATTGTAAGGCAAAATTTATTTTCAAGCCGACATCCAAAGGCACCAATTTGCAATTTGGGTATGGTCATTTTTCAAAGATATTTAATTATTTTTTTAGATTTGATTTTTTCTCTACCATTTTGTATAGATTTTTCAAAAAAAAAATTGGCCAAATAGCCTTGTAGAGATTTTTTTTTTGGTACAAGTATTAGGCAATTAGATCCTGACCTTGCACCCTGTGTAGAGAATATTCTACAGAGAACCAAGAATTTTCCTTAATTATTTTAGCGGGCACCTCTTGTATTTTCCTACAAGTTTCTATAGAAGCTCGTACCAAACCTTATACTAGGGGCAAGAATCCACTACACACTGGCCAATAAACCTCCCATCCAATGCTTGTGCTTTACACTCGACAAGTTTCACCTTTTATATAGTGCATTACTTACATTCCCATCAATATGGATAAAGATCCTATTCTCCATTGGTCATGAAATCATTTCTAGCATCACATATGAATTTTGGAAATGCATTTTATACTCTTGCCATAGAAAAAACTTGACCACCAAAGATATACTATAGCACCCACAAAATACAGTCTAGCCATTGGTGATTCCAAGCATAATCTTTTGCACTGTGGTTTAGTTTTTGGAAACTTCTTCCCTTTTGATGCCACTACAATCTAGTTTTTGGCACTACAAAGAAATCTGGTGTCATGCTAGCAGGTATCTCCAACAATGTCAACACACACATTGATGCCAGCACAAATGACTGGATAGCTTGGAAACCCTCACCATGTCAGCGGACACCATTGGCTATACAACTACCACATCTCCAACTTTTGACACATGTCAACCCAAGAACTATCCATGTCAGCTACCCATCACATCAGCAATGCTTACATTAGCTTGTCCAAGTCACTGACACATGTCATATATTTATATAGCCAAGTCAGTATCTGTACTGCCATGTCATCTAGGCAATTATTTTTTGCTGACATTAGCTAGACATGAGGTTAAATTTGATAGTCATCTGATCATCATTTCTAGGCATTTTCTAACTATAGTGATAACTATTTCATCATCAAATTTAAGCTCACAATTTTCTTCCTAGACCCCTCTCTAGATTCAGTTTTGATTTGGTAGCCCAACTTTGATAGGCCATAACTCAGTCATCCAGACTCCAAATTAGGTGATTATTTTTTTTGGTAGAATTTCTTGAACTCTTCATTGGTGCTATTCTTTTCTAGTTTTGGTGCATGGATTTGTCAGAAATTACATCTTTTGATGACTATACCTATCTAATCCTACATTTTGCAACTTGAAATGCTTTGTATAGCCTCATCTAGACTCCTTTTTAGGTTCTATTTTTTTTTTTTAAAGTGTGTTACTTTCCATATCTGCATTCAAATAATAGGGTTGTGTAGATAGAAATATCACTTTTAGCATTAGGGCCTTTTCTACATTATGTTGCTTTTCAAAATTATTGTATATTTGAGCTACACTACTTAGTTCTAGAGTTATTCCTCAAAAGGTAGTTGTAACAAGTAAAATCAAAAGTTCATCTTGTACATTTTGACAAGTGGCCTATTGTAGATGCACCACCTATAAAGCACCAAATCTCACATTAGGGTGGGTTCTTTGATTTGTTTTGCATTTTGGGGGTTACATTGATTAGTCCATCATGGAAGAGGAAGATTTGATTTACTTGACACTAGACAACTATTTGGTATGGAGTCAATTGGTTATCAAATATCTTAGTTAGCACAATGCACTACCATATGCAAGAGGACTTACATATGATATTGAGACTATTTCCTTCATTAGTAGTGTTCTGTTTCTATGTATGGATATGGAGGTTTTGGATTCACTTGTTGACCTTAAGGCAACAAATCCTTATGTTTATTGGATGCATCTTTGGGAGATGTATGGAGATCCACACATTCCTCCACTCCTAAAAGATCTAATACCTCTAGTTGTAGTTGTATCATCTATGAATCAGATCACACCTCTAGATGCTCCTATTGCTCCTATGGATCCTATTCAGTCCATAGATGCTTTGGATTTAATGCAGTAGAAATTTTCATGTCTTCCTACTTTACCTTCATGCAATGACTTCCTTCTAGACATTATAGTGCTATTCTTGGAGTCTCACATTGAAAATTTGGGAGACACCCTTGATGATATTTGTCTTCTTTTTGAGGTAAATTCTTCATCTATTTCCATAGTGACTAATTTATGTACTTTAGCACAGTAAGGTACACTTTGTCTTCTAGTTCCACCCTCAGGTGATGACTTCTTGACTGATATTTTAGGTTTGTTTGTAGATTCACACATCATAGACTTGGAAGACTTCTTTGATGATATTCTACTTCTCTTTGATGAGGATGATCCTTCTATATTTGTTACGAGGGCTCACTCTAACCCTCATGTCCATTCTCTACATGATCAGTCTTTATAGGTTGATGTGATTGTGGATCCTTATGTACATTAGTTGTAGGAGGTCTCTCTATCATTTGAAGAGATTTTTGGTTCTTTGAAATAGATTCTATAGATATCCTTGCTAGATCTTCACTTCATCTCAACAATTTTGGGAGGATTCACCATTAGTATTAACACTTGAACAAGCTTTAGAGACACCTTATATATTGAGATTCTTTCCACACCCAAGGGAAGCATATCACTGGTACCTTTGTCATTGTTTCTTCCAAAGGGGAGGAACATCATTCAATGGTCATGGATCAAATTCTACCTTGGAGCGTTTCTCAATAATCGACACACTACATTTTTTTTATTTATTTTTTGGTGGGGGGGGGGGGGGGGGGGGGGCGACTACCTTGTCTCCTTTTTCTTCTCCTTTATGAGGGGGGCTTTTTCCTCTTAGGGGGTTTTGTCCTTCTCCCATTTATCTCTTGTATATACTTGATGTATGTCATAATGGGGGAGTCTTGATTACTCCATCCATCCATATATCCTATTTTTATCTCTCTTTTTGGGGGGAGGGTTTTTTCCATGAGGTTTTCCCTTGTTCTCTGCTTTATAAGAAATTGCATTTCATCATGTGCATGGGTACCTAACATGACCTAGTAGCTGGGACCCATTATGCATTTCATTCTAATTTTTGTAACCTTAAGGGCATTCCATTAAGTTTCACTTAAGGGGGGGTGTTGGTGTAAATAATTATTCACTATTACCACTTACTTAAGTTTACTTGGTTAATGCATTATTTTAATATTTATTTATTAGTCACCTAGGAGTATGTGTATTCTTGTGAGTTGTCATATTGAAAAAATAGGATTTTGCACCTCTTTTATGCACATGGTGTCTACAACATCTCCACTTGACATACACCTTGTCACTCTTATCCTCTCATCTAGAATGATGGATAAGACATGTGCTTAGTTTTCATGCTTATGTATTGGTTCTTTCTAGACTCTAGGTGCTTCCTAAGAGGCCTTTATATATAAGCACTCCTAGTGTGTACACTCATATAAACACATAGTGATGTATTAGGACATGCTATGATATATTGATCATATTTTTTGGTCTACAGTTTTGCTAGTGTTTGAGTTCTATGATCTTGGGTAAAATTTTCTCTAAGGAAAATTCTTATAGATTTGAAAGGACTTATGATAACAATAATTTTTACATGAAGACAGAGAAAGGAAAAGTTATTTTATTATCTAAAATTTTTGTTGATGATATCATATTTGGAGATCAAGATACTTTAAGTAAGGCATTTACAAATGAAATGAAGCAATAATATGAGATGTCTATATTTAGAGAGATTAAGTTCTACGTGGGTTTACAAGTATATTAGATGAAGTATGGTATATACATCACTTAGTCAAAGTATGTCAAGGGAATATTGAATTTTTTTTGATTGGAGGATTCCAAACTAGTAAGTACACCTATGGTGACAAGACATAAATTGTCAAAGAATGATGATTCAACTGAGGTGAATCAAATATTATACAAGTCTATGATTGGAAAATTATAATATGTAGTACATAGAAGAACTAATATTGTATTATTTGTTGGCATAGTTGCAAGATTCTCTGCTAATCCTAGGGAGAATCATTTGATGGTTTTAAAGGGAGGAATGAGATATCTAAAAGAATAAAGGAGTATGGTCTAAACTATAAGAAAAATGAGAAATTTTAATCAATAGCCTATACTGATGCTAATTGGGATTGAAACATTGATGATAGGAAAAGCACCAATGGAGGAGAATTTCTCTTAGGCAAGAGGCAAGTTACATGGACTAGCAAGGAATAAAATTGTACTTCACAATCTACTATTGAAGCTGAATATGTTGTTGCTACTATAAATTGTACAAACATTGTATGGATCAAACAACTAATCAAAGGTATGAAGGAAGAGATAACTAAACTAGTGACATTTCACTATGATAATACAAGTGCTATTAATATATCAAAGAATTACCAAAGGATTCTCATGAGTATCTAAGAGGTAAACTAGGGGTTATACCCCTATCAAAGGCTATCTAAGTAACAAAAGGATTTCCCTATATCAAACAAGCCAATTTTCACATGTTACAAATTGATGCAGTGGATCTTACTTCAGGAGCTGCCTAAAGTAATCAAAGAGCTAGAACTACAAATTAGTCACAAGAAAGGTGATAGAGGGAAAAACTAAAGAAGCTTATATCTACATATTAAGAAGTCAAGTCATTGGCATTATTGTCGAAAAGGGAGAAACACAAAAGTTAAATTGATCCTAGAAGAAGAGATATACAACTGAGAGGGAGATAGAAAATACATAAAAAGAAAACAAAGATGGAGAAATCCTAATACACTATATGAGGGAGAAATATATCTACTAATTACATCTACCTAGCAAGATGAAGATAATGTAGAGAGAGATATAAGAAGTAATTCAAGAGTCATGAGGATGAAACAATAGAGTTTTTGAAACCTATTCAAAAGCTGGAAGTTGCTGATAGAGGGAGAGATTTCAATACAAGGAATTATTTTATTTTTGGTATTTTGTTGCTCTTACTATTTTAACCTATTCAGTTTGTTTGCTCAGTTTGGTTTTCCATCAATGCCAAAGAGGAAGATTTTTGAAAGAGGGAGACTGTTGAAAATTGATTGATATAAGTATGATCAATATTTTCATCATTTTTTTGTCATTGATGTCAAACCTACTTTTGGCTGGTAATACAACTGCTTATATGATTTAAGTACTAGCACTTGTTTGATTGATGAAGAGGATTTGGTCAAAAAGATGTAACAAAGGCACCTAGAGGAAAGGTTGAGTTATGATATACAAAGGAGTACAAGAATCAAATAAGATAGTGTTAACATGGTATATTAACACGGTATATTGATAATATACTTAAGGTTTCAAAGATTGGCTACACTAAGCAAGTTTAGAAGAACAAGTTAAACAAAGTTTGTTTGCAAATCTTAATCAAGTGGATAGTAGGTTTTAAACAAAGTCAGTGCAAGTTGAGAACAAAATCAATTGGATCCAAGTAAAAGTCTATTCAAATGCAAGTCAAGCAAAATAGTGGATGCCAAGTAAAGTTTAGTTGATGCCAAGCATTAGTAAAATTTAGTTTTTGTTGAGAAATTTTATGAAGGATTTCAAGAAACAAAGTGTGTGCCAAGAATAAAATATAAGTTAATGCTAAGTAGTTGCATTATTCGAAAGCTCCTGAATTTGATTGATCTAGGCTGACAAGTTTATTTTCTTGGATTATGTGAACTAGGTGGAAGATAAGATTGATGAGCTAGTGACATAGAATTCATGGTAAATCATTTTGAGACAAATTTAAAGAGGATTAAAGGAGAAGTTTCTAGAAGAGATAAAATATGGGGTAGATTCATTGAATCTTACCTAATCTTTCATAACCCTAAACTGGATGATGGAGAATAAATGACAAAAGATCTTAATTTCCTATTTAAAGAAATGGTTAGTTGGAAGAAAAGGTTGTCATGCACGAGAACCTAAGGAAAAAAAAGAAGTCAAGGGCATTACATCATCAAGTGACCTAAGAGAAGAGTGTAACTTGGCATGTTAAGCAAGAAGGCTCATGGGTATGAATTCTTGAAGGGTGAACAAGATATCAGGGCTAAAACATGTGAAAGCTAATCAGAATGAAGGACTAAAATAGAGATCTTTAATTTGCAAATAGAGTTGTATGTTTCTATTAGATCAAGCATTACTATTACCCTCTAATAATTGTATCAATCTAGGGTAAATCCTTTGGATTGAGGTTGACCTAACAATCATTTGTAAATCTTTTAACTAGGTGACATTTAAAGTGAATGGTCTAAAGTCCTCTAACAAGGCACACTCTTAACAAGGTGATTGAAATCCTTTAGCAGGGTCATATTTAATAGTATGTATTGTAACATTTAACAAGGTTGGCCTTTTACAGGGCATCACTTCATAAGAGTGAAAAAGAGTAGCATGTTACTAGTGGCTTTTCTCAAATTCGGTTTCCACATAAATCATTGTGTCAAATGTGTTGTTGAATTTATTATGCTTCATGTTTACATTTCTGCCAATTGATTCGATAGGAACTCACAAAGTTTTAAGTGATTACATAATCTTATGGATGCAAGAATGATGATAAAAATTTTATGGGTTCACTAAAATGTGAAAATTTTTATTTATACATATGGACCTTGGATAACTGATTCCCCCCCAATTGTTTAGAATTCCAACAAATGTTATGTTAGAATGACTATATATGTAAGTTTAGAGATATTCATTTTATCAGTGCAGAGTCTAATTAGTCTCCAAGTGAGAGATTCTTGTGATGTTGAGCCTTATCAGACTTAGAGGATAATTTATCTAACTTTATTTAGTTCAATTTCTCCCCCAAGTTATTACTATGTAGATTTGGGGGAAGTTCTCCCAAGACTAATGCTAAACCAAGTAATATGTGGAATGTTCCACCAATCAAATAAAATAAGACATCAACTAAAATGTGATTGGTGTTCATCTTGATTTAAATAAGATAGGGTCAAGGGGAAATGCTCCTTTTATGGTCTTGTAACAAACATTGACATACTAAACATCATTAAACATGATATCAAATTCATCTAAAGTAAAGATTAAATCCCAAGAGAACATACTCTAGATACACTAAAGTACCAAGTGAATATCCAATATTGACATTAAATTGGAAGTAGACCATCTTAGTTATTGGTCCTAGTAGTGGTATAGGTAGATATGCCTCCCAACGACATAGTACCCATATCCTCATACCTATCATTCTCATGGAGATAATGACCCAACCATAATAGCATAAGATAATCATCCATGAATAACACATGTATGCCAACAAGAATATGGTACCAACATCTATATGCTTAAGAAGATAATGCAATACAATAGGTCACTAGTTAGACCCACTATGGATACCTATGTAGGGACTTTAGTCAAGTATCATTAATTTACATTGTGTAGTGCAAGTACTTTGAGCCTTTGATCAACTCCCTCAATAGGCCAGACTCACAATGTATCCTCAATCAACTCCCTCAAGCAGCCATAAACACACCTTTCATTAATTCCCTTGAGAGGCTAGGAGTTCCATAATATTATCTTTGTTTTATTTTATTTATCAATTAATTAATTTAGTTTTTACTTGTTACAACCTCTTCACATTACCTTATTTCCCACTTACAGGATGGGGTACACAAGAGAAGCCACTCCACATGTCTACCTTACATACCCATGCTAACAAAACAATGAGTTCCCAAAAGCAATGCAAGTTCACCTGACCCCCCAAATGAAAAATCCCTCAACTGCCATATATTTGGGTGTTCTAGTCTCATAAGATCCTATCATACACATGTGCATGTGATCAGGTGTGAGGAAAAATAACTTAAAAAATGTAATCACACATACCAATGCAAGATTTGGCTATGAGAAATACAAAAATAAATTAGAGTTAAAATTATCACTCTACTCGTCAATAACTAGGAGTGTGGATTCTACATGAGTCCCAATTGGGTAACAAAACCCTAATGTCATGAACTCACTCGACCAACCCAAATCTTGGAGTATGGATTCTACATAAATCCTATTCAAGACAAACTAAAAACTTGGTTGGATTGGAAATCTAGCATACATTTCAAATCAAAAACTAAAATAAGATCCAAAGATCCTGCAAGAAAACTAGGTGGCACACAAAATGAGATGGTGTAAAAAGTGCTCAAATATTAATGTTGTCTTAAATCAACAAAATTAAAAGCCATTATTCAAATGGTTTCAAAACTACTAAAAATATATTAAAATTCAAGTTCTAAGCTCATATGGAAAAATGACCAGCATAATAGTATTAAACTTCAAATTAAAACCACCAAAAATAATCAAATGTTTGTACCCACCCAACCGAGTAGAACTAGCATACCAAAACATAGGATAATACTAGTTCTCAACCTCCATTCAATTTAATATAAAAAATAAGAACTAAAACTAAATAAAAACAATAAAATAAGAGAGCCCTACCTCACAACCAAAGGGGCTAAAACAAGACCAAATGCCACAAAATAGTGAAACAACCAATAGTGATAAAATTCTCAACAACCAAAGAGTTTCTTTCTCTAAATCCAACAAACCTATCCTCATGATGATCACACAAACATAGATCTCGCAATGATCAAATTTCCAAATACTCACAAGTGGGTTTTGGAGGATTTGCTCCAAAATCTTGAATTAAGATGTGAGAAGTGAGAATAAACTCACTTTTAGGCAATATATATTCACTTTTACAAAGTCACATATAAATTAAATAATATAATTAGCTTCCTTAACCCAAATAAAATTAGGTAATTCCAATTAAATTGGAATTCAACTACAAAAAAATAGCTAGTAAATTAGAATAAGTTAAATCAAATATAAAATTCTCATTAAACTATTAAATTGTAATACTTTTAACTTCTACAACCATTGTGGATTCCTAAATGCATAGACACCCTCATAGGTCTAATACCAAATGCATAATGAATCTATATTTACCAATTAACTAGAGGGTTAATTATTTTAACTAACATTAATATGTCACCCATACAGGGATGACATTGCGTAAGTATGAATAGTCAAATCACTAATTCTACATGGCACTATCGAGGATATAAGTCTTGAAAAATAAACAATATGATCAAATGTAGATGTATGATGATAATATAGCTAAAGAAACAATGTGAGAAATCACTTAAATGATCATTTAATTAATTTCATTAAAACAATCTATTTAAATCATTCATTTGCACCATAATAATATTTTACAACAAGAATGATATAAATACACTAACCTTATTGTAATAAAGTTCATCATATATCTCAAAACAAATAAATCAACATGGTGCTAACACATGAGTAAACACTAATGCAAGAACCTAGCCTAGTGCAATAAGATAATAAAACACAGTGTAATCACTGTAAAAATCTCATGGTAATCACATAACAATATCCTGATACTTATCTATCTAGGAAACCTCTAGCACAACGTTAGTGAAAGCATGTAACACATCATAATCTCATAAATTAGGAATACACATAAACAACTTCCTAAATAAATAATATAAACAAATCACTCCAATGGTGTAGACCACTCATAGGTCCCAATCATGATCACTTATGAAGAAAGATCATAAAGGTTGCATTCATTAGGATGACTTACATAAATCAAATGGGAGAGGCACTACATCATCCCCTCCCAAAGACCAGGCTTAATCCTAGAAGTTTTTAATCCAAGAATAGAAACCAACTACCCAAATCAAATCCAAAAATGCACAAAAACCTCACCTAGCCACCAACTCAACACCATAAGGCAAGATAAAACAATCAAAATCCTTATTGCCATATACTGCAACAAAAAAATGTTTGGAGAAACAAGAGAGGAGGAGTGTTGACACACACCATACATCCTAATAAGGAAGTAAAGGAACATTCTCAATCCATATAATCTCATTTTACAAATCCAACATTAATTCACCCATCTTACAAGAATTTGTGAATAATTGAGACAAAATATTTTCAAACTAAGTAGCAAGAATAAATAACAATTTAACAAGTGCATACATTTATCAACTTTTTTTTTTGTTTCAAGTGAAAATAATATATTTATCTATTATAAATATGGCTAGTAAAATGAGTTAGGATTTTCATTTATGGAAACATATATCTCAGGATGAGATGGAAGAATACAGTATTGAAGATTCTATAGTTAGAGATAAAATATTGTCTAAGTGTTAGATTGTTTTATGTGTAGCGCATAGATTCTTTTCAATATAGTGAATGGTAATAAGATATTTGGCATGTGAAAAGTTAAGGGAAGTTATATCAAAGTTTTTTGATTGTGTGCCTAAGTAAGAATTTAAATATGAAGAGTACATACAAAGTTATAGACCAAATACTAGTAAAGGTAGTATGCATAGTGGAATAGAGTACAAAAGAAATAGAGGAATAAAGTATTAAGGAATTATCTCAGCCACAAAATAATTACTTACTTTTATAAGGATCACATCCTAGATGTTTAGTTTTTCATAACATGTGATTGCATCAAGCATACTACAGAAGAGTTTTTTGAAAAGAAATAGCATAAGTAAAACATTATTTTATGCCAAGTCAGATGATGTGTGATATATGCAATATATGAGAATGAAAAGTATAAGATATGTATGTAAACTATGTATATGGCATGAAAACTTATATGAGAGATATGTGATGTGAATTATGATGTCAACGCAAGCTATGAAAAGTATGGAAATCATTAATAAAGAGGTTTTTGTATCTATCTCATTTTCTATAAAGGTATTATATTGTATAATTGTATGTTAGGGAAGTGGACTCTTCTTGCATATAGTTGTGATTGTAATTGTGGATTCTTTTGTTTAGTGGATCATTTTGTGGGAGCCATCCCCCACTAGAGTTTTCCATTGGCCAAAGTATCCATAGTTAAGAAATAATGGTGTTATGAGTTCCCTTTGTGTATGATTTTGTTTACTATTAAACATTATTAGTTTACTTTCATATGCATGTTGTAAACTACATACTAATATATAGTTGTGGGAAAAAATTTGTAGAATACTAATTCACCCCTCCCCCCCAATCCCTTCTCAATATTATCTATTTCTAGCAATTAGCGTCAAAGCCTAGTCACTCAAAAGAGTCTTAACAACTTGAGTAATATCCATATGGATATGGATGTAGAAAATAATAATGAGAAAGTAAGTTTTGAGAGGTTGGGTGGGGGGGTTGAATCAACACTTAAAAATTTTACTTCTTAAACATTTTACCACACATCCATCTCATAACTTAGCATGTAAAATGAAACAAGTAAACATGCATCACATCCAAAGCATTAGGTAAATCAACACATAACACATAAGATTTTGGTTACCCAAAAACACTCCAATGAGAAGGTAAAATTGAGGTGGACATGATACCCACAAATCTTCACTACTATAGTTGTAAGGTGTGGCCTATTATGGCTACAAAGTTTTAATCATAATATATGATGTACCCTTTGAAAGTTCTACCCTATTAAAGGCTTACAATACTATAAGGTCTCACCTTGATTAAAGGATTTAAACTCACAACAAATTAAGCATATGTTAGAATATTTATAAATGTCTATTAGGACTACTCTATTAAGAGATTTACATTCTATCATCTATTAAAATGATTTAACACCTAATCCTTTCATTAGCACCTTGTTGGTTGATGATAGATCTCCTCTTTATTAGTTATCTTTTGATCCTATAGATCAAATCTATCCTCTCTATCATTTCATTGCTTATTTTTGTTCCACTCAAACTAATCATGCATTGTAGTTCCATAATGTAGCCATCATTTCCACCATGAAATTCTCTCTATACTCTTAGCATTCCTCTCCTTGCACATGTAATGCTTCTCTTCACATCCTCATTCACATACTTACTCCCCCTTAGATTTTACCTCATTTTGTAGGCATTATGAAGATGGGATAGGTCATAATAAATGGTTTTGGTTGATCCTTATTACTGCCTACTTCTTCCATTAATATGATAGGAGCCTTATTTCTTAATATCAAAAATTAATATTCATGTCGGCAAAAAATGGTTAACATATAATTGTGTGCCATAACAAAAATCTATGTCAAAGATTGACAACTCAACATCAATAAACTCTGATGCTCAACCTTCACTATGCTCTTTGTATTGATACTTGGCTTATAAATGGCTTGGCACTTACTCTTGGTTGACACATGAATCACTTGACACATAATGTTTTGTTAGCTTCTTCTATTTTCTTAGCACTTGAGTGACTCAACACATAGTGACTACTCGACATATACTAGTGCTTGACATTAACTGTCATATTACTCAACATGTATTAATTGCATACTTATGCTCGACATACAATATGCACTTAGCTTTCACTATTCTTTGCTAGATAATGACTAAGTGTTTTGTCACTACTTTGTCAAAACCACAATGAGATTAAAAATATCCCACTTTGACATGGGTAGTAAAAAAACTTTGCCACGCATATAAAATCTTATTTTGTGCATAAGTCAAATAATATATCATCTCTATACAACTTCTATACAAAATTTCAAAATCTCAAAATTTGAAAAATGTTCTCTCATACCTTATTACTACTCCGTCTTATTAAATACTTCATTTCAATCTTGTAACCTCTTCTAAGTAGATATTTTCCTTGACAATATCTTCAAAATTTTCAAAATCTTCAAAATCCCCCTTTTTTGAGACTTGTTGTTTGGGTGGTACACTTATAGTGTACTTGTCCAAAAAAATCCTATGTGGTTGTATTATAATTACTAAAGAGGAATCCTAATTTTCTCTAGCTGCATCTAAAATTGAATTTGTATTTCTATATTTACTAGCATATCTACTAGACTTTCTTCTATAGAAAGATGATAAGCGTTCTTCAAAAATGGTTCTACAATGGCTAATTCCTTTAGTAAAACTTTCATGTGTGGGGTCAACATGGACTGAATGCTGATCAAAGTTGATCTTATATTTTCATCCTTTCCTTGCAACTTGGTAAGCCTACTTTGTGTTAGTAATAATCTCTGAAAATGAACTTGACTAGTGCCATGAAAATGCTTCAATGTATACTTGTTAATTGTAAATCTCCTTGCAGCTAGTCAATTGACTCTTGAGTTTGTTTAGTAAAGATATCAATAGCACATAGTTTTCTATATAGAGAGAAAATTTTATCCAAAAGTATCTTAACATTCTCCATCTTAGTTGCTAAATAAACTTGTCTTAGTGCAATGGCACTAGATATCTTGTCCATAACCTTAGTGTTAAATTTCCTTTCAGGCCATTCCAATAGGTTTATATTTGTCTCTATATCTTCATCCTTTATCTTCTCAACTATATGTACAAGTATCTCTAAGATAGGATTATTGGAAAATGAATCTAGAATATCAAAAAAATCTTTTAAAAATCTCTAATATCATGTAGAAATTGTTTTTTCTTATGCTCCCTTCTCAAGATTTATTGGCTTCATTTCCTCTCTCTAGCCTCTTGAAGAACAACCATTTCTTCAAGTTTGATTTTTTTGGGATCAAACTATTGTAAAAAAACAACTTCATCTAAACTCACATCCTCAAATGATGTAGTCTCACCACTCTTAGGTGTACTAGTACTCAACCTTGATATCTATAATGGTGTAGCTTGATTACTCATCCTTTGAAGAGTTTGGCTACTATGAGGATGTGTAGTGATAGGTAAAGTGACTAGTGTCTATATAGCTACCCATTCCTTTGTCTTAATAGTCATCTTATTCTCTTCCTCTTGTTCAAGCTTTATTTGATCTTTAATGGGTTTTAGTGAGGTAAGTGTAGGATTATCATTTGTAACCTCTTTCTCTTTATTAGCCTCTTTGTCAATTATGAAAAGTTCTTAAAACCCTAGGCTTTGTAGACTCGACATTGATATAGCTATAGTATCGATATCCTTATCCTTCATCTCAATGACAAAAGTAGGCATTAAATATGGTCCTTGGTTAAGTTCAGCTTTTTGTTCCAAGGTAACACTTTGAACTAATGTTTTTTCATGTGTTTCATTTTCCTCAACTTCTACAATATGTGGGCAAACAGTAGATATGTCTTGTTGTTGTGTCATAGTGGATGTAATCTTAGCATTTTGACATTCATAAATCCTTACGAATATAGAATTTGTGTATGGAATAATAGTATTTGTGTATTCCCATTATGATCTCTTTAAATTTTCCTCACTCAATGGATTTACATTCTATGTAGATTTATTAGGTATATCCTCAATAGTCATTGACTCCTATTGACTCTCTTTCTCTCCATGTTTAGGACTAGTGTTTAACTCATGAACATCCTATGCATCTTTCTCAACTATGTGATCCTGAGTAGTTGTATCTTATCATGGTTCATTCTTCTCTACCTCTATTTACAATGATTGTGTGGTCAACCTATAGATTATTTTCAAAAGTAATTTTCTTTGGGTTACCACCTCTTCAACTCTACTTCTTAGAATGTGAAAGGCTTTTTATTTAGGAGAAAACCTCACTTTGTGTTTCTCTACATCATTTGCAATAATTTTCTTATCAAATTTAGGTATAGCTTTAGCTAAATTAACCTACCTAATTTGGTTTTTAGTCTCCATACTAAACTTCAATTTCTACTCAACTCTTTCATATAGAATTTTTGGTAATGAGTTTGCAGTCTCTAATGGAGTGGTTTTAAAAGTAGTCATCATGTCATAAATAACTTCTTCAATATTATTCTTATCTCCATTCTCTAACTCATCGAAATCAACATGTTGAAAACCTGACAAATCTACATTATTATTTATATTGTCACATAGGTTTTCAATATTAGATGAAGAATTGTGACTTACCACTTTGAATTTACTAATTTCATTGGATTATGTCCTTTCATCATTTGATTCCTCCTAAAGTTGCAAACTTCTCTTCAATCTCTTAGTAGGCATGCTTAGCTCTACTATATCATCCTTCTTTTTAGTTTTTTCTAATATAGCTTTCTTGGCTTGTATAGTTACAACCCTCGTGTTTGACCCTATCAAAGGTGTAGTTGGCTCCTATTGTTTCTTCTTTGCCACTTTTTTGGGTTTCTCTACTTTCTTTTTCTATGCCTTCTTCTTAGTTTTCTTTGGTTCTAGCCTAACTTCCTCTTCACGCTTTGAAGCTTGTCTCCTTGTTCTTGTGTAAGTTGTAAAATTCCTTGAGCTTCTTCTTCTTCTTCTCCTTCACCAAAATTTCCTTTCAATTTCTTCACCATTTTTCTCTTCTTTCTAATGATGGTGGAAGTCTACAAGTTTATAGTTATCCTTGATTTGGCTTCATCATAATCTCCAAAAGATGTAGTATCCTTTTCAATATCTTCTACCAACAATGTACTTATAGCTACTGAAGCCTCATCAACATTCATCTCATATGGAAATGGTATCAACCATCTAACCCTTGGAATAACTACCTAAACATAGGTACATAGTAAGCATCTACTAGGAAGAAAACATCATTATAATGTTGCTCCACTAGAGATACATGAATTCTTGATATCTTCTTCATTGGTTTATTGAAATATTCAAAATAATAATTCATTACCAAATAAAAATTTTCTCCTAATTACTCAATGAGTTCACCTACCTATTGGGTAATATATGGACTAGACTTCCATACTACCTTTCCAAATGTAGGAAATGTAATTTGTATGCACAAGAATAGAAAGATAATGAATGAACCAAACTTATATGAAGAACTCTTTGCCTTTCTAATAGCTTCTAGGTTTTCTAATAGTTCTTGATGTTAGCATAAATGCTGGTGATACTACTTTGAGGGAGTACCCTAAGCATTGGAGAGTATTGACATGTTGCATTCATGATTGTTCTTGACATTGATGTCAACATAGTAGTAAGTTTGTGAAGACCAATAGAGTAATAGAGAGAGATTGTAGTTGTATGGACAAGGGTTTTCTTGTCTAATGATGTGCAGTCATAGACATGTTTAGTACAGTATCCTCATGATGTGGTTCAATGCACAACACGTTAGTCAAAGATGTATGGAATTTTTACCTAATTTATAGAGAGTAGTATAGAAATAGAGTATTAGGAAATAAATTCCTAATGTTTGTTCACTATCTTACATATGAGATGTAACGAAGAGATGCATGGTTACATGGTGATAGAGGATAGTTTGTTAGTGATGTCAGAAAGTGTGCAAGACCTAGTTTCATAGTGTCAATTTTTGTATAGACTATGAGCCAACAATGGGATTATAATTGTAATTAATTAATTATCCTACTATAATTAATTGGGAAAGCCTCAAGGCCAACACAAGGAATTATTTTGAAGATATGGTACAATGGAAATATTTTTCCTTGTTTATAATGTGTGTTATGATCATGTATGAAGTGAGAAATAGAGCAGAGTATTTACTAAATATGAGTAAGTGATCCAAGGGATTACTAGATACAATATTGGTGATCTAGTTAAAATATTAGAAGGACATCTAACAAGGAAATCTGACATGCTAAAGAAATAAGCAATATATACTCCAACTAAGTAAAACATGTCATCTATTCATGTGCTAAACATCATAATAAAGGAATGCATCAAATAAAATAACATCATCTAGGCATGATATCCAAGCATTCTAATGAAATCATAAATCACATGGAAGCATACTTTGGAATCTTGAATATACTAAGTGAACATCAATAACTGGTCACACTAGAATAATTTATCATTTATGTACACTAGTCCCCAGTAGTGGTATAGGTATCTATGCCTCCCAACCATGTGAAACCCATAGGTCCACTCCTACCATGCTGATGGAGATAATGATCCAACCAAAAACACACATAAAGCAAATTTCTATGGCTAACACTCATGCTAGATAGTAATGATGACTAAAACCAAGATCATGAGACAATGCAAGTATAATAGATCCTAGTGAGACACTCAAAGTCTTACTATGTACAGACTGACATAGAGAGTAATTGCTTGACATTAGATAGCCCAAGCTAGTATCATGTGGCATCAACTCCCCAACAAAAGGCACATGCATTGTGTCCTCGAACTAACACCTGCTCCTCACATATCATTTTAATTATCTTAATTTATTATCCAATAAATTTATTTAGTTATCACTTTTTAGAATTTCTTCACACCAACCCTCTGGGTAATGGTCACTAGGATGTGAGATAGAAGCCCCCTCCATGCTACCCTACCCTACCAATGCTCATCCAATGATGAGTGCCTATAGACCTACATATTCCCATCCCAACCCCAATGGGCAGAACTCAGCTAAAATACAAACAAGAGATCAGGCCTCACAAGTCACTCAACAAATGCACATGCACATGCTCTTATGTGGCACACTACCATCATGAAGATCATAAACAAAGGCTAGATGAGAACACAAGCAATAAAACTCAACCAAAAATAGGATTGGGAGTATGAATGTGGAACACATCCCAATGCAACATAAAAGTGCAACAATGGTCTAAATGATATCCTATGGATAATCCAAGGCCACAACCAACATCATGCCAAGAAAACTTGAGAAAACTAGGTGGCACATAAATCAAGGTAAAAACCTCAAAACTCAAAAAAAAAACTTTAAAATTATAACCCATTTGGTCTTTTGGCACAAAAGCCACAAAATACTAATAAAATTCATGTTCAAACACCTTATGCAAAAAATGACTAGCATAACGGTGCAAAACCCCAAACCCTCATCCCAAAAATTCGTAAAATGGTCATACCCATCGAGACAGGAAAAACTAAAAATTAAAAATGAAGGGGAACACTAGTTCTCAACCTCCTAAGACATAGCTACCAAAAATGAAAGCATAAATGAAGTTGAAACCAAAAATGGGAGAGCCCTACTTGACAGCCAAAAGGGCTAAAATGGGATTCAACTAGATAAAAAAATAAATCTTATGGAAGCTTCCAAATGTCACGACAAAGAAAGATCTCCCTAAGCTAGATCCAGTGAGTCTGACTTCATGAAGATCCCATGCTCATAGCTCTCATAACAAACAGAAATGCAATCCTCTAGAAGAGAATTTGAAAAAAAAAGCTCTCAAAATTCTTATTTGTAAAAGTGAGAAGTGAGGAATTAATTTCCTCTTTGGATACTTATTTACTTTCCAAGTGAATAATCGATTAGGGTAAATAACTAGGAAACCTAGGTAATTCTGAATTAAGCCAAAAAAAAATAGGATAGTCCATGAAATTGAAATTCATCCATGGCAAAGCTACCAGAAATTAAAATTAATGAAAATAAAGCCTAAAAACCCAAAATCACAAAAACCTTCATAACAACTTTTGCTACAATGTGAACCTCTAAATGCACAAACATGTTCATAGGTCTAATCACATAATGAAAATGAGTCCAAATTTAATCAAATCACGAGAAGTTTTAATTAAAACAATTAAATAAGATAAATCGACCATATAGGGATGACATTAGTTAAATATGAACAACTGACTCATGAAGTCCATGTGCCACTACTAGGGATATAAATCTTGCACTCTAAAACAAATTGATCAAGTCCAATTTCATATAATAACATAGAAAAAGAAATAAATGCATTAAGTAACCTAATTTAACCATTTATTCAATTGTACTAAAATAATCCATCTACATCAATCACGTTTGCATATAGCATCACAATGTAAGAATGAAATAAATAACCATAACATTAAATCTAACATACAACATAATTAGAGATATGTCCAAATTCTAAATAACCATATATCATCATAAACATATTGTCATCCCAAAATGGCATCATCATGCAAATATAATCAACTAAACAACATAGTAATCTAACATCTATGATACTAAAATCAAAGTATACCATCTAACCCTCAAGTCATCTCAAATGTAAAAATAACATGAGTAATAAGTATATCTCAAATCAAACTATAAAAAGGTACAAACTACAAACATGAAAGGTGCTACAATAGTACCTCATTACTGGACACTTATTACAATTCTTTCAATACTTGGAAACAACATAATATAATGATAGATTATTTCTTTCTTATAATCACTTCATTACATCTTAATATATGCTGATAGATCCTTTTGATTACTTGAAATCTTGGAATTAATGAAAATTATATCATTTTAGATGGCAGTTCCATACATACCTTTGATTTCCTAGTTGGGGGTGATGTGATCACCTAATCCATTGGATAAAGTGATCTCATCTTGGCTTTATGTGCTACAATCTTCCTTCTTTCTCGATGTCTTGTTCATTTGCATCTTTTTCTTTTCAAGATCTACCTTTCCTTTAGCTTCGTTGAATTCATTGCTCAGTATAGTTGACCAAGTCGGATAGTTTCTACTTATATGACCAGTCTTAAGACAACTAAAGCACAAAATCTCATTCAACCATTTGTTGTAATTACTTTAGAAATATTTCCTAATTCAATTTATAAAAACATGACCATACTCACCATAATAATGACAATTATACCTTGTATTGTAATCCCAATCATAAGAATTCCCATGATGATGTACCTTGGTTTTCTTGTTTGATGTCCACTTGGGTTTGGATCTACATTCATATGCCTTGTGTCCATACTTCTATTACTTGTAATAGTATCCTTTAAATCTCTAAGTGTTGATGGTCTTTATCCTACATTCATGTGTCTAATGTCCTTTCTTGTTGCAGTTATGACAATGTTCCTTGAATTTTAGCTTAGGGCTTTAATTTCTAGTATTGCTCCTATAGACATTTTTTGTGTGACCCATTTTTTCATAGTAATGACAAGTGGGCTTGTTGTTATTTTCTTTTTTTCCTTTATTCACCACTTCTAGATGATTCTCCTTCCTCGATAGTAGAATATTCCAATCCATTAGTTTCTCAAAGTACTTTATGGCTTCGCTAGGATTATTAAGCTTTTCCTTTTCTATCTTGAATTCATTATGTAGTAGGGCATTTTGTGTTTCCAAAGTTGTAATTTCAATGTCTTTCCTATTCAATTCTTTATTTGCAATCATCACATGATTGATCAAATCCATTTGAATACTTGATAACTTTTGCACATTTGATGAATTCTTCTCAAGTATATTAGGTAGTAATCTTTTGTCTTCTTTAATAATGACTCTATCTTCTTCAAATTTATTTATTATTTCTATTGTCTCACATAACAATATTGACTAAATTTCTTGTTCCCTTTTTAGATTCTTGACTTCTTCATTTAGGGCACTTTTCTTTTTCATTAGATCTACAATTTTTGCATCAAATTCTTTGGGCTTCTTAGCCTCAAACAATCTTGTAATGTCTTCTACTTAATATTGAGTGTCATTTTGTTGAATGGCCAATTCCTTTCTTTTCTTCAATTACTATTATATTTCATCTCTTTCCTGCTTAAGTTGATGTAGGAAAAGTTGTATTTCAATCTTTTGGTTATCAATAGTCTTTTGGAGTTTGTAGAATTCCATCTTCAAGTTATTACCTCCAAACTGTCAAAATTTCCTTTCTAGAGAACAAAGCTCTAATACCAATTGTTGGAAATAAAAATGGGAAAGTAATTTCTAAGAGGTGGGGGGTGTAAATTAGTACTTAAAACTTTTTCCTATAAAACATTTTATGATACATCCATCTCATAACTTAACATGTAAACTAAAATAAGTAACCACACATCACATCTAAAGCATAATGTAAATCAACACATAACACATAAGATTTTGGCTATCCAAAAACCATCAAATGAGAAGGTAAACCTAGGGTGGGGATGACACCCACAAATCTTCATTACTATAGTTATAAATTGTTGCTTATTATGGCTACAAAGTTTTGATCATAATCTATGATCTACTTTGTGAAAGGTCTGCCTTGTTAAGGGCTTACAAGACTATTAGGTCTCACCTTGATTAAAGGATTTAAACTAACAACTAAGTAAGCACTATGTTAGGGGATTTAAAAAAGTCTATTAGGACTACTCTATTGAGATATTTACTCTATATTTCCTATTAAAATGATTCAACACTTGATCCTTTAGTTAGCACCTTGGTACTTGATGTCAAATATCCTCTTTACTACTTATCTCCTCCTAATTATATCTATCTTTTCTATCCTTTCACTTCTTATCTTTGTTCTTTCCAAATTGATTTTGCATTGTAGCTCCATAACTTAGCCGTCATTTCCACCATGAAATTCTCTCTATACTCTTAGCATTCCTCTCCTTTCACATGTAATGCTTCTCTTCGCATCCTCAATCCCATACTTATTTCCCCTTAAGGCTTACCTATTTTTGTAGGAATAATGGAGATGGGCTAGGTCATAATCAATAATTGAGGTTGATCCTTATTTCTATCTAATTCTTCCCTTAATCTGGTTGGTTGTATGTATTCACATGTGGATTCATAATATGACTTGGTCCTTATTTCTTAGTATCAAAAATTCATGTTCATATCAGGAAATAATAGCTTGCATAGAAGTTTGTTCCATAACAAACATCTATGTCAAATACTAGTGACTTGCATCAATAGAATCTAATGCTCAGCCTTCACTATTCTCTTTATACTAATACTCAACTACTTAATGGTTCAGCACTTACTCTTGATCAACACCTAAATCACTTAGCACATACTATTTTCTCTGTTTCTTCTATTTTCTAAACACTTGAGTGACTCAATACACACTAACTTCTTAGCATGTAATAGTGTTCAACACTAAATATCATATTACTTAGCATGGATTGTCTATAGGCTCATGCTCAACATACACTATGCACTCAACTTGCATTCTTCTTTTCTAGGTAATGAGTAAGTTTTTTGTCACTACTTTGCCAAAACCACAATGAGATTAACAATGGAATAGTTAAAGTGAAATCTTGAATAAGCCCTTGAGAAAATTCATATTCTTTCAAAAGAAAGAGACAACCTAAAAGAAAGGTATAAAGATGAAAAAGGTTGCATTGGTAAACTAAAAGATAAAATTGATTACCTAAAATCTACAAAAGAATCAAAAGAGAAGATTAGTGATAGTGATGAAGTAGGAATCCATAAGAAAGAAAATGAGATCTTGAACTATGAGTTGAAAATTGTTGAAGTTGAGTCTAAAGAAGGATGATAGTAAGATTGAACTACATCTAAAATCTTAGAATGCAAACCTAAGATCTCATCTAAATTAGATTTAATCAAAATAGAGCATGTAGAATTAAAGAAGTACAATACCATTGTGAAATGAGAATTAACAGAGGCTAAACAATAGTTAGAGAAGATTTATTCTAGTAGTGAGAAAATTGATGAACAACTATTTTTCCAGAGAATTTCTTTTGATAAGATGGGTCTTGGATATCTTATTGGATAAAAATAAACCAAGAAAACTAAAATTAGAAAGGAATAAGATTCTGTTGTTGAAATCCCAAGCCAAAATAAATTGACCAAAGTAGGATTGAATCAAGCATATCTATAGAAGTATCTAAACAAGTTGAACAAGTTGATTTATCTAAGAAACATGATGAACCAGAGAAAATAGAGCAAGTTGAACCACCTAAGGAGGTTAGATATGAATTCAGAGGTAAATGTTTCATATACAATAAAATTGGTCATATGAAAAGGGATTGTACATGTAAATTTTTTAAACCTATTACTAATTTATATTGTTATAATTATCATGGTTTTGGACATAAAGAAGTAGATTATAAGAAACCTAAGTTTGATCATCATAATGGAGATAGTAGAATGTTTAGGGATACTAATCATGTAGGTAATGAAAAAAATGAGATCACAAAGTAGATCCAATGATGGAGAAAGGCCTAATGGAGAAAGGGACTGGATTGTTTCTTACAAATATAACAATCGTGGACACATTGTAAGGAATTAGAGAGCACCAGATAATGAGAATGGAACCAATCAAAGAAGGAATGCACCTATATGTCAGTTATACAATAACTTTGGACACACAATGATATTTTATAGGATGGATAGAATAAATTTCAATAGTAATCCTAACTACATAAGGAACAATAACATAATGATAGAAGAAATGATAATGGTAGTACTAATAGTTAAAATGAAGCACTTAAACAACATGTTGAAGAATTCAAGGATGTATTTGTGAAGCCTAGTGATCTAGAAAGTTCTCATACAACTTCAAAAGAATAGTATTTTGATGCACCTAATGAGAGATTAAAGTCACAAATTGTGTGCAATTAATGTTAGTAGAATCAAGCACCTTTTATCAAAGATAGAGAATCAAAAAGATTGAATAGAAGTTAGAAGTTGAGTTGAGAGGTATGAAGTTGAAAGGAGGTAGTAAAGACCCTAAGGAAGCTATAGATAAGAGTGCAAGTCATTTGGTGATCAAATGAAAGATATCAAAGACAAATAAGTTTACTAGTTCAAAGAACAACAATTTAATGAATTTTTCTATTTGCACAATTAATGTGATGCTCAATTTTATAGATTTAAAGGATGTGCAATAGATTTTGTATCATTCAACTATGTAAAGAGTTAAGGAGAATTTTAGAGTGATTTGAAAGTGAGTAAAGGTGAATTTGAAGTGTTCATTGTGTGAAGTTGAAAGAGCCCTATTTTTACAAAATTTTGGCATTTTGCAAAGTTTTTAAAGTATTTGAATTAGTTAAAATGAAAAATTCTATTGTAAGTGATGTTAGTGAGAGGCCAAGATATGTGTTCAAGAAGCATCCATTCATATCTCAAATTGATGATCCCCTAGGAATATTTTCACAAGCTCAAAAAAAAATTCTTCATGTAGAGGATCTCAATTCATATATTCATTGAAAAATTTGAGAGCATTGGAGACAATGATATTCATAAGGACCTAGACCTAGTGTGTTAGGGTGACTTATCATTGAAACAAGAATTTTCGCACCTAAAGGAACTAAACATTGTGAGCCATATTTTCTTTATGGACTTTGAAAAACATAAATGGAACAAAATTATTCTGATCCACATTAATGAGGGAATATTTTGGGTTGGAAAGGTACCTATCATTATTGATAATGATATTATACATAGGTTAACTAGTTTATGCAATGAGGACAGAAATCCAATTAATGAAAAGAATGTGAAGAAGATGATGGAGACTAATCTAAAGACCAAATCAGATGGTAGGAGCATGAGGATTGACTTAATAAAGTAGAAAGATGTGAGAGTGACTAGGAAGATCATTGGCTACAAGATGAATCATATTTCAAGATTGAATTTTGTACTTATTGATTTCCTACATGCATCCTACATAATGAAAAATGGGAGATAAAATGTAAATATATGTGACATTTTGAGGCACCAATTGTTGGACAATATAGAGAAACTCAAGAATTCTAGAAGTGTGGCATTTAAGTTTGAGTCATTATTGATACACCTATTCTTCCTAGTGATGAGGAAAATCCCTTGTATTCCTATTAAGGAATGGGTCAGAAAGAATCAATGCACCATGAGCTTGGTGATTCATCATTCCAAAAGACAAATAAAGGAAAAGATTGTGGAAGATATCAATAGAATAATGAAATTTTTTCAAACTACAATGAAGAAGAGGTATAGGATACCACCCTCACTAGTAGAAAAGTACAAGGAGGGCATATATTTCATAGTTCAAATAGATATAACATACATGGAGGTAGTTGTGCCAAGAGTTAAGCTCATAGACCCCATGGACTTTGAATTAAGTGAAGAAATAATTAAAGGGTATGTGAAGATCATACTCAAGTCTGAGGAGGACAAGGACACTCCTAGATGGGGAACTTGTGCAAAGATAATCAAAGAAGTAAAGAGTAAGCTCTACAACAAAGAAATCAAAAAAAATGTAGAGAAGAAAATTTATTCTATTTTTGAAGAATCAGGGATGACTAGAGAAGAATTCAATGAGATAAAGGGCACATACTTGGAATAATCGTAGTAGGATCTTCATCACTGATACCTTCAGTTACATGTGCTATAGTAGCCCAAGTACAACGTACTATTGTACAATGTATGAAGAAAAATGATTAAGAGGAGGTATAGATTGTAGAATAAAAATAATCTACTCCTCTAGGAAAGATTAAATTAGAAAGACTCACCAAGGTAAAACAAGAAGCTAAGTCACCTAGCAAGAAAAGGACCAACAAACTATCAAGTGGTCCTAGAAAGAGGAGAAGGACACTACAAATGGCTAAATTAGATGAGTTTGATAAATCTAAAGATGAAGAGGATAGGCCTACTAAATAGATAGTTGGTGAAGCAAGGATAACCACTAGAAAGAAACCTTAAATCCAAAGGTTGAAAATTTGAAGATGAAAATCGTAAATGACAATAATTTTATTTAGTTAAATAAGTTTTATAGCACGTATAACAATATGGGTGGAATTTAGTTGGAGAATGTAGTAGTAAGGAATATGATCCTTAAGAATAAGAGATTTGAATATGTTCAAAGACACATACTAGAGGACCAATATAATTGGTTTATAAATAGGAGAGGAGGATTCATTGGTGAAGAAAACAAAATTAGAGAAAACGTGATTAAAAATCTTTGTGAAGTTAACAGTGATGAAAACTTGCAAGATACATGAAAGGGGATAAAGCCCTTGCTAAGAAATAATAGAAGACATAGTCTTTTGATGGGGCAAAATTAGGAAGAGGTAGAAAAGAGAAAAAAGAAGCTATTGTTAAGTATATAATTTTTGTACCCAAGGGAGTGAGCATGAAGTTAGGGGGAGCAAGTCATATAACTATTGAGCAAAGTACTCAAGTAGTAGTAGTAATAGAAGCTAAAGAAACACAAATGGTAGATCTATATTCACAAATATCCATTCAAAAACATGTTATAGAAATTGGCATTGAATGTGTGATAGTTAACATTGCAGAAGATCCTTTCAAGGATCTTGGGCCAAACATTGTTTGCAATATCACTAAGTACTCCAACTCTAATGAATAAGGGTAAAAGTACAAATTTGTGTCACCTTTCAGGATAACTTATCAAAATGACTAGATTTGAGTATTTTTATCTAAAAATAAATTTCATTCAAACATATCATCTATATAAATTCATTCTAGCTAAGTTATATATATTGTCTCAAACTTTTCCAACTAAAAATGTCTGATAAATGCATGTTTTATACTAGTTTCTATCCAATTACTAAAGTAAAAAAATTATTTCAAAAAACTTACGTTTCAATAACTCTTACTATTTTTTATGATATATTTTTAATAACATATAAACATCATTTGATACAGCTCAAAGTCATGAATATACTCATTTAGAGTTTATAGTGTTTTAATTAGATATAGTTATTGTAAATAAAAAAATTGAAAGTACATAGTTTAACACTCAAAAAGATATCAATTTTGAGAAAGTAACAATAATTAAATCATACAAAAAAAAATTAAAATTATATAATATTCTAGAGGAGAGATTCCTCTTCTAGATTGTATAATTTATCTTTTGGTTAGAATAGATTTGTTTTGAAAATTTTGGTGGAAAATGAAAACTATCAATTTCAGGTGAGTTCAAATTTGAATCATTAAGAAGAGAAAATATAGGTCCAAAGAAAATTATTATTTTTCATTTTTATAACTATGTATATTATCTATAAAATTGTGTAAGATCAAAGGGAAATATGTTTATTTCCATATAGTTTGGTTGTGGGAACTAAACCCGCAAATTTTCAGCATTTTTTAGCAACTAAAAAATTATCTTAAAAAATTTGGAAAATATATCAATTTTATTCCAAATAAAAATTAAAAATTAAAATCATAAACTTAATCCATTTCTACACATTTCCTTAGTTTACTTCATTGTCAAAGTCCAAATAATAATACCAGTTATATGTCCTTGAAGGTGAATAGTTGTACTTTTGTTAGCCTTTTCCTTTACAAAAGGGTGACATAGGTTTGTTCTTTTACCCAAAAGTAGAGAAAAGAAAGAACGAGGCTAAAGAGAAGAAGAGGAAAGAAGATGAATAGAAAGAAGAGGAAAGGATAAAGAAGAAAAAGGTAAAAGATGTAGAGAAAAAGAAGCAAGAGGAAAAGAAGAACAAAATAGAAGGAAGACAAAGACAAGAATAGGAAAGAAGAAGTAGAAAAGAGAAACAAGGGAAAAGAAGATGCAAAGAGGAAGAAAGAAGAAGAAGAAAATAAGAGAGAAGAGGAAGAAGGAGAGAAGATGAAGAAAGAAGTAGAAGAAAAGAAGAAGAAGGAAGAAGAAGAGGAAAAGAAGAAAAAGGATGAATAAATCAAAAGAAAGGAAGATGAGAAGAAGAAAGAGGATGCAGAGAAAAGAAAGAAGAAAGAAGAGAAGGATGTGAAGTAAAGTGTACCCATCACATCTCTCACCCTAGTTATACACTTATAGGTTTAGATGATGAAGATCGATTAGAATTGATATCATCCCTTAGCAAGGTAATCAACAAGAACAAACAAGTAAAGAGTTTGCAAAAAACTCTCATAGAGGTTATTGACAAGATGTAGGGAATCATGAATATGAATTAACTTGATCCTAAACCTGAGGATAGAGATAAAGTTGTGATTCAAGAATTTAATGTTGAATTCACAAGTTTATAAGAAGTTGCATCAGCACAAGCTCAATTCAAGCATGATGCAAATATGTTTGATACTCTTTATCAAAATTCTAGAAATGACTTATTAACTCTTGATAATTCTATCAAGTCATCAAGGAAGTGTGAGGTTAAAAAAACTCTTTGTATGTGAAGTGTGTGATTTCTTTTAGCTTCACAAAAGACATTAACAATGAGCTTAAGGAAAAATGCATAGAGGTGGAAGCATTGGCCAATCAGCTAAGTCAACCAGGTGTTCAGATTGAAGCAACTAAAGCATAGGTTAGTAAGGCTAATGATGAGATAAGTCTTCTAGAAGATAGAAAATCAAGGATAACTAAGAGCTTCTCACTTCTAGGAGAACACCTATCTATGAAATGGAGAAAAATTGAGTTTCAATTGGAGGAATGTCAGTAAGTCAAGACATCTTTTGATAATTTTGTGTATTTAGATATAAATGTAGTAGAGATAACATCATATGGTTTGTGTGCTCTTCTTAGCATCTCAGAAGGAGTCAATGACTCATGGGAGAAGAATATGAAGATTCTCGCAATTAGTTTTGGTGACTGTATTTCTCACTTGTCAGCCTAAGAAGAGGTAATGGAACATTTTTTTTACATGTAAATAAATTTTGACACCTTTGTCATTGATGGCAAAGTTGGGAAGGAATGTAAGAAAATTATATGCAAGGAGGAGCTTTCCTATATATATATAAATATACACATATATACATATATACATATATATATATACATATATACATATATACATATATATACATATATATACATATATACATATATATATATACATATATACATATATATACATATATATACATATATATATATATACATATATATACATATATATATACATGTATATACATATATATATATATACATATATATATGTATATACATATATATATATACACATATATATATGTATATATGTATATATGTATATATATATGTATATATATATATGTATGCACATATATATACATATACATATATATATACATATACACATATATATATACATATACATACATATATATATATATATACACACACACTCATGGGAGAAGAATATGAAGATTCTTGCAATTAGTTTTGGTGACTGTATTTCTCGCTTGTCAACCTAAGAAGAGGTAATGGAACATCATTTTTTTTACATATAAATAAACTTTGACACCTTTTTCATTGATGGCAAAGTTGGGAAGGAATGTAAGAAAATTATATGCAAGGAGGAGCTTTCCTCTGTGTGTGTGTGTGTGTGTGTGTGTGTACACACACACACACACACACACACACACACACACACACACACACACACACACACACACACACACACACATACATATGTAGGAAATCATTATAATAGGAGAGATAAGGAAAGATGGTAATACGATATGTAATGATCCAAGTTTTTAATAAAATTTTGTAGTATTGAAGGCCAATTTTTTAGAATCTTTCTTTTTGTGTTTTGTTGTTGTTTCATATAATATTTTTGGGGACTTAGCCAATTTTTCCATATGTTTCCATAACTTAAAAAGGGGATATTGTTTGAAATATGGATAGAAAAGATAAGTTAGGGTTATAATTTATGGCAACATATATCTCAAAATGAGATGACAAATACACTAATGAAGATTCTACAGTCAGAGATAGAAAATTATCTAAGTGTTAGACAATTTCACTAGCAGTAAAAAGATTGTTTCTGGTATGGCCAAGGTTACAGATATATTTGACACATGAAAATTTAATGAAATATATATCATAGTTTCATGATGATGTGTCTAAGTGCATAGGTCAATACAGATAGTACAAACAAATTTATAGACCAAATACTAGTTTAGGCAGTATGCACAACAGAACATAGTACAATAGAAATAGAAGAATAAAGTATTAAGGAATTATTTCAATCACAAAATAATCACTTACTTTTGTAGGGACAACATCTTATATGTTAACCATAAGTCAACATAATGTTTGATTGTATCAAGTCAACTTCAAAAGAGATTTGTGAAAGGAAATAGTATAATTGAAGAGTTATTTTAAGTGAAGTAAGAGGATGTGTGATATATGAAATATATAGAATGTTAATTATATGATGTGTATGTGAACTATGTATATGAAATTCAAACTTATATGAGATATTGATGTTCTGAATTTTGATATTAGATCAGGTTATGCAAAGTATGAAAGTCAGCAATAAAGAGGTTTTTGTATCTATCTCATTTTGTGTAAAGGCACTATATTGTATAATTACATGTTAGGGAAATGAGTTCTTCTTGCATATAGTTGTAATTATAATACCAATTTCTCATAGGGTTGTAGAAATGCCTAACAAGGTTGATGCAACTCTTAACATGGTTAAAGAAACTCCTAATATGGTTAGGTCTTTTAGAAGGGCCTAATCCTCCAAAAAGGATCGAGACACTATATAATGTAATTCATAGACTCCTAACAAGGTCAATATCCTTAAGAAAAATCTTTTGTTTAGTGGATCATTTCATGGATGCAATTTCCACTAGGGTTTTCCCTTAGCCAGGGTTTCCTTAGTTAACAAATAATGGTGTCATGAGTTCTCTTTGTGTATGGTTTTATTTAATGCTCAATATTATTAGTTTAATTTCATATGCATGTTGTAAAGTAATTAATAATATTCATTTATGGGAAAACACTTTTATAATACTGATTCATGATCACCCCCCCCCCCCCCCCCCCAATATTATCTATTTCTAATATTATTATCATTTTATTGAAAATGTATTTTTGTTACAAATTTTATAACTATTAAAAAAAATCTAGTATGTTATCTTCAATATTATCCCTTGTACATACTACCAATAGTTCAAATGAAAATAATAATGCCACAATACACAAATGGGCAATAATAAAAGACATTCAAAATAGCCACTATGTAACATCCCAAATAGATGAACTATAAATTCTAATACTAAATCTAAAAAAAGTACATAGTTTAACAATAAGTCAAGGTGATGGTTGTCACAAGATGAAAGTAGAGAAATTTTGATAACTAGTCCAAGGAAGGAAAGTACCAAAGACCAATTCTAGCCCAAACAACATGTTGAAAGTTCCACCGACCAAATAAAATATTGCATCAACTCAAATATTATTAGTGTTCATATTGAAATAAATAAGATGAGGTCAAGAGGAAGCACTCCTTGCTATATCTTGGGGCAACATCCCAAGTGTAATCCCTATAGCAATATAGGGTGGGGTCAAGGGGCAATGCCCCCATGGGGTTTTTTGGGGGCAGTGCCCTCAAAGAAAAAAATTAATTGACTATTGTAAAGGTGTAAAATGTTATTTTCCTATTGGATGACTTATTCTAGCCCTAATTTTGTAAGTGAAAAAATCTTGTATAAAATAGATTAGAGTTAGAGATTTCATAATATATGATGATATTATAGCTTGTGGCAGTATTGAACTATAAGAGATTGTGGATTGTAATCATTGTATAGTAATTATATTTGACTTGTTGTCAGTGGAGGTAACATAGGGTTTGGGTGAACCATGTTAAATCATTTTGTCTGGTGTTCTCTTCTGTGTGATTTATTATTTTTTAATATTGGTTATATTTGCATATAATTGTTGTTTTTGTAAGTGGTTGATCCTAACAGATCATATGAAAGTGATGTGTCAATAAAAAATTTATGTATCCTCTATAAGAAGGTCTCACAGTTGAGTGGGAGAAATCGCATACAAGGGTAAGCTAAAGGTTGTGAAGTTTAATTGGCATAACCTTCAATTATGGAAGATGTAAATGGAGGACTATAGTTATCAAAAAGATTTACAATATCCATTACAAGGAAATCTAAGAATTCAGCTACTATGATATATGAGGAATGGGAAATTTTAGATTGAAAAGCACTTGGAAGTATTTTTTTATGTCTACTGTAATTGGTGGCATTTAATATTACAAAATTTAAGATGGAAGAAGAGTTAATGTAAGCCTTAGTGAAACTGTATGAAAATCCCTCTACTTCAAATAAGGTATTTATCATGAAGCATTTATTTAATATTAATATGGAAAAAGGTGGATCTGGTGTTGATTATTTAAATGATTTTAATACGGTTACTAGTCAATTATCTTCTTTAACTGTTAATTTTGATGAAGAAATCAGGGCTCTCTTAATTTTGTGTTCTTTGCCTAAAAGTTGTGATGGATTGATAATGGTTGTGAGTAAATCTTTTTTTGGATCTAATACCCTAAAGTTTGATGATGTGATTGGTGTTATTTTGACTGAGAAAACTCATAGGAAAAACCTAGGTGGATCTATGTCAAGAAGTGTTTGGAATGCAGAAAGCAAAGGCAAAGTGATTAAAAGAGGAAACAATTCTTGAAATTATAGAAAATCAAGACAAAAATCAAAGGGAAAGAGATCTCAATCTAGAGGGCCATGAGATTGTTGGGACTATGGAAAACCAAGGCATAAGAAGAAAGATTATTGAACTCAAAAGAAGAAAGAAGGAGACAAACAAGAAGAGAATAAGGAAGAAAATATGGTAAGTAATAAATCCAAATAGGATGATTTTCTTCTTTATTTTGAAAGTGTTGATGATTCATGAGTTTTAGATTCTAGGGAATTCTTTCATGCTACTCCACATAAATTTTAATCATGTTTATTTCTAGAATATGTCCAAGGGGAATTTGGACTTATTTATTTGGAGGATAATGAGCCTTGTTAGATTCTAGGAAAGGGAAAAATTAAGATTAAGTTGTAGAATGGTAGTTGTATATGAGCAATGTTAGTATGCTAATAGAAACCAAATTTAAATAAAGCTTCTAAAAATTAAACAAAATTCATAAACTTCAAGATAGACTAAGATGAGCTCTCAATTGAGAATATGAGCCATTAATGGGCTCTCTCAATGAGAAGCTCTCTTGTTGAGTAGCTTTGTCTAAATAGATAGGATGTATGCTCAAGCTTATGCTTCAAAAAGGGCTTCAAATGGAGTTGGAATTTGGGTGTGAGTGTATGGTTTTGATGTAAAATGGCTTCTCAAAATGGCATTATGACTTTACTTCATGGATTGTGTTATTTTGCAAAGGGGAAGGATCCAATTTATAGGCAAGAGGCTTGAGGGATTGAGGGCTAAGATACAAGGATGGGAAAAAGCTCATGGAGGGCTCAGATTGCATGAGAAAAGAGCACATGGATCGTGCTTCCTTATAGCCAATCAAGGAGTGACACATGTCACATGGTGAGAGGATGGAGGAAAGGGGAAGGATGAGTCAACAAAGGAGGCTCAAGGGATAAAATCTTCATAAAGACCCTCATAATGACTTGTAAGAGCAATAAAAGGGCTTGTAAGAGTCATTTATGACCTAGTGGACTTCATAAAGTTTTATGGTTGAGATATTTTGAGGGTGATGAGAGAAATTTTGACTTGGGCTTGATTAGGAGGGTTTTAAGCTTGCTTAGGATTGTGCAAATGATTAGAGGATGGATTAGGATGGTTTAGGATTAGCTTAGGGATAGGCAAGTGGATGACATTTAATGAGGGTGGGTGAAGGAGGAGATATTTGTTAACTTTGGCTTGGGTTGGTAAGTTTTAACCCATTTTTAGGGAATGTGACAAGGTTAGGAGGGGATCAGGATTAGGTTTAAAGACATCTTCTAGAAGAGTCTAGACTTTGGATGAGGATAAAGACTTTCTAGAATAGTCTAGAACTTCTTAGGATGAGGATGAAGACTTTCTAGAAGAGTCTAGAACTTCTTAGGATGAGGATAAATTAGATTTTTAGGAAATAAATAAAGTTTTATTTATTTCAAGGGTTTGGGTTGAGGAGATATTTATTAAAACTTTTTTAATAAACATGAGGATTAATATTTAATCTTAATTAAATATTTTGAGTTGGGATTAGGGGTAGGAAATGATGGGATTAGCCTTTAATCGAAATTAAAGAAGGATTAGAAGATTTTGGAAGAGGTTATTGGTCATAAGGAAATTGGCCAAGTTTTGGGCAAAAAATAAATTTTTTATTTATTTTAGGATTTTTGGTCAATTTATTAATTAAATAATTAATAAATAAGGAAATAATGTTTAAATAAAATTTAAACATTTTTGGGAGGGATTCCTTAATTAAATATTTTTAATTAAGATAAAGGGATTTAATGGCATAAAAATTAATTAATTAATAAATGATGATGTCATCAGGGATTTTTTCAAAAAATAAAAATATTTTATTTTCTAAAAGATTTTTAGGTGTCTACATTTTGCCCCTCTTTGATGTGATGCCGCAAGTGGCATGGCATCAAAGATAAGAAAATAATATGCCCAAGGCTAGAGCAGAAGAGGAGAGAATGGACTGTGAGATGCCCCCTCAAGAAGGTAGTGGGGAGAGAAAGCGAGGCTCGATGGCTTCTTGAAAAGTACAAGAATCTTGGATGAGCAAGAAGACTCAGATTCGCTTAAGAGACGAGGTTTGGTTAGCTCAAACTCTCACTACAGGAGAATGATAAAGGGAGAATCAGAGGCACAAGAGGAAGCAAGCTTAAGATCTCAGGGATTGCAGAGGATGAAGGAGCAAAACGCTATAAAAGGAATCCAGGATAGGGAGATGGATGATAGGATGATAAAGCTGATGCAACAGGATTTCAAAGAGTCAGATTGGCAGAAGATGGGTTTCAAAGATCCCTAGGACTAGGATTGTGGATCTTGAAAGATGAGGCTTGGTGGATTGATTGGATTGGTGGATCCCTAAGACTAGGATTGTGGATCCCTAAAGCTAAAGGTGAGGAGTGATTCAAAGAGATACTGATGCATAAGCTAGGGTAGGAGAGATGGATGTTGGATATGGATGGGGGATAATGGAGATGAAGGAAAACCATTGAAGCTTTTTGAGCGGGTGGGATACTTCAAAGAGAAGTACCACCATGTAGTTGAGCACTAGATTTGCTATAGGACTATTGGTTAATTTCCAAGGTTACCAAGAACATCAAGGCCTTTTCACCAACTGTCCAGAGGACTGATGAATTGACTCAAAAAAAATACGCAAAGATTGCCCCAGCATCACACATGATTCCCGAAAGAATCAGAGTGGAACTGACACTGGGTAACCCACAAGCAGAAAAGAAAAACAAAAAAAAGACTTGATCAAGACCTTACGCTCTGATTGCCCCATTCACAGTATACCATGATATGGAAGATCGTGGCAACCTTGAGGAGGGAACAAGGAGATTTCTTGGAAAAGATATTTCAAGACCCAATAGGGAAGAGTCCAAATCAAAAGAAAGCAAAAATCCAAAAGAGAACCGTTTGCCAACGAGATGGGTAGGACGAGGTACTAACGGACCAAGATCAGACATTAGGAAAGCTATATCCTGCAAGGACCTATCGGAGAGCACCTAAGCTGGTGGATTTGGATGAGTGGTGCGTTTGGCAAGCTGAACTAAGAAAGATAACACTTTGGTGACAGGAAATCTAGCTAAAGGATGCATTGGAATAGCTAACCAAGATGTGTAATGGGTGCAAGATGCTGATCAAGGATGAACTAACACGAACATTGGATAGATACAATGGTACTAGGCTAAAGAGGATGTACAAGTTGACAAACCAAGATATTTACAAGCGAGCTAATCAAGATATGGTACAAGCTAATGGACCAATGATAGGGATGATACAGATGGATAAAAAGCTCAGGATGAGAGGATAGCGGGATGGCTCAATTTGGTGCAAGAGGAGAAGCTAAGGATGAGGTGATAACGAAAGATATGGATTTGACAAGATGCATCCAATGATGATGAGAGATTTTGTGACCAAGGATAGCTAGAGGAGCAGGATGAGATGGCTGGATAGGATGGTAGATAGCTAGGATTATGATGGATATAGGGAGATGACATTGGGTTTGATTGAGGATAGCCTAGAGCTAGATATCAATGACAAGGGAGGATGGACAAGACAAGATCTCCAAGGAATATAGTGCCCCCAATCAGAAGATAACATGCGGAAGGAGGTCTTATGATGGATGTGATAGGATTGAAGCTAGGATGGAAAACGCTGAAGGGGCTAGGGAGATGGATGATAGCTGAGATGATTGGCTGAAGCTGCATAAGATTAGTGGATGGTGTGAGATGGAATCTGAAGGATGGAGGATAGGTGGATAGATTGGAAGATGGAGGTGGATGTCAAGAGATGACCAAAAGCATGAGGGTGATAGGCTAAGCTAGGGATGGCAGGATTACGCATGACGCTTGTTTGCCAAGTTTTCATCATGGTACTTGTCCAAGGTGCTTGAATTGCCAAGTTTTCACCAGTGGATGCTTTATTTTTCTTTTCTTTTTTTTAAATTTTTGACTTTGGACTTAGCTGGAATGATTTTGGCTTTCTTCAGCTATTTTGGCTTTTTTGGGATTTTTCACTGGCTGTTGGAATGTTCAATTTTTTTGCTAGTTGTTGGTACATCAGATGTGTGATTTATGTAATAGATTGGATTAGATGGGATTGATGGTAGGATATGGAGGGATGAAAAGGTTGGAAAGGAGCATGATATGGGGATGCTTGCAAGAGCAACATTGGCACATGTTGGGATGGGTGTGAAAAGAGCATATCAGGGATAGATGGTAGATGCGGGCATGATGGAGGATTTTTGGAAGCGTGCTTGGGGATATAGGCACCCAAGATGGAGTTAGGAGATGGGGGACATGAGTCACTAGATGGTGGATTAGCAATGGTGGATGCCATTATGCATTAGGTTTCAACTTTTTTCATGGGGATCCACATGGTTTTGGATTTTCTTTTCATAGGCTCTTGCATTGTTTTGCATTCTTTGATTGGATTTTGCCTTTTTGGAGTATGTCTTTTAGAATAGACATATGATTGCCTAGGATGTGGATTTTTAGCTTTATGCATTTTGAAGTTGGCATTCACATTGCTATGGTAAGCTTTGGGAAGATGGTTAGGAGAAGCTTTGTGAGATGGAGAGGATATGAAAGAGCATGTAGGGGGATGATGATAGATGATGTGCCCTAATATGTGGCCTTGTTGATCTTGCATAGGAATGGATGGAATATGATTTTTATGATGGCTAATAGGAGGATGGAGGATGGTAGGTTTTGGGACATAGGGACCCAAAATGGATTTAGCAGATGAAGGGGGGATATGGTAGGTTGTTTTGGGTTGCAAAGATGGTGGAGGGGGGATGACATAAGATTTCTTGAAGGAGTGATGGGAGGCTGGCATGGTGGGCTTGGAGATAGGCTTGGTTTGGGGGTGTGGTGTACCAACACCTTTAGATGGTGAGCCTTTGGATACATATCCAAGACCATGAAATCCTAAATTTTTTTGTGCAATAATAGGCTCTCTGATTCCTTTCTCTTGTGGTCCTAAACCTTGACCTTGATAATGCCATCGATTGAGTATTTGAACAAGCTGAGGAAACTTTTTGCTTGCAAAAAATGGTAGAAGTGATTTATTAGGTGTATTGCAATGGGGAGATACTGTTCTTAATTCTTCTACTGAGAGAGGGCCACCGTGGATGAATGTAAGTGAACCAAGAGGGTAGATTATAGATGGTGGAATAGCTTGGATAGGTGGTAAGATGGAAGCATGGAGCGGGGGAGATGGAAGGATAGGATCTTGATGTAGCTGGTGGGATGACAAGATATCTTGTAGCGGAGGAGATATGGCTTGAGGTTTTGGAGATGGAGGAGATGGTGACTGTGCTATGGGTGGAAGACATGGTACGATGATATCTTCATTTATGCTTTGGGGGATGTCAACATGCTTTTGGGCAGGATCTTGATAGGATTGGTTTGCAGTGGATGGTGTGATAGGAGGTGAAGGGATGGATTCTTCAAAGGCAGCGGATGGATAGATGGGGGATTCAGTAGTGGAGATGGGTGAGTAGAAGATGGACGCATAAGGGTCATTACAAGAGATTTGGGAAATGCTTGGAGGCGATGTGGATAGGATTTGGAGGGATTTGATAGGTGGTGGGATTTTGAAGCTTGTGGGAAGTGGAAGGATTTTAAGAAATTTGATGGATGGTATGGGGATGATAGCTATGGGAGATGGAGGTGATATTATAGATGGGGAAGCTTCATCACTAACTACTTCACATGGTTGGATTAGATGACATGGCTTATCGACTATTGGAGGCAACTTTTCTTGTATTTCCTCTAGGAGATTCCTTGGAGACTCATGTGTCGAAGGTGGAGGTGGATTGATAGGAATAGCTAGTGTGATGGGGGTGGAAGATTGGAAGCTTGGTTGATGGGGTGATGGAGGGGAAGCTGGAATATCAGATGGCATGACTAGATAGTTTGGAATAACTCTTGGATTTTGGCGGATGCTTGGGGGAATGTTCCTAAGGCTTTCAATATACCCGTCATAGTCAACAAGATTTTCATCATCATTGGAATAAGAGGTGGCGGGAGCAAGGACAATGTGACCAAACACATCATGATAGGATTGGTACTTCATGCTTTGATGATGAGTTTGATGTGGATGGGGTCTTGCGTATGGATGAACATGGAAGCTCATGGTTGGATTTGGGTTAAGCATAGATTTTGGATTGGCTGATGAAAGATTTCCTAGGGAGAGTCAAAGTTGCATGACAGACCTAAGGAGGATTGGCTAGAGATTTTTGGCTGTCTTGTGGGTGGGAGACTTCAAGGGTATGCTGTCAAAAAGTGAGAGTTTTTCTTTCCTATGTGTTGGATTTGGTGGTGGCTGTGTCAACTTGAGTATAGACTAATGATCCTATGGGCATGACACAAGATTGACCACTTGTGGATCCCAACCTTTAGCTCAAGGTGATGAGGGATGCAAGTGACAAAGCTAGATTACCCTAGACAATGCTCTGTCAGAGGGATAACCTTGGTGAGATTGGTTGATTGGTAGGATTGATTGGATAGCAAACTCTGGCAGAGTAACAACAACTCTTTAAAGGCTTGGGTGATTTTGGATTGGGTTGCTAGCTGGTTGGGGGGATGATTTGGATGGACTTTGGATTTGGGATTGTTCTAAGGAAAAGAACTAGATAGATTCAGTTGCAGCGGGGGAGCTTGGATGATTTTCTAATAAGGTAGTGACTACGCTAAGTATGCCTTGAGCTGGGAGATTTTTGCTTTTTTGGGATTTTGACCAAAGTTGGAAAACATTCATTCAAAAGCTATGAACAAACAAGAAGACAAAAGTTTTGAGCAAGCACGTCAAACACACCAACATCTTAGGAAGCTTTCTACAAGGATGAAATTTGGTTTAGCTAGGGAGTCCTCAATATACACAAGGTACGTGAGGCCCAAATCTGTAGATGAAACCAAAAAGATGTCACACAGCCGAGAGGAGTGGTAACCCACTTCTCCTCTTTCACTTCTCAAGGGTATAAAGTTCCTTGAGGCTTAGCCCATGTGACAAAATTTTGATCCCAAGAGAGGTGTCTTTGGATTCACCTCCCAATCTTTATACTCCGCCAGAATGCTGGAGTTGAGGTCATCCCAAGGGGTGATGAAATCCCCAAGCAGTCCTCCTAAAAAGCTAAGACAAGATTTTGGATCCTAATCTTATGCAGCCAAGATGGCCTCGAAAGACGACAAGGGGAGAGAAGACTTGGATGATCTTGGGCTAAAAAACACGCTTGTTCTTTTACCAACTGACGCTTAAGTTTTCTGATCTAGACTTTGCAAGCACTCATGTTTAAGATACAATGTTTATTCCAAATTTGAAGCGTCAACAAAAATAAAATTGATCGAAGAATGCAAACAAGAAGAAGAGTTAGGGTCAACAAGAAGGTAAACCCGTGCGCCCAGAGGCCCTCCACGTCAAGTATCAATTGATTTTTCTTTAAGGCATTCAAGATTGAGTGTGAGTTTATTTTAAGCCCAAAAAAAAGGTGTGTGAGATTCAATTTCAAGCGCACGCTCGGAGGCCCTCCATGTCAAGATTTTTCCAATTTTTATGCCCAAATGAAGTGTGAGCGAGATTAATGCGCATTCAAAGAATTTTCTAACTTAGAAAAACCACTAAAAACCTAAGTGAGTGGAGTTTGATTTGCGTGGAGCACTTAACACCCTCTTAGGTGGACCCATCCCCATAGATGGCACTGAGATTGCAACCAATGGTTAAATTGATGGGTGATTAAAGAGGGTGAGTCCAATGACAAACTCACTCAAAGCATTTTTATTTGTTTTTATAACTTAAAAGATTACAAAAATGTAGATTCTTTTTATGCTCCAAAAGATGATTATTTGATCTATGGCATTCAAGATTGGATTTTTTGTTTTAATCATGCATTCACAAAAAAACAAACTTTGATTTTAATCCATGGCCTTCAAGAGTGATTTTAGCAACATGCATTCAAAGACAAGTGATTAAACATTCAAGTTTTTCTTTTGAGCATTCAAGATTGAGATTTTGTGTGTTGTTTTAAGAACTTTGAAGTGCTTTGTTTTAACCTTAAATCATTCAAGATTTTTTTGGACTCAAAAGTGAAAATGACTCTTTGGACTTTGGTTTTCATTCAAGATTTTGTGTTCTAGTTTGCATATTTTAAGCCCAAAAATGATATTCCTAGATTGTTTTGATGCATGAAAAACCTAAGAAACATTCAAGATTTTGCAATAAGACATTTTTTTGGAGCAAATAACAAAGCTTTTAGGACAATTTTTGGCAACCATTTAGGACTCTTAGTTTTCATGAGATTTTTTAAAAGAACTTTAGTGTGCACTTAGTGTTGATTTTGAACCTTTTGAAATGGAAACTTGAAGTTCTTTTTAAATTCCCAAAAATGAAGTGTTCCTAATTTTGCATGAATGCATCTAAAACCTTGATGTTGCAAGGATGAAAATGATTAGATTGGTTTAGTTTCACTTGTTAAAAGATTTTTTCTTTTTTGCAAATTTTTAATTTTTCAATGGATTTAAGTATGATTTGGGGGTTCATTTTAAGCACTAAAAAGAAGTGTGTATGATTTTGCTTCCTTTAAAAAAAATGGCCAAGATCTCCCACAATAAGAAGAAGAAGAAGTAGATGGAATAAGAAGAATATAGACAAGAAGAGGAAGAATAATTTCAAGTTCTTTGTCCACCTATAAGCTTGAAAAATCTGCAAACACTATGAGATAGATTATGAGTTCCTTTGTCTTCTTCATGCTCATGTGGACCTACAAAACCAATTTATACAATCCTACCAATCACAAAAACAAGTAAAATTAGCCAAAATCAGAAAATGACATACAAAACTTGACTAAAAAAGCTAATGAAGATGACCCATGCGAGGTCCCACCGGGCATGCCAAAATGTATATGAGCAATGTTAGTATGCTAATAGAAACCAAATTTAAATAAAGCTTCTACAAACTAAAAAAAATTCATAAACTTCAAGATAGACTAAGATGAGCTCTCAATTGAGAATATGAGCCATTAATGGGCTCTCTCAATGAGAAGCTCTCTTGTTGAGTAGCTTTGTCTAAATAGATAGGATGTATGCTCAAGCTTATGCTTCAAAAAGGGCTTCAAATGGAGTTGGAATTTGGGTGTGAGTGTATGGTTTTGATGTAAAATGGCTTCTCAAAATGGCATTATGACTTTACTTCATGGATTGTGTTATTTTGCAAAGGGGAAGGATCCAATTTATAGGCAAGAGGCTTGAGGGATTGAGGGCTAAGATGCAAGGATGGGAAAAAGCTCATGGAGGGCTCAGATTGCATGAGAAAAGAGCACATGGATTGTGCTTCCTTATAGCCAATCAAGGAGTGACACATGCCACATGGTGAGAGGATAGAGGAAAGGGGAAGCATGAGTCAACAAAGGAGGATCAAGGGATAAAATCTTCATAAAGACCCTCATAATGACTTGTAAGAGCAATAAAAGGGCTTGTAAGAGTCATTTATGACCTAGTGGACTTCATAAAGTTTTATGGTTGAGATATTTTGAGGGTGATGAGAGAAATTTCGACTTGGGCTTGATTAGGAGGGTTTTAAGCTTGCTTAGGATTGTGCAAATGATTAGAAGATGGATTAGTATGGTTTAGGATTAGCTTAGGGATAGGCAAGTGGATGGCATTTAATGAGGGTGGGTGAAGGAGGAGATATTTGTTAACTTTGGCTTGGGTTAGTAAGTTTTAACCCATGTTTAGGGAATGTGACAAGGTTAGGAGGGATTAGGATTAGGTTTAAAGACATCTTCTAGAAGAGTCTAGACTTGGGATGAGGATAAAGACTTTCTAGAATAGTCTAGAACTTCTTAGGATGAGGATGAAGACTTTCTAGAAGAGTCTAGAACTTCTTAGGATGAGGATAAATTAGATTTTTAGGAAATAAATAAAGTTTTATTTATTTCAAGGGTTTGGGTTGAGGAGATATTTATTAAAACTTTTTTAATAAACATGAGGATTAATATTTAATCTTAATTAAATATTTTGAGTTGGGATTAGGGGTAGGAAATGATGGGATTAGCCTTTAATCGAAATTAAAGAAGGATTAGAAGGTTTTGGAAGAGGTTATTGGTCATAAGGAAATTGGCCAAGTTTTGGGCAAAAAATAATTTTTTTATTTATTTTTAGGATTTTTGGTCAATTTATTAATTAAATAATTAATAAATAAGGAAATAATGTTTAAATAAAATTTAAACATTTTTGGGAGGGATTCCTTAATTAAATATTTTTAATTAAGATAAAGGGATTTAATGGCATAAAAATTAATTAATTAATTAATTAAATAATTAATTAATAAATGATGATGTCATCAGGGAATTTTTCAAAAAATAAAAATACTTTATTTTCTAAAAGATTTTTAGGTGTCTACAGTAGTCATTGCCTACTACAAGAGGTAAGACATGTTCCAAGGCTAAGTAGGAATTTAATTTTAGAAAGGAAAATGAGTGATGAGGGTTGCATAGAAAAATTTATTGATAAATATTGGAAGGTTTCAAAAGGTTCCCTTTTAGTAGAAAAAGGTGTGAAAGTAGGAACCTTATATCATTGTACAAGTGTAAGTGCACAAAGATGAGTCTCAATTATGTGGAAGTCCATTTTGTAGAATGAGACTTCTTCATAAATGAGAACCCATTTTTTAAGAACCAGGTACCCGTTATAGTCTGGGCGCACAATCTGTATTCAAAAATTGGGTGCTCGATTTTATACAAATCGGGTGCTCAATTTTAAAAAACATAAATCCCATTTTTTGGGGTTTTTTGGTCATTTGTTATGCTGATAGTGACTTTGGTGATGGGTGTATATACGGAATGTGGCCTTACGCTTCACACACACACACACACTTCAACATGGTCTTTATATGAGGATTCATTCTGGAATGAACATTGAATTGTTCATCCAAAAATCATCCAACAAGGTGACCTGTTGCCTTCTATCTAGAAGGATTTTGCCTGTTAATATCCTCATAATCGAGGTGCAGGCAACCAGACCTTCTAAGAATGAAGGATTTAATAAAATGCAGCTAGTTTAAATGAATATGCAAGTTATTCTAAAATGTGAAATGCATTCTAATCTAGGAACAATTGAAACAAAACTAGATTAACCTATGTATAATTAAGCTAAATGAATTTAAACTAAGAATGCAAGATGTATGCAAAAATGTGAGCAAATGTGAGTATGAATTTCAACAACAATTTGATGCAAATTCTAATTCATTCTAAAATGAAGAGATGAGGGTCTCTTAAATAGATTTCCTAGAATCCATCAATAGTTGAGATCAATTTCAATCAACGATCAGGATTAAAGGTGAGCTTTCGTCATAAAAGAAGATTCCCAAATTCAAGAGAGTTAACTAACTCAGATCACTAGAAATGTATATGTAGAATGTGGCCTTACACATCACACACACACACTTCAACATAGTCTTTATATGAAGATTTATCCCAGAATGAACATTGGATTGCCCATCCGAAAATCATCCAACAAGTTGACCTGTTGCCTTCTATCTAAAGGGATTTTGCTTATTAATATCCTCAGAATTGAGATGCAAGCAACCAGACCATCTAAGAATGAAGGATTTAAGAAATAAAATTAATCTATACGATTGTGCAGATTAATCTAGAATGAACATGCAAAGAACTCTAAATATGTTATGCAATTAAGCTAAGAACATATGAAAGAAACTATGCTAAAATGAATTCATATTGATTCTAGATGAGAATTAAGCTAACAATAAAAATCTATGAGAATGTAATAAGCTTAAATAAGTATGCAATTTGACAGAAATTTGATGCAAATTCTCATTCCCCTTTTAAAATGAAGAAATGAGGGTCTCTTAAATAGACTTTCCCAAAAACCTTCGATGGTTGAGATCGATTTCAATCAATGGTCAGGATTGTAGATGAAGTTCACTCATAAAGGAAGATTCCCAAATCAAAGGGGGTTAATTGGCTCAGATCTGAGTGTAAGAGTCAGTCAACTCAGATAGACTTTAGTGTCAGAGGAAGTGATCTAAGTCATTTCCAATTTGATCAGTAGTGAACTAGGAATTTCCCTTTTTTGAACCGAAGAGAGATTTTAGGGAGATATTTAATTTAATAAAATGAGATATGCTCTCATAAATACCTTTTCTATTTAATTAAATAATTCCATTTAATTAATTAGAGACACTTTTCTTATTTAATTGAATAACTTCATTTAATTAATTAGGAATGGCTTCCCATTTAATTAAATAACTTTGCTTAATTAATTAGAAATAACTTTCCATTTAATTAAAGAATTTTGTTTAATTAATTAAAAATAGGCATATTTATTAAATTAAATTAATTTAATTCCTTAGTAGATTAGCCGTAGGACATAATTTAATTTAATTAAAGTGTAAATAGTTTAAATTAAATTAAATTGTAATCAGTAGGTTTAATGTGACTAATATGAACCAATACTTTAGGAATTAAATAAAGAGTATGAGTAATGCAGATTAGGATTTTTTGCATCTAACAATTAAGTCAAGTAGCGAGTAGCAGAATAAGAATTGGCTATTAGAATAGGTCTTAGGATTGATCAAAATAGACCAGAATTAGTATAATGGCAATGAGCCAATTTTGGGGTATTACAATGGGAACCTAATTTGAGTTTGGAGACAGGAGCCTAATTTTTGATGTTCTACTAACCACACCCCCCCCCCCCCCCCCCAACTAATTTTTCACCTATCCAGGTATTTAATTTGTTTTATATTATTTTATTTTATTATTTTTATTTTTTTGCTCCCCAATTTGGTCCATTTATTGTTTTTTTTTTCATGACTAATAGTTGTATATCTGTAAATTAAAGATTTGCATTGTAAATTATATTTAGATCTATATGGATTATGATTCAAATTATATTGAGATTATTTTTTATCTCCTCTTTTACTCTCTCCATCCTCTTTCTCTCTCATCTCTTCAACTCTACTCCCTTGAACTTTCTCCTTCCTTCTCTCTCTCTCATCTCTTCCTCTCACTTATCTTTCTCTCTCCTCCCTTTTTTATATTTAGATGTTCATTTTTTTTTTGTTGATGTTCATTTAAATTAATGTTTTATATGTTTGAATGTAATTTATCTGCCACATAATTAAAGTTAAAGTGATGGATGATTAGATGCATTAGATATTTAGATTATTTAAACATGTATTTACATTGATGTTTTAGATTTATTTCAACTAAATAGTCATTATAAATATTTTGTTGTACATATTAAATTTTAACCAAAGTTCATGGTTAGGTTTGTAAAAACCCTATTCTTGTACCTACACTTTACACTTATAAATGTTTATGAAATGTTCTTTTGACCATAATATATTAACTTATTACCCTAGTTTTATCTCCAATTCAACTATAATCCAAATCTTAGGTATATATTAGACATTGAATTTAACAATAAAAATCTAACCATAATCTTGAACCATATCTATAATTCACTTTTTGACCTTAACTCTAACTATAATATTTCACTTTACTTGAAGCATAACCCTATTGTATCCTTAAGTACAGTAAAAATTATGCTTCAACCATAAAAACTATTGAACTATATAACTCTATCCTAATTTGAATCATAACCATCATCAAATCTTAACTAGAGCTATAGTAACACTAACCCTAATATGTGCATCCTAATTGAACCCTACCTAATGCATAACCCTAAATTCTTACATCAATACTAAAACTAATTCTAAACCTTAAATTCCTAGTTATATTAAGTTAAGTTTCAAACATTGTATTCCTAACCCTATCATAGACACTAAATTATAAATGTAAATGTAAATCATGATGTTATCCTATATCCATACACTAACACTAAACCTTACTAAGTTTTATGGTCATACTATAAAATGTTATTTTTATAACTCAACCATAACCCTAATCCTCTAACCTCAAATCCTAAAATGCTTCTTTTATACTTCAACCTAAACCCTAACCCTATATTCCTAAACCATACTCCTAGGTCCGACTCTTATCATTATTCAAATATATTATTCTAAAACCTCTTTTAAAAAAAACTTCTAATCCTTATCCTAATCTTGACCCTAACCTAAATATAATTTTGAATCCTAATCCATACCCTAACCCTAGTTCTTTGTGTAAAAATAATTTTAAATCTAAGCACAATCGTACTCATGTAAGTTGTAAACTTAATAATGAGCCATTCTATAAATTTAATTTCACTCTTCCTCTTTTTGATATATTCAAGTATTTAAAGATGTATTAGATGTTTATATGGTTTTAAAGATATATTTATATTGATATTTTAGATTTATTTTAACTAAATAGTATTTGTAATTTAATTTTATGTTTTACATATTAAACATTAACTAAAGTTAAGGGTTGGAATTTACTTAAACCCACACTTCACAATTATGAATGTTTATGATATGTTTCTTTAACCCTAATATATTAATCATTAGCATGATTTTATCCTTCAATTTAGTAACTAAACTCTAACCATAATCTTGAAAGATAAAAATAATTCACTTCTTGACCCTAACTCTAATTACAATATTTCCCTTTACTTTCACCTAACCCTATTCCATCCTTAGGTCTACCACAAATTGTGCTTCAACTATAAGAATATTTAACTATATAAGTCTATCCTAGTTTGTACCCAAACCATAATCCAATCCTAGAACTAGAGCCACAATAACAATAATCGTAATATGTACACTCTAACTAAACCCTATATAATGCATAATCCCAAACCCTTAACCTAATCCAAAAACTAACCCTAAACGTTATGGGTATGTGCAGGATCATGGTCAACCAAACTATGGTCTTAAGTGGTAGTGAAAAACCAACAAATTTGGGTTATGTCAACTTGACACATAATTTTAAAATGGTTCTGGACTTTATATCAAAAAGTTGTAAAAAAATAATTTTAAGGAAATTGAATCTAGTTTCTAAACTACTAGGCCTTATCTAGAGAAAAAAATATTTGATTGATCAAAATTTTTAATTTTAATGCAATACTACAAAAATTTCAAGGCAAAAATAAAATAAGTGTATCTAACCACCTCAATCAAAATCAAATGATAATATTTTTTAATATAATTATAGATATAAAAAGTAGACTCATGTCTAGATGTGATGCATACTTTTGGGAAATTTTATTCCAAATAAATAATTAATTATGACTTTTCTACTATATTGTTTTTAGAATTAAAAAACTCCCATGTCTAACCACCTTAACTAGTTCAAAAAAAATTGAAATTATTTTTTTCTTTTTATTCTTATACTTGTTGAAGCATAGAATGTGAATCATCTTTTTGATTTCAAAAATCTTATAAGGTTTGAAAGTTATAATTATTTTCAATTAGTATGTCAATCAACACTTTGTAGCTAACTTCATTAGAAAATAAGTAATAATTACTTGCTTAACTCATAATTTGATAGACATTATATCGATGGAAAACTGAGAATTTTCTCAAGAAACCCTTTTCATTTCATCAAAATTGCATGAAAAAAAGTCATCAACTACATTGATGTTGGTAAATAGATTGTTCTTTTATATTATTACTCTTTATTACCCAATTAAGAACAATATCTGATCAAAAACAGTTGGAAAGCCTTTTGTGAATAATTTAGCTTTCCTCTGAACTGATAGGTATAGCTCCCTAAAACAAATTTGTAATGAATTTTTTTTTCTTCCTAAACTACTTTGTGGTATGTTCTTAACCTGAGAATAGTAGAGGAATAACCAAGTTAGACCTAAATTAAATCCAACTCAGGCAGATAATAACTTCTCAATACTAAAACAGATTCAACCCATACATCTTATGAATCCATAAATCCATTTGCATAATCAACTAATGCTAAACTAATTCAAACTCAAATCTGAATTATAATTGATGAATCAAAAAAACTAACAAAATCCTTTCTTCAAATGAATTATAACAATACTTATTACATTCATTTGTATTCTGGAAAACAAGGGAAATGAAACTTTGTTCTTCCTTAATTCTCTACGATATAGAAAGGAAATACTAACTAATCACAATACATACTGGAATGGAAAATGATTTGATATAAAATACCATTCAATTGTCTCTGCAACAAATAGTACTTCACACCAAAAAAAATTTCAACCTTTCATTAATCATTCAACTTCATACATATAGATTTTGAGAGATGACCATTACAATAGGAATTTTAATCAATTCATCTTCTAAGCAGAAAAATGGCAAGATGCCAGTTTGTCATATTACAAAATTTACAAAATTAGTTGAAGTTGCAAAAGAAAGTGAAAAGGAGGCATCATCAAATCATTTAGACTTCTTCCCCTTTTCAACTTTCACCCTATATGCCTTAGCGACAACTATAATGGGAACTAATTCCTCATGACTAGGCACATGTACATTAGTGAATCTTAAGAGTCATTTTGAATGTTCTCGAGCCAACTCCTTCACAGAATTTAGATGTCCTATCAATTCTTCAGCAACTACGTGTATGCATCCACCTAGTAATAGCTCTGTCACTCTATTTTGGATTCTTGAAACCATTCTTATAGGTTACATAAATACATGGAGAAGTTTTTCTTCATTCTCTCCACTCCAATAAGGGCTCCCCCTTGACCACTAGTTTGTGGGTTAGTGTGTAATCCTTTCATCAATTCAAATGCCCTAACTTGAGTTCTCTTCACTTTATCTTCTATTTCCTTGAGTCCTTTTTCAGCTTCTTGAATCATCTCTAGCTTGAATTGCATACCCTGGAGCCATTCAAATAGGGCTTTAGTTCCTTTCTTCAAAATTTTTACTTCAACTACCTCCTTTTCCTTCATCTAGATAATCATTTTTAGGAGAGAAATACACTCATCACATCTTTCTTTCTTCATGGTCAGAGTGTGTTGATTAGATGAGATATTATCTTTATCGGTCTCCAATCGAAGGATAACATTCCCAATTTGACCAATCAGAGTAACTCCATCTGCATTGAGTTTATCAATCCACTCTTTCCCAATCTGACCAAAATGTCTATCTTTCTAGAGTTGTGAGATGAAAGCTTACACTTCCTCTACTATAGGATTTTCAATAGCAGGCACACCATTATGGTTTCCAATGGAACAACTAGTTGCCTGATGAATCTTTTGAGTTCTTCTATCTCAGCTTTCATCTTAATCTTTGATAATTTGAGGTTTTCTAACTAACCTTATATTATCTCATTTCCTTATATCCATAAGCCAACTTTTGTATCATGCCTGGCCTCTCCAAGATCAATTGAATGCAAAGTGAAGTCTTAAGGAGTCATATCCTCAATCTGCCTTGCTTTGTTTGGTTTTGCAATTTGTATAGTCAAATGTTTGATCTCTAGATCCTGCCCAAGTATGGACAAAGTTTTCTACTTCTTAGCTTTTACTATGGTTGACCTGGAGCATACCGCTTGAGACACAACATCCATTGTAGGAAAACTTTCATCTTTCCTCTTTCTTTTTCTTTCTAAGGTGTCTTCAAGCCAGGACTTTGTACCAATCACCTTAGAAGCCATTCCAAGTGACTCTATGTTGAACATTGTCTTCTTTACTAGAGTCATTTCTATTGTTGTTGTAGAGAAGAGGTTCTTTGGATCTTGAGAGAGGAGTTGAGATGAACCTAAGACATTCTCTTCTTCTTGAGTTCTCATTGCAGCTTTATCAAATTTGGTGGACTCGCTATTGATGCTCTTATCATCTCCAATCTCTACTATCTAGATAGGAGAACTAGTTGGCTTCAAAAGAGAAGCACCTAAAAATGGAGTAGGGCTATGATGAGGAGATGAAACTGGGGTAACATAGGAGATGGAATTGGAGTAGCATGTCGAGATGGAGTTGGAGTGGTGTGAGGAGGTGAGGCTGGAGTGGTGGTTCCATCTTTTGGCTCTTCTATCCCTTTTTCTTCAGTACCAGCCTAATCTCCAATCACTAGTAGAGAACCTCCTTGGCAAGTTGGAGCTATTGAAATATTCTTCTCTAGGGGTTGATCACCTCCTCCTGCAGATTGAGTCGGCCCTTGAGTAGTCAAACTTGTAACACTGGGTATGGCACTTTGAGAGGAAGTGGGAGTAGCAGTGGTTGGAGAAGCTTGAGTAGTCTTGCTCCTGCTTTGGCTTTTTTTTTCTATCCACTCAACCCATTTCCTAGTTCTCTTGATGATCTAGGCCATCATAACATCAATATTTTATTCTATATTTACACACGGCTCGAAGCTGATCGGGATGTTTATCAATTTGGTCAAATATTTATTAATATACATGTTTTGCCCATCATCTTGTAGCTCTTTCACATCCAACTCAATGCCATAGGTCTTTATTTGATCTACTGTGAGTCTAGCAAAGGCACGGTCTTGGCTCTCTAGCTCATCTCTGCAATCAGCCCAGTAATCTTCTATAGTAGTTACATGTTTGATGATGCTTCCAATTTGAAGCACATCTCTAGCATACCCATTTGGATCAAACATGGGCCTTATCATTTCATACTCCTCCAGTTTGTATTTGTTCTTGAATGCTTTGAGTATGTTCTTTGCATCAGATCTAGATTCACAACTATAAGCTCCAACTTTTATGGGGAATTCATACCCCTTCTTTCTCAAACTAGCGCTCAGCAAATTTACTTGGATTACTTGCCTAACAATCTCAATGAGCATGATCATATCATCTAGATATCTAGACAGCTTTAGGGGGAATCCATCAAACATTACAAGATGCAAATAAGAGAAAGCTGAGAATTGAATAAAATAATAGCCAAACTAGTTGATGACCACCATTACTTCTTGGCTAAACCTCCTCTCCGGATACCCTTGGAGTTCCCTATAGATTCTCATAGTGAATGCATCATTAAACTTGATATACTCCACATAGCTATTTTGTAACTACAAGCATGGATAAAACTCATAGCTTTTTACATTTTTGGGAAAATTCTCTATTCTGGGGAGTCTCGGCCACAATTGTAGGGAAGCCAACATATATATCAAGAAAGATGACATATAAAATGAATTATAAAACTTGGCTGCACTAAGAGCCCTAGAAAGATGTTCACTAACTTAAAATGCCCAGTCAACATACTATGTGTCTAAGCAGATAATTTGTACCATAAAGATGTATTGTTGTATAAAATTGAGTGCTTCTACCTCACCTTTTAGTCGATGCAAGAGGACCAAAATATCCACAATTTTGGGCTTAAGATCTGTGCCAAACAGGGTTTTAGGGACCTTTCTTTTTGCTCCCCTGGGCTTTTGGAACGAGGAGTTCATGATTTCCTTTCACCACACCATCTTCCTCAAGGAGAATTTGGACATGGCTCCTTCAATTGTTACCTTGGAGAACTCCTCTCTGTTTGTAATATGCAAATAGTTCACCACTAGCTACTTAGCAATTGAAATCAATACCATTTGATCATGCAATAGGATCTGCTTGGTGTCCAGGTTGTAATGATTGATACATTCCATAATTAGCTCTAAAGCTTGTACTGCAACAAGAAACCTAGCTGCCATCAGTCCACTTCCTCAGAGTTTCTTCATTATAGGGTGAATCAGCTCAATTCTTAGCCTTCTCTAAAAATCTTGCATATCAAAGAAATGTAACAAAGTATCAAAGATACTCTACCATGTTGACTTGATTCCACCCAGCCCATCAAAACCAGAGAATATTGATGCCATCTTGCCTAATATAGAATGATAGAAATTCAAAAATTGTGATAATGTAAAGAAACGAACCCTAAACTTTGAAGTTTTTTGAAAGCACTATTCAATATAATAGTATAACAATAAGGCAGTGATTTGAAATTCTGTTAGGTTCTTCTTTATAGAAGAACCCTTAATTTTCCTATTAAATTCCACAATCTGTGCCATGAGCGAATTTAAGGATAAATCCATTAGATTAGTACATGTAAGGGTTCTAACAGATTTCTCTTTGTCATTTCACTATTTCTATTGGCCCAATGGTAGCTCTCTTTTATTATTGACTTACCTTTCCATTTTCACCCAATTTTGGAAAAACAAGAACAGAGTACTCCCTGGGGAAAAATCTGCTTGACTAGATTACACTCAAAATATCCTTAAAAATTTGACTAATATTCTTCCATTTTTATCCCAAACACATCTAGTGATCAATTCAAACACTTACCATGCTTGCAGTAGCCATTTTTCATTGGATGCAAAATATTGCTCTCAAGGGTAGAAAACTTGCAATGGAGAAGGCGATTTCCATTTTTCTGCTTATGCTTTTGTTTTACCTTTTCTGCCTTAAGCACTTTACTATAAGCCTTCAAAAAAAAAAAAAAGGCTTTGCAAGTGAAAAATGGGGCCCACTAGTAACTTTACTCTTCTATTTTGGCCTTTTTGGAAAACTTACTTCTTGGTTTGAAACTCGCCAAAGGAGAAGCTATTTCTGAGTTTTTTGTCGATGCTTATTCTGATCATCCTGGTAAGTTCTAAGTGATTCCCACCATGAAAAAATGATAATACTTGAATGATCCATCCATATTATGACTCACCTTTCCTTGTTTCAGCCCGCAAATAGCATTTATAGATCTTTGCAGAGTTTCACCTTCGGGGTGCAGAAACTCGCTAAGGAGAAGAAGAAACTTAATTTTTTGCCAGTTCAACTTTCTTTATACTCAGGTCAAATAAGCTGCAAGTAAATTCATCTAACGTAGCATTATTCAAGAATCTCCATCAAGTAAGGATCTAGACTACTCGCATGACTCATGACAATAAGGAACACCCACCCAGCTATAAATGCGAGAAAAGGAAAAAGATGGAAACCTGATGGAAAAACTTAACACTTGAGGAAGGAAGGACCAACTGACTCAACCGGCCTAAACACAATACAAGTTAAATCCTCCACTTTGCAAAATTGGACTATGGTAAAAAGTGGGGCAACAATTGTCAAAGTGAGAAACACACAATGATAGACCAAAAATTATGTTTTTGGGATGTTTTTGGCATTGACCATGGAGGGTTGGCATTCAGAGCAAAACCAAGCCTAATTAGGCACTTGTTCCCATATTGGGTATCCATTCCTAAATCAGATACCCATTCTCAAATTGAATATCTATTTTTTAAATTTTTTTTCTTAATTAATTTTTTTTCAATTTTTTTTTCAAATTTGTAAGAATCTAACTTAGGGTAGAATTTACCCAAGACCAAGGAACTCAAAAATACAAGCACAAAATTAGAACAGAGCATGATCAGAATAACTACATAGTATTCAATACAATGTACAAGTACACTATGAGTGCCTCAATATAAAGGCCTCTAAGATGCATCTAGAATTCCTCAGTATCAGCATCATGATAAGTCCTACAACTAGGCACATGTCCAGTAGATATGGGTTATCCTCCATTAAGCACAAAAGTAAGTGTGATGATGAGAGGATAAGCCTACAAAGTTGAAACATGCACATTAGTGTTGTAGACAACATGTGCTAAATTAGGAGTGTAAAAACCTATGTTGTCTACATGACAACTCAATGAATGATGCAAACTCTTGTATTGTAGACACCATGTGCACAATTAGAGTTGTGTACTTCTATGTTGTCTAGATGACAACTCTAGAAGATGCACAAACTCCTAAGTGTCTCATAATGAGAAATGATAAAATAATAAAAAATAATAAAATAATGCACTAACTTAAGTAAAGTGTAAATAGTAAATACCTATTTACACCAACACCCTCCCTTAAGTGCAACTTAGGGGAGTGCACGTAAGCTCGCTAATGCAAGATGGGTCCCAGCTACTAGGCCATGTTAGGTAGCCATGTAAAAAAACAATGTTAGAATGTTGTAATGAAATCTCTCATAAAATGGAGAAAGAGGGTAAACCTCATGGGAAAAACCCTCCTCCAAAAAGAGAGATGAGTACAATAAAGAAGAAGAGAGAGAAGAAGACCTCAGAAGAGGAAATAATCCCTCCCAGAAGAAGAAGAAGAGAGAATTCAAGGGACTCCCCTTTCTGCAACATCCCACACCCCCAAGAGATCTCACAAATGAGTATACTTGACTTCAGTGAAGGGTTTGGTAAAGATATCAGTGACCTACTCTACTATAGGATAGTACTATAGTGCAATGATCTGCTCATGTATAAGCTCTCTGATATAGTGTATATGAACCTCAATGTGCTTTGTCTACTAATGCTAAATTGGATGCTTAGAGATTTGAATGGCATTCTAGTTGTCACAATGAATAACTTTTAGCTTAGGTAGATCTAATCCAAACTCCTCCAGGATATGTTGTAACCAAAGAGCCTCTGTAGCTATATTGATAGCCCCTCGATAATCAACCTCTATGGAAGAAAGAGCAACATTGTTTTACTTCTTACTTTGCCAACAAATAGGGCTAGAACCAAGGTGAAATATGTACCTTGAAGTGGACTTGCAAGAATCTAAGTCTCCTAAATAGTCTAAGTCTGTGTATCCAATCAACTATAGCCATGTACCTGCTACATAACATATCCCATGTGTATGTGTACCCTGCATGTAATGTAAAATGCATTTGGCAACCTTCTAATGAAGCTCATGAGGTTCTTGCATAAAGCATGAAAATATACCAACTGTAAAGCAATATCAGGGCAAGTATGTGTCAAGTAGATAAGGCTCCCAACTAACTATTTGTATAAGGTAGCATCAACAAGTGGAGTGGTGCACTTAGCCTCTAGCTTGACTTCTGATAGGAAGGGAGTAGGAGTAGGCTTGCAATCACTCATGTGAAACCGAGAAAGCAATTCAAGAGCATACTTGGGCTATGAAAGTGTGATCCCTACTAAAGACTATGTGATCTCAATGCCAAGGAATTAATGTAGAAAACCCAAGTCTATCATGGCAAATCTGTCTTGTAGAGAGGTCTTGACACTAGATATGATGGATGAAGTGCTCCCTATAATGATCAAGTCATCGACATAAAGCACTAAGATCAAGTGAGAGTCATCATTTTGAAGAATGTTGACATTTGAATTAGAGTGACATCTAGTGAAACCTGCTGAGAGGAGGAAGGAATCCATTTTGGCATACCAAGCCTGAGGAGCCTACTTTAGACCACAAATAGACTTCTTCAATCTACAAACCATAGTAGAATCCTGTACAAACCCCTATGGCTGGTCTATACAAATTTCCTCATGAAGGTCACCATTCAAAAAAGAACTTTTAACATCCATTTGGTGTACACACTAATACATTTGGTACCAAATTGCAACGGCACTGTCATTGCAATTTGGTACCAAATGTATTAGTGACAACCCATTCTTGAGTTGTAGCAATTGCTAGTGTTAGGCAAATGGAGTTTATCTTGGCAACCAGTAAAAAAGTCTCTGCATATTCAATACCTAGAACCTACGAGAAACCTTTGGCAACTAGTCGAGCCTAATTTTTATCAACACTTCCATCCATTGAAAATTTGGTTTGATGGATCCACTTGCATCAAACCACTTTTCTTTCCTTAGGAAGGGGAACTAAGTCCCATGTGTTATTTTTCATCAATGAATTGTATTCTTCCTCCATAGCCTTATCACATTCTAGAATCCTTGATGCTTCCTTAAAAGACTATGGATCTAAAGAAATGGGTATATATGCATGTGGAAATGACTTGTGTTGTGACCTAGTCCTTCGAATGTCTGAAGGATTTCTCACCAATGAACCTATTGCATCAAGATTTTTTTGTACCCAACAAGGTTTAGTGGAAGAAGGAGGAATGTACTCAACTATTTGTTGACCCTATGAAGGTGGTGTCCTCTAAGTCAAAGTTGGAGGAGTCAAAGTTGGAGGAATCTCATCTTCTGAGTCACTTTCATCACTATGATCACTATCCATGTAGGAGAAAGAAGAAGGAGTTGAAGAAGCCAAACTCGTACATGTCTCTTCAAAGTGAAAACTCCTCTCATAAAAGATTTCATGCATCTTTGGATCCATTAGTTTGTATGCCTTGAGATGATCAGGATATCCAACAAATAAGCATGGTTTGCTTTGTAGTTCTAATGCCTTTTTCTGTTGTGGAGGTATCCTTGCCCATGCTAGACAACCAAAAAATTTGAAGTTCTTAACACTTGGTTTCCTACCACACCATGCCTCAAAAGGTGTTATTCCATCTAAGGCCTTATCTAGACTTCTATTTTGGATGTAGTTGGCATAGCACATGGCTTCATCACAAAACACTTGATCAAGAGACTTGTGTTGAAGCATGCAAGTAGTCATTTCCTTAATGGTTCTATTTTTTCTTTCAACTAAACCATTTTTCTATGGCATGTATGCAACTAAATGTTGAAGATCTATCCCCTCATGTGTGAAAAAGTCTATAAACTTGGAATTGACATATTCTCTACCATTATCTATCCTTAGGATCTTGATGGCTTTCCTATATTTTTTCTCAACTTGAGCTTTGAATTTGATAAAGTTATTAATGACTTTACTCTTGTGACCAAGAAAAAAGACCCAAGTGTACCTTGAAAATTCATCAATAAATGTGAGAATAGCGGGCTATACCAAAGGATGGTACTAGAAAAGGGCTAGCTAAATCACTATGAACCAATTCTAGAATAGTAGTTGCCTTCTAAGACTTACCCTTTTCATATTTCTCTCTAGGATGTTTACCTGCTTCACAATCTAGACATACACCCTCTGAAAACTTGACTTGAGGTAGACCAATGACCATTTCCTTGCCACTTAATTGATGAAGGTAGCGATAATTAAGGTGTCCAAATATTTCATGCCATATTTTACTTTGTGCATTTGAATGATTCAACAAGGCAAGAGACATGGACTTAGGCACAAAATGTGAGAAAGAATAAAGTCTAGTCTCATGGTTTGTCTTTCCAACTGCCACCATTGAATCATCTTTGAGATTTGTCACCACTACTATGTTGGGGAGGAACTCTACCATAGTGAGGGATTTGATAGATGGAGAGAAGGTTGGTGCTAAGATTAGGAACATATAGTACATCCTTGAAGATGCCATTCTCTAACTCAACATTCCCTTGAGCTTCTACTTCAAATTGAGTATCATTTCCCACATAGATGTAAGGTACATTTGAAGGTTTTAAAGAGGAAAATTTCTCACTTGAAGCACCCATATGATGTGTTTCTCCTGAATCTAGAACCCATTCCTTAGCATTGTTTGTACTTGCAACTAAAACTTGGCCCTTGCCCTTTGAAGTGAATGAAGAACCCTTGTCCTTGTATGCATTTAGAACATCAATTTTGTGTTTCCTCATAATATTGACCAATTCATCAATCTTCTTATCCTTGCACTCATGTTCATCATGACCATTCCTCTTACAATAGGAACAAGTTTTCTTCTCCTTCTTGTTGGAATTGTTTCCCTTTTGATTATTCTTGGAAGAAGACTTTCCTTTTTGTGAACAAGAATGTTGAGTGGAAGAAGATTGATTTTAGGAAGATTTTTGTTTTGACGAGGACTGTTGTGTGTCATCTTGTGGCTTAGCCTTCCATTGCTTCTACTTCTTGTTTGAGTTTTTCCCACTTGAATTAACTTCATTTGCTACCAAGGCTTTGGTTTTGCAAGACTTGAGAATTCCCATTCCCATTAGATTGTCATGTTCAAGGATCAACATTTCTGAGATTTTTTTGAATAAAGGCTTAACATAGGCACTACCCATTGTCACTTTGTGTGTATTAAAGCTAGAAACAAAAGGAGCATATTTAGGTGGAAGATGAGTCATGATGTGTTTAATCATTTTTCCATCTTTAATAGGTTCACCACAATCCTTCAGTTGTGCCCTATACATTTCTACTTGGGTAAGATAGTCTTTAATTGTGCCAAAACTTCTAGGATCCAACTTGAGAAGTTTATCCTCTATGGTGTAAGCCATGTCTTCATCTACTATCCCATACAAAGCTTCTAGTTTTTCCCAAACCTCTATTGGATCAGTAAGCTTTCTAATGTGAAATTTGACAAGATCAGAGATAATTTTCAACAAGATTCCTAAGGCCATCACTTGTTTGGATTCCCAATCTTCTTTTCAAGCTTCATTAGCATTAGTCAGAGGTTTCTTTGCAACACCAGTGACGTAACATAATAAACCTTTTCTACCAATGGCTCTTTAATATTTCTTTTCAAGTAGCATAATTATGTGGAGTTATCTTTGAAAAAAAATCCATAATGCAAGAACACAAGATCAAGGAGACACAGTACACAGTACACAGACCCCCTTTTCACTCAATAAAAAAATTGCGCCCCCCCCCCCCCCACGACAAAAAAAAAAATGATTTTGGCACTTTATATATAGTGTGATTACAATGGGCCACTTGCCAAAATGGACAAAGTGGGCTTTTTGATTTTGATGATTACAACCTCTATAGAGAGTACAAATCTAGACTATTACAATGTAGCTCAAAATTACAATGATTAAGAAGAAAAGTAATGCAAAATAGGACCTATATCTAAAAGTGATACTTTTGTCCAAATAATACTATAATCTGACTACAGATCTAAAAACTAGACAAAAAAAATACACTTTCAAAAAAAATGGAACCTAAAAAGGAGTGCAGATGAGCCCGTACGATGCATTTGGAGTTGCAAAAAGAAGGATTAGATAGGTACAATCACCAAAAAATGCTTATACTAACCAATCCATGCAACAAAACCAAAAACTAGTTACACTATTGAAAAATTCAAGAAATTTTATCCAAAATAAAAAAAAATCACACCTGATTTGGAGTCTGACTGACCAAGTTATGGTCGTTTGAAGTCAAGCTGCCAAATCAAAATTGCATATGAAGAGGGGTATGTAGAGGAAGAAATTGTGTTAAATTTTATGATCAAATGGCCATTGCAGAAGTTCAAAAATGCCCTAGTATGATGGTCAAATGGTCACTAAATTTAGGCTCATAATTTGTTGACATCAACATCTGTGTAAGCCTGTGATGATGTCACTTTATACAGATGATGATGTGACACTGTACAGATGGTACAAACTGTATGGAATAAATTAACCTATCACCTTGAGTCGGTGTACAATTTGTTGACTCAGCTTGCTCATGTCACGGGCTAATGTATCTTTCTATGCACTATCATGGCGATGACTTTCCATGAGGATGTGCCACGTGTGCTAACTGGACTAGGTACGTCAAACTGTTGACTGTGTACAAACATACTGTAGATGTGTCTCCTTGTTAGAATTTAAAAATATCTTGTGTAACACTCTGTTCACACTAATAGGTGGCCACATGGTAGATTTAGATTTGTTTGTAGGGCTCAGTGAGCAGAGAAGAGTAGCGGTCATGAAAAAGTTTTTGCGGGAGCTAGAATATACTTTCTTTCTACCATGACGTGGGGTAATAGCCAGAACAGTCATCGACATCAAAATATCATGGCATGAAAATGTGGATTTAATCCCACATGCACTGTGTGCTTGGGAAGATAGTTATTTAAATTGAACAAGTGATAGGTCCCAAATAAAGGAAAGTCACTACCAAATTTGCTTGGATAGTGGCCGGTGCTAGCTATGAGGTACCAAAAAATAAATTTCTAGCCACAAAAATAAATCCACTATGAAATGTACTACGAATTTGGAATATTAAAGGAATATCCTGCTCGCAAATAAACACCTGTGAAATAAAATATACCGCACTGCACAGGGCAGGGTGTCACTACCTGGTGCTTGTGCTAAAAAATTCTCTACCTGGCCACCCAAAAATATTTTGAAAAAAAATCAAAATTGCAAAGAAAATGCAGAATAAAATTGATTCAAAAATTAAATTAATAGATCAAAGAATATCATACCTAGCTTTGCGAATTAGGCCTTCAAGTTCCAATTTGCAAAAAAAAAATTGCCTCCTGGTTGACTATGGCCTAAAATAGGAAAATTTATAGTCAATCTTCACTAAATCATTGCTCCAAATGCAATGGCGAGGTCCACTTCAGTTCTAGATGCTCCCAATTGTAGCTAATGCTCTAGATTTGAATCAGGTCCCTTAAAGAGATGAAGCAATGAGGCCTCCAATGACTATGTGATGAGTATCTCCCTCAACTTTAATACCATATAAGAATCTACCTTAGGGTAGAATTTACCCAAGACCAAGGAACTCAAAAACACAAGCACAAAATTAGACTAGAGTATGATCTAAAAACTGTATAGTATCCAATACAATGTACAAGTACACTAGGAGTGCCTCAATATAAAGGCCTCTGAGATGCATCTAGAATGCCTCGATATTAGTATCATGATAAGTCCTACAACTAGGCACATGTCCACCAAATATGGGTTATCCTCCATTAAGCATAGAAGTAAGTGTGATGATGAGAGGATAAGCCTACAAAGGTGAAACATGCACATCATTGTTGTAGACAACATGTGTTAAATTAGGAGTGAAAAACTATGTTGTCTACATGACAACTCAGTGAATGATGCAAACTCCTATATTGTAGACACCATGTGCACAATTAGAGTTGTGTACTTCTGTGTTGTCTATATGACAACTCTAGAAGATGTGCAAACACCTAAGTGTCTCATAAAGAGAAATAATAAAATAATACAAAATAATAAAATAATCTACTAACCTAAGTAAACTTAAGTAAAGTGTAAATAGTAAATACCTATTTACACCAAAAAAATTGTTTTATATAAGTATGACCCCTTTTAAGATACTTAATATATTTTTTAAAGACTTTAAGACACTCAACCATACGTATAATGGTTCCAAATGATAAAAAGGGGTCATAAGGTACCTTTTGACACTCTTTAACCCATTCAATCACAATATGTGTGCTTATGGTTCCTAAGACCTCTAACCACATAAATGATGTGATCTAATGACTCAAAATGGCCTCAGAATGTGCTACAAACCTTATTGACACATTCAATGACATTGAGTGTTCTTAGGGGTCATAAGATACTATATTACCACTTTCAACTCATTTGTACACATAGTATATATTCCTAAGACACCTAAGAATGTATATTCTTATATAATGAGTCAAAAGGGGTCATAGAAAAATTTATAATCCCATTCAACCCATTCAAACACATAATGTATGTCCCTAGGGGTCATAGGACCCCTAAGAACCTATGACCCCTTTGGACCCATATAAACAATTATAATATGTCCCTAGGGGTCATACAACACCTAGAGTCATATGTTGTCATGAAATCTGTCAAAAGGGGTCATAAGTTGTCCTATGACCCCTTTCAACCCATATAAATGATTATAATATATCACTAGGGGTCTTAGGACCCCTAGAGACATATGTTATAATGAAAAATGTTGAAAGGGGTCATAGGTTATCCTGTGACCCATTTTGACCCATATAAACAATTATAATATATCCCTAAGAATCCTATGACCCATAGAGACATATGTTATAATGAAATGTGTTGAAAGGGTCATAGGTTATACTATGACCCCTTTCAACTAGTATAAATGATTATAATATGTCCCTAGGGTTTTTCGGACCCTCAAAGACATATGTTGTAATCAAATGTGTTGAAAAGGTTCATAGGTTATTCTATGACCCCTTTCAACTCATATAAATGATTATAATATGTCCCTAGGGGTTCTTGGACCCATAGAGACATATGTTATAATGAAAGGTGTTGAAAGGCATCATAGGTTATCCTATGACCCCTTTTGACTCATATAAATGATTTTAATATGTCCTTAGGGGTCCTAGGGCCCCTAATGACATATGTTCTCATTAGATGTGTCATTTATGACCCATTTTGAACCATATAAATGATTATAACATGTTCTTAGGGTCCTAAAATTACTAGAGACATATTTTGTCATGAAATGTATCGAAAGGGTTCATAACCTATAACCCCTTTCAACCCATTTAAATGATTATAGTATGTATGTATGGATCCTAGGACCCCTAGAAGCATATGTTGTAATGAAATGTGTTGAAAGAGGTCATAGCTTATCCCATGACCCCTTTCAACCAATATAAATGATTATAATATGTTCCTAGGAATCCTAAGGCACCTGAGGACATATGTTGTCATGAAACATGTGAAAATGGGTCACAACCTTATCCTAAGACTCCTTCTAACCCATATAAATGATTGTAATATGTTCCTAGGGGTATTAAGACCCTAGAGAAATATGTTGTAATAAAATGTGTTAAAAGGTGTCATAGGTTATCCTATGACCCCTATGACCCCTTTTGACCCATATATATAATTATAATATGCTTGTAGGGGTCCTAGAACCCCTAGAGACATATTGTAATGAAATGTGTTGACTGAGGTCATAAGTCATCCTATGACCCCTTTAGACCCATATAAATGATTATAATGTCCCTAGGGGTCCTAGGATGCCTAGAGACATATGTTGTAACAAAATGTGTTGAAAGGGGTTGTAGGTTATCCTATGACTCCTTTTGAGACATATAAATGATTATAATATTTCCCTATGGGTCTTGGAACCCATAGATATATTTTTTGTAATAAAATGTGTCGACAGGGTTATAGGTTATCCTATGACCCCTTTAGACCTGTATAAATGATTATATTATGTCCCTAGGTGTCCTAGGATCCAAAGTGACATATGTTGTAATGAAACATGTTGAAAGGGGTCATAGGTTATCTTAGGAAACTTAAAGACATATGTTGTAATGAAATGTGGTAAAAGGGGTCATAAGTTATCCTATGAGTCCTTTTGATGCATACAAATGATTATAATATGTCCCTAGGAGTCCTAGGACCCCTAGAGACATATGTTGTAATCAAATATGTTGAAAGGGGTCATAGGTTATCCTATTATACCTTTCAAGCTATATAAATTATTATAATATATCCCTAGGGGTAACGGGACCCCTAGAGAAATATGTTGTAGTGAAATATTTTAAAACAGGTCATAAGTTATCCTATGAGTTCTTTCAACCCATATAAATGAATCTAAAATTTTCCTAGGGTCTTGGGACCCCTAGAGACATATGTTTTCATGAAATGTATGGAAAGGGGTTATAGATTATCCTATGACCCCTTTCGACCCATATAAACAATTATAATATGTCCTTAGGGGTCTTAGGACCCATAGAGACATATGTTGTAATAAAATGTGTTGAAAGAGCTCATAGATCATCGTATGGCCCCTTTTGACCAATATAAATGATTATAATATCGCCCTAGGGGTCCAAGGACCCCTAAAGACATATGTTGTAATGAAATGTGTTGAAATGGGTCATAGGTGATCTTATGACCCCTAGAGATGTATGTTGTAATGAAATATATTGAAAGGGGTCATAGGTTATCCTAATCCCCTTTTGACCCATATAAATGATTACAATATTTCTCTAAGGGTCTTAGGATCCTTAGAGACATGTTCTAATAAAATGTGTCGAAAGGGGATATAGGTCATCCTGTGACCACTTTCAACCCATATAAATCTTTATAATATGTCTGTAGGGGTCCTAGGATAGCTAGTAACATATGTTGTAATAAAATATGTCAAAAAGGGTCATAGCTTATCCTATGACCCCTTTCAACATATATAAATGATTATAATATGTCCTTAAGGGTCCTAGGAACCCTAGAGAAAAATTTTGTAATGAAAGGTGTCGAAAGGGATCAAAAGTTATCCTATGAGCCCTTTTAACCCATATGAATTATTATAATATGTCCCAACGCATCTTGGGATACCTATAGACATATATTGTAATGAAATGTGTAGAAAGGAATTCTATTACCCATTTCAACTTATATACATGATTATAATATGACACTAGGTGTCCCTACAACCCTACAGACATATGTTATAATGAAACATGTCAAAAGGGGTCATAAGTTATACTAGAACCCCTTTCAACCCATATAAACGATTATAATATGTCCCTAGGGGTCATAGGACTCTAGAGACATGTAATTAAATATGTTGAAGGGGGTCATAGGATAACCTATGACCCCTTTCAACCTATATAAATAATTATAATATGTCTCTAAGGGTCCTAGGACCCCTAGAGACATATGTTGTAATAAGAAATGTGTCGAAAGGGGTCATAGTTTATCCTATGACCCCTTTCAACCCATATAAATGATTATAATATGTCTCTAAGGGTCTTAGGACCCCTAATAACATATGTTATAATTAAATGTGTGGAAAGGGGTCATAAGTTATTCCACAACCCCTTTCAACCCACATAAATGATTATAATATGTTCTTATGAGTCCTAGGACCCCTAGGACATATTTTGTCATGAAACGTGTCAAAAGGTATCATAAAGTTATCCAATGAATCCTTTTGACTTATATAAAAAATTATAATATGTCCTTAGGGGTCCTAGGACCCCTAGAGACAAATTTTATAATGAAATGTGTCGAAAGGGGTCATAGGTAATCCTATGCCCGTTTTGAACCATATAAACAAATATAATATGTCCCTAGTGGTCATAGGACCCTTAGAGACATATGTTGTAATGAAATATATTGAAAGGGGTCATAGATCATCCTATGGCCCCTTTCAACTCATATAAATGATTATAATATTTTTCTAAGGGTTGTAGGAACCCTAAAAACATATATTGTAATGAAATGATACAAAAGGGTTATGGGTTATCATATGACACCTTTCAACCCATCTAAACAATTATAATATGTCCCTAGGGGTCTTGGGACCCCTACAAATATATGTTGTAATAAAATGTGTTAAAAGGGGTCATATTTTATCCTATGACCCCTTTCAATACATATAAATTATTCTAATATGTCCCTATGGGTCCTCAGATCCCTTGAAACATATGTTGTCATGAAATATGTGAAAAGGGATCATAAGTTATCTTATGACCCCTTTAACTCATATAAACTATTATAATATGCCCCTAGGGGTCCTTGGACCTGTAGAGACATAATTTGTTGTAAAATGTGTTGAACCCTAAGGGTCCTATGACCCCTAACATCATATGTTGTAATGAAATATGCCAAAAAGGGCCATAGCTTATCCTATGTCCCTTTTCAACCCATATAAATTATTATAATATGTTCCTAGGAGTCATAGGACCCTTGAAGACATGTAATGGGTCATAAGTATCTTATGACACTTTTAGATCCATATAAATGATTATAATATGTACCTAAGTTTCTTAAGACTCCTAGAAACATACGTTGTAATCAAATGTGTCTAAAAGGGTCATAAATAATCCTATGACACCTTTTGACTCATATAAATAGTTATAATATATCCCTAGAGGTCCTAGAAATCCTAGAGACATTTTATAATTAAACGTGTCTGAAGGGGTCACAAGTTATCTTATGAACTCTTTTGACCCATATAAAAGATTATAATATGTCCATAGGAATCCTAGGACCCCTATAGACATATATTGTAATGAAATATGTTGAAAGGGATCATAGGTTATCCTATGACCCCTTTCAACCCATATAAATGATTACAATATATCCCTAGGGGTCTTGGGACCCCTAGAGACATATGTTGTAGTGAAATGTGTTCAAAGGGGTCATTATTTATCGTATGACCCTTTTCAACCCATATAAATAATTCTAATATTTTTTTGGGGTCTTTGGACCTCTAGAAATATATTTTGTCATTAAATGTGTTGAAAGAGGTGATAAAATCTAATGTCTTTTAACCCATACATATGATTATAATATGTCCCTAGGCATCCTGGGAATCATAGAAGCATATGTTGTAATGAAATGTGTCAAAAGGGGTCTAGTTTATTCCATGACCCCTTTCAACCCATGTAAATGATTATAATATGTTCCTAGGATTCCTAAGACGCCTAGGAACATATGTTGTCATGAAACATGTTGAAACAGGTCATAAGGTTATCTTATGAATCCTTTTGACCCACATAAATGCTTATAATATGTTCCTAGAGATACTAAGACCCCTAGAGACATATTTTTTAATGAAATGGGTTGAAAGGGGTCATAGGTTATCCTACGACCCCTTTCAATCCATATAAACAATTTTGTAAGACCCCTAGAGACATAAGTTGTAATAAAATATTTCAACGGTGGTCATAGGTTATCTTATGACCCCTTTGGACCCATATAAATGATTATAATATTTTTCAATGGGTCCTAGGACCCTTAGAGATATGTTGTAATGAAATGTGTTGAAAGGGGTCATAGGTTATCCTATGACACCTTTTGAGCCATATAAACAATTACAATGTTTTTCTAGCCATCTTGGGACCTTTAGAAATATATTTTGTAATGAAATGTATCAACAAGGTTATAGGTTATCTTATGACCTCTTTTGACCTATATAAATAATTATAATATGTCCCTAGATGTTCTAAGACCTCTAAAAACATCTATTGTAATTAAATGTGTTGAAATGGCCTATGACCCCTTTGGACCCATATAAATGATTATAGTATGTACATAGGTGTCCTAGGACCCCTAGCAATATACATTGTAATGAAACATGTTGAAAGGGGTCATAGGTTATCCTATGACCCTTTTTGACCATATAACTTATCATAATATGTTCCTATGGGTCCTAGGAACCTTAGAGACATATGTTGTAATGAAACATGTTGAAAGGAGTCACAGGTTATCCTGTGACCCCTAGAGACATGTGTTGTAATGAAATGTGTTGAAAGGGTTCATAGGTTATCCTATTACCCCTTTTGAGCTATATAAACCATTATAATATATCCCTAGAGGTCTTGGGACCCCTAAAGACATATGTTGTAAAAAAATATTTTGAAAGGGGTCAAAAGTTATCCTATGAGACCTTTCAACCCATATAATGATTATAATATTCCTTGGGGTCCTGGGACCCCTAGAAACATCTGTTGTTATAAAATGTGTCAAAAGAGGTTATAGATTATCCTATGATCCCTTGCAACCCATATAAACAATTATAATATGTCGCTAGGGGTTCTAAGACCCCTAGTGACATATGTTGTAATGAAATATGTCAAAAAGGGTCATTGGTCATTGTATGGCTCCTTTCAACCAATATAAATGATTATAATATCATCCTAAGGGTTTTAAGATCGCTAAAGGCATATGTTGCAATAAAATGCGTTAAAACTAGTCATAGGTGACCTTGTGACCCCTTTCAACCCATCTCAACAAGTATAATATCTACCTAAGTGTCTTGGGATGCCTATGAACATGTTGTAATGAAAAGTGTCAAAGGGGTCATTAGTTATCCTATGACCCCTTTTTATTTATATAAATAATTGTAATATGTCCCTAGATATCCTTGGATCCCTAGACATATGTTGTAATGAAATGTGTTAATAATTGTCATAGGTTATCCTATGACCAATTTTGACCCATATAAATGAGTCTAATATGTCCCTAGGGGTTTTGGGACCCCTAAAGACATATGTTATTATAAAATGTGTCAAAAATTATGACCCCTTTTGACTCATATAAATGATTATAATATGTTAGTAGGGGTCTTTGGAATCCAAGAGACATATATTGTTATGAAATATGTTGAAAGTGGTCATAGGTTATATTGTGACCTCTTTCAAACCATAAAAATGATTATATTATGTCCCTAAGGGTACTATGTCCCCTAGAGGCATATGTTGTAATGAAATATATCAAACGGGGTTATAGGTCACCCTAATCCCCTTTTGACTCATATAAATGATTATAATATTTTCCTAAGGGTCTTAGGAACATTAGAGACATATGTTCTAATAAAATGTGTCGAAAGAGGCTATAGGTTATTTTAGGATCCCTTTTGACCCATATAAATCATTATAATATGCCCCTAGGGGTCATAAGATAGCTAGTGACATATGTTGTAATGAAATATGTCGAAATGGGTTATAGGTTGTCCTATGACCCCTTTTGACCCATATAAATGATTATAATATGTTCATAAGAATCTTAGGAACTCTAGAGAAAAATGTTGTAACAAAACATATCAAAAGGGGTGACAGGTTAACCTATGAGCCCTTTAGACCCATATAAACTATTATAATATGTCCCTAGAGGTCCTAGCACACCTAGAGACATATGTTGTAATGAAATATGTACAAAGGCAACTTAGGTTATCCTATTACCCCTTTTGACCCATAGAAATGATTATAATATGTCACTAGGTGTCCTCGAAACCCTAGAAATCCCTTTCGACCCATATAAATAATTATAATTTTTTACTAGGCATCCTAAGAACTCTAGAGACATATGTAATAATGAAATATATTGAAACAAGTCATAAGTTATACTAGGACCCCTTTTGACCTAGATAGACGATTATAATATGTCACTAGGGGTCATAGGACCCTAGAGACATGTAATGAAATATGTCGAAAGGGATCATAGGTTATCCTATTACCCCTTTTGACCTATATAACTAGATATAACATGTCCTTAGGGGTCCTAAGACCCCTAGAGACATATGTTGTATAAAAAAAGTGTCGAAAGGGTTCATAGGATATCCTATGACCCCTTTTGACCCATATAAATGATTATAATATGTCTATAGGGGTCCTAAGACTCGTAGCAACATATGTTGTATTGAAATGTGTGGAAAGGGGTTATAGGTTATCCAATGACCCCTTTCAACCCATATAATTGATTACAATATGTTCCTAAGAGTCCTAGGACCCCTAGGGACATATGTTGTAATCAAACACGTCGAAAGGTGTCATAAGGTTATCCAATGACTCCTTTTGAACCATATAAACAATTATAATATGTTCTTAGTAGTTCTAGGACCCTTAGAGACATATGTTATAATGGAATGTGTCAAAAATTTTAATAGGTAATCTTATGCCCCCTCCAAACCATATAAACAATTATAATGTGTCCCTAGGGGTCATAAGACCCCTAGCGACATATGTTGAAATATGTCGAAAGGGGTCATAGCTCATCCTATGGCCCATTTTGACTCATATAAATGATTATAATATGTCCCTATGGGTCCTAGGAACCCTGGAGACATATTTTGTAATGAAATCTATCGAAAGGGGTCATAGGTTATCCTATGACCCCTTTCAACCCATTGAAACGATTATAATATGTCCCTAGGGTTCTTTGGACCCCTAGAGACATATGTTGTAATGAAATGATTTGAAAGGGTTATAAGTTATCCTATGACCCCTTTTGATCCATATAAATGATTATAATATGTTGCTAGGGGTCCTAGAACCCCAACAGACATATGTTGTAATGAAATATGTTAAAAGGGGTCATAAGTTATCCAATGACCCCTTTCGATCCATATAAATAATTCTAATACGTCCATATGAGCCCTAGGACCCTTTAAAACATATGTTATCAAGAAATGTTTAGAAAGGGCTCATAAGTTATCCTATCACCACCTTCGACCCATATAAACAATTATAATGTCCCTAGGGGTCCTTGGACCCCTAGATACATATGTTTTTATGAAATATGTTGAAAACCTTTCAAACAATAGAAATGACTATAATATGTCCCTAAGGGTCCTATGACCCCTAGAGACATATGTTGTAATCAAGTATGCTAAAAAGGGTCATAGAATATCTTATGTCCCCTTTATACTTATATAAATGATTATAATATGTCCTGAGGGGTCCTATGACCCCTAAAGACATATTTTGTAATGAAATATTTTGAAATGGGTCATAGGTTATTCTATGACTACTTTGGACCCATATAAATGATTATAATTTGTCCTTAGGTGTCCTAGGACCCCTAGCAACATATGTTGTAATCAAACGTGTCAAAAGGGGTTATAGTTTATCCTATGACCCCTTTCGACCCATATAAATGATTATAATATGTCCCTAGGGTTCTTAGGAATCCTAGAGACATATGTTGTAATGAAAAATGTCTAAAGGGGTCACAATTTATCCTATGACCCCTTTAGACCAATATAAATGATCATAATATGTCCATAGGAGTCCTTGAACATTAAGAGACATATGTTGTAATGAAATGTGTTGAAAAGGCCATAGGTTATCCTATGACCACTTTTGACCCATATAAATGATTACAATATATCCCTAGGGGTCTCGCGACTCTTAGAAACATATGTTATAATGAAATATTTTCAAAGGTGTCATTATTTATTCTTTGACCCCTTTCAACCCATATAAACAATTCTAATATTTTCTTGCAGTCCTGGAACCTCACCAAAATTATGTTCTCATGAAATGTGTCGAAAGGGGTCATAGGTTATTCTATGACCCCTTTCAACCCATATAAAAAATTATTATATATTTGTAGGGGTCCTAGGACCCTTGAAGACATATGTTGTAATAAAATATCCCAAAAGGTGTTATAGGTTATCCAATGACCCCTTTCGAATCATATAAATGATTATAATATATCCCTAGGGGCCTGGGACCCTTAGGGACATATGTTGTAATGAAATGTGTCAAAAGGGATCATAACCTATGACCCCTTTTGACCCATATAAATTATTACAATATGTTCTTAGGGTCCTAAAATCTCTAGAGATATATGTTGTCATGAAATGTGATGTAAGGTGTCATAGGTTATTCTAGGACACCTTTCGAAACATATGAATGATTATAATATATCAATAGGGGTCATACGACCTTAGAGACATGTTGTAATCAAATATGAAGAAAGGGGTAATAGTATATCCTATAAACCCTTACAACCTATATAAATAATTATAATATGTCCCTAAGGGGCCTAGGACCCCTAGAGACATGTTATAATAAAAAAATTGTTGAAAGGGGTCATAGTTTATCCTATGACCCCTTTCAAACCATATAAATGATTATAATGTCCCTAGGGGTCCTAGGACCCCTAGCAACATATGTTGTAATGAAATGTGTCAAAAGGCATCATAGGTTATCCCATGGCCCCTTTTGACCCATATAAATAATTATAATATGTTCTTAGAAGTCCTAAGACATGTCAAAAGGCGTCATAAGGTTATCCAAGGGCTCCTTTCAACCCATATAAACAATTATAATATATCCCTAGGGGTACTAGGACCCCTAGAGACATATGTAATAATTAAATGTGTTGAAAGGGGTCATAGGACCCCTACAGACATATTTTGTAATGAAATATGTTGAAAAGGGTGATAGCTCATCATATAGTCCCTTTCAACTCATATAAATGTTTATAATATGTCCTTAGGGGTCCTAGGAACCTTGGAGACATATGTCATAATGAAATGTGTCGAAAGAGATCATAGGTTATCCTATGACCCCTTTCAACCCATATAAATAATTATAATATGTCTCTAGGGTTCTTGGGACCCCTAGAAACATATGTTGTAAGGAAATGTTTCAAAGGGGTCTTAGGTTATCTTATGACTCTTTTTGACCCATATAAATTATTATAATATGTATCTAAGGGTCCTGGAACCACTAGAGCCATATGTTGTAATGAAATGTGTTGAAATGGGTCATAGGTCATCTTATGACCCCTTTTGACCCATATAAATGATTTAAATATGTCCCTACAGGTCCTGGGACCCCTAGAAACATTTTTTGTTGTGAAATGTGTTGAAACGGTTCATAGGTCCCTAAGGGTCCTATGACCCTTAAAGACATATGTTGTAATGAAATATGTTGCAAGAGGTCAAAGGTTATCCTATGGCCCCCTTCAACCCATATAAATGATTATAATATGTCCCAAGGGGTCATAGGACCCCTAAGGACATTTGTTATAATAAAATGTGTCGAAATGGGTCATAAGTTTTCCTATAAATCTTTTAGACCTATATAAATGATTATAGTATGTCCCTAAGTGTCATAAGACCCTAGTGACGTATGTTGTGATGAAACATGTTGATAACCCATTATAATATATCCCTAGGGGTCCTAGGAACCCTATAGATATATGTTGTAATGAAATGTGTCAAAAGGGGTTACTAGTTATCCTATGATCGCTTTTGACACATAAATGATTATAACGTTTCCTTAGGAGTCTTGGGACCTGTAGAGACATTTGTTGTAAAAAAGTGTGTTGAAAGTGGTCAAAGGTTATCCTGTGACCCCTTTCAACCCACATAAATGATTATAATATATCCCTAGGGGTCCTAGGACACCTAGAGACATGTTTTAATGAAATGTGTTGAAAGGGTTCATAGGTTATCCAATGATCCCTTTCTAACCATATAAATGTTTCTAATATGTCCCTAGGGTCTTGGGACCTTCGAGACATATGTTGCCATTAAATGTGTCAAAAGGGGTCATAGATTATCTTATGACCCCTTTCAACCCATATAAACAATAATAATATGTCCCTAGGGGTCTTAAGATTCCTAGAGACATATGTTGTAATAAAAAGTATCAAAGGGGTCATAAGTTATCCTATGACCCCTTTTGACCCATATAAATAATTATAACATGTCCCTAGAGGTCCTGGTACCCTTGAAAACATATGTTGTAATAAAATATTTTGAAAGGGGTCGTAGGCTATCCTATGACCCCTTTTGACCCATATAAATGATTCTAATATGTCTCTAGGGGTCTTGGGACCCCTATAGACATATGTTGTCATGAAATGTATCAAAAGGGGTCATAGATTATCATATGACCCCTTTTCACCCATATAAACAATTATTTTGTGTCCCTAGCAATCCTAGCACCCTTAGAGACATATGTTGTTATGAAATGTGTTGAGATGGATCATAGGTTATACTATGACCCAATTCAAACCATAGAAATGATTATAATATGTTCTTAGGGTCCTATGACCCTTAGTGACATATGTTGTAATGAAATATGTTGAAAAGGGTCATAGGTTATCCTATGACCCCTTTCAACCTATATAAATAATTACAATATGTCCGTAGGGATCATGGGACCCCTAGAGACATATGTTGTAATAAAATGTGTCAACCTTTCGACCAATATAAATGTTTAAAATATGTTCTTAGAGGTCTTAGGACTTCTTGTGACATATGTTGTAATGAAATGTGTCGAAAGGAGTCATAGGTTATCCCATGACCCCATTCGATCCATATAAATGATTATAATATATTCATGGGAGCTGTAGGACCATTGGGCACATATGTTATCATGAAACATGTTGAAAGGGGTCATAAAGTTATCCTATTACTCCTTTCATCACATATAAATGATTATAATATCTCCTTAGGGATACTAGGACCCTTAGAGACAAATGTTGTAACGAAATATCGAAAAGGATCATAGGTTTTTGTATGACCCCTTTCTAACCATATAAATAATTATAATATGTCCCTTGGGGTCCTAAGACCTCCAGAGACATGTTGTAATGAAATGTGTTGAAATGCATCATAGGTCATCTTATGGCCCCTTTCGACCCATATGCATGATTATAATATGTTCCTAGGGGTCCTAGACCCCCAGTGACATATGTTGTAATAAAATGTGTTAAAATGGGTCATTGGTTATCTTGTGACCCCTTTCAATCCATATGAATGATATTAATATATACTTAGGAGTCTTAGGAATCCTAGAGACATATGTTATAATAAAACATGTCGAAAGGGGTCATAGGTTATCCTATAACCCCTTTCAACTCATATAAACATTTATAATATGTCCTTAAGATTCCTGGGACCCTTAGAGACATATTTTGTAATGAAATGTGTTGAAAGGGATCATAAGTTATCCTATGACCCCTTTTGACCCATATAAATGATTATAATATATCCATCGGGGTCTTGGGACCCCTAAAAGAATATGTTGTACTAAAATGTGTTGAAAGGGGTCATAGATTATCCTATGACTTATTTTAACCCATATAAATGTTTTGAATATGTCCCTAGGGTTCTAGAACCCCTAGAGACATATTTTGTCATGAAATGTGTTGAAAGTGATCATAGGTTATCATATGACCCCTTTCAACCCATATAAACAATTATAATATGTCCCCAAGGATCTTAGGACTCCTAGAGACATATGTTGTAATAAAAAATTTTGTAATGAGTTATAGGTCATCATGTGGCCACTTTCGACCCATATAAATGATTATAATATGGCCCTAAGGGTCCTAGGACACTTAAAGACATATATTGTAATGACATTTTTCAAAATGGGTCACAAGTGATCCTATGACCCCTTTCTACCCATCTAAACAATTATAATATGTCCCTAAGGGTCTTGGAATGCCTAGAGACATATGTTGAAATCAAATGTGCCAAAGCAGTCATAAGTTATCCTATGAGCCCTTTTAACCCACAAAAATGATTATAATATGTCCCTAGGGGTCCTGGGACTCCTAGAGACATATGTTGTAATGAAATGTGTTGAAAGGACCTATGACCCCTTTCGACCCATATAAATGATTCTAATATTTTTATAAGATTCTTGGGACCCCTAGAGACATATGTTGTCATAAAATGTGTTGAAAGGGGTCATAAGTTATCATATGACCCGTTTGGACACATATAAATTATTATAATATTTCCCTAAGTGTCCTAGGACCCTTATGGACATATGTTGTCATAAAATATGTGAAAAGTGGTCATAGGTTATATTATGACCCCTTTGAAACCATAGAAATAGTAATAATATGTCCCTAGGGGTCATAGGACCCCTAGAAACATGTTGTAATGAAATATATCAAAAGGGGTCATAGGTTATCCTATGACCCCTTTCAACTCATATAAATAATTATAATATGTCCTTAGGGGTCCTAGGACCTTGAAAGACATATGTTGTAATAAATTGTGTTGAAAGGGGTCATAGGTTATCCTATGACCCCTTTTTATCCATATAAATGATTATAATATGTCCTTAAAGGTCCTAAGACCCCTTGTGACATATGTTGTAATGAAATGTGTCGAAAGTGGTGATAGGTTATCCCATGACCCCTTTCAACCCATATAAATAATTATAATATTTTTGTTGGAGTTGTAGGACCCCTAGTGACATATGTTTTCATGAAACATGTCAAAAGGGGTCATAAAATTATCCTATTACTCCTTTCAACCCATATAAACAATTATAATATATCCCTAGGGGTCCTATAACCCTTAGAGACATGTTGTAATGAAATGTGTTGAAAGGTGTAATAGGTTGTCCTGTGACCCCTTTCAAGCCATATAAACAATTATAATATTTCTCTAGGGGTCCTAGGACCCCTAGAGACATATGATGTAATGAAATGCATCAAAAGGGGTTATAGGTCATGCTTTGGCCCCTTTCGACCTGTATAAATGATTATAATATGTCCCTAGTGTTGGATACAATTGATTAGTGTGTGTTTTCTTTTATGTTACACAAATTTCATATCATTATCAGTTACTATCTGTCAAGCTCAATCAAGCAGTGAAGACAATTCTCAATGTGTACTCAATGTTTCTGTGTTTGCCTAGTTCAAAAGGCAGTGTCTACCGAGTTCACTCTAGTGTCAAAGGAAAAGTTGTAGAAAGTGAGTATTAATTAAGCTCACTTAGTTAATGGAGGAAAATTGGATGGAACCAGTGCTAATTAAGTTCACTTGGTTGCCAAAGTATTTTCACAAGTCTGTAGTGTTAACAAAGCTTTTATTAGTTAAAAAAGGAAAACATTTTTGAGTTAATTTCTACTGATTTGGGTTGGCTAACGAAGGATTTTTTTTTTTTTGTATTAAGCTTAATTGATTTATCTATTGATTCCAACTGACTAAGGTGATGAATATTTATTATTCTAATTTTTATTTGAGCTGACTTGACAAAGTGGAAGATATACGTATAAGGTCAAGTTGTAATTTCAAAGTGTGAAAGTGATGATAACGTGATTGAAGATTTAATAATGAGAAGAGGAAGTTAATTTGAAGGATAAATAGAATATCCTTGTGAATAAGCAAAGATATATTCGATCAGGAATGATCAAATACAACCCAAAATAGAGATCTATAATCAACAATTCAGTTGCATTCAAATCAAGTCATCTCATTGTTTGTCTCTAACCATTGTAGCAATTATATAAATCTGTAGCAATTCCATTGAATTATTCTCAAGACCTTTAATAAGGCCACTCCTAATAGGGTGATTAACCCCTCTAACAGGGTCACACCTAACAGTTTGTTATGTATCTTTTAACAAGGTTGGCTCCAAACAGGGCTCACTTCATAAGAGTGAAAATAGTAACTAGTTGCAATTGATGGTTTTTCCCAAATTAGGTTTCCATGTTAAATTGTGGTGTCAAATGTGTTCATGCTATTTTATTTTATGTGTTTTCAACTAAGATAAGGTAATCTTAGTCACATATAAAATCTAAAGGTTTATATATTAATCATTTAGTGAGCTAATCTAGTTATTATTGAGTTACAACATTTTGTATGTGTTTACCGAGCTTCAACAATATTCAATTATCTATTTACATTTTGTATTGACATGTAAGGTATCTAAGATTTATTTTTGTACTAACTGATTCACCCCTCCCCTCACAGTTACTCCTCTTATATTTCCAAAAATTGGTATCAAAGCTTTTGGTGCTTGTAGAGAAGGTTTCAAGGACCTAAGCTGAAGATTAGGATGTCTTACAAAAGAGAGATTCCCAAGCTGGAAAGAGACAACTTTGTAGCATGGCAAGGACTCATGAGATTACATATAGCTACTATTAGTGATTTAGGTTGCAAGTATCTTGATGCTGAATACAAGACTCCCACTGGAACTTTATCAGTTGAAGATATTACTAAAAGGAAGAATCATAATATCATGATGATTGACACTGCATCTGCTCTTAGTTATGCTGAAGTTGATGATGTAAATGATTGAAAAACCACTTTTGAAATGTGGAAAAAACTGAAAGATATCTATAGAGGACTTGACAATGTAAGAAGAACCAAAGTAGAAAGCCTTAGAGGACAATTTGATCAAATGATAATGAGAGAAGATAAAAACATTGCAAAATATGTGGAAAGAATCAAGGTTACTGTAAGTGTAGTCAAACCATTTGGAGGAGACATTAAGAAGGAAACTATTGTATGTAAAGTGCTCAAAAATCTTCTTCATATTTATGAAATTAGAGTGTTTGCTATTTAAGAAAAGAGATGTGATCCAAATAAAAAAATATTCTGCTTCAAAGAATATTGAATATGCATTCAAAGCAAAACTTACACTCAAAGAAAAGGGTAAAAAGTCAAAATCCAATCAATCAGGAAGTGAAGAAGATGGAACATCAAAAGAAATTTTAGACAATGATCTTGAAGTTGTTGATGCCCTACTTGCAAGGAAGCATTCCAAAGGCAAAGGAAAGTACAAAGGTAAAGCTCCTCTAATCTGTTTTTCTTGTGAAGAAGTTGGTCACATTTCTACTAGGTGTCCAAATAAGGAAATCAAGGATGTGAAGAAAAGCAATAAGCATAAAGGCAAGAAAGACTCCAAGAACTACACGAACTACAAGGATAAAGGTAAGAAATCTTATTTTATAACTAAAGATTCTGATAACAGTGAATATGAAATGGTGTATATTATTGTGAAAGATGAATCTAATGATGAAGGAGATAAGATGGCACTTATCTCTCATGTTATCAAAAATGATATATGGAATATTGAAATTGGTTGCTCATATCATATGACTGGTAACAAAACAAAATTTGAGCACATGGAATATTATGATGGAGGTAGTGTAAGATTTAGAAACAATGAGCCTTGTAACATATAAGGAAAATGATGTATCTTGTTGACTAAAGAACTTATAAGTGAAAATTCTTATTGGGTTGAAGGGTTAAATCATAATCAACTGAGTGTGACATAGTTGAACAAAATTGGATTTAAGGTAGAATTCATGAATGGATAGGCCAAACTGCTGGATGGGAAAAGAAATTTGGTTGGATCTGGCAAGCAAACAAAAGGTAATCTATTTTATCTTTATCTTAGTGATTGTTCATGTTTTATTGTTCAAGTAGAAGAAATTTGGTTATGGCACAAAAGGCTATGTCATGTGAACTTTGATAATCTAGTTAAGATAAGTAAACATAGAATAGTAAGAGGTATTCCTAATTTGAAGAAGCCTAACATGGGTCTATGCAAGAGTTTCCAAATTGGTAAAATGGAAAAGACTAGCTTCAAAAGCAACGACTATTAGTCAGAAGAAGTCTTAAAAATTGTTCATACAGATGTATGTAGACCTATTGGAATAGAAAGCTATAGTGGAAAAAAAAATTTCACTCCTTTTGTTGGTGATTATTCTAGAATGATGACTATAATGTATCTAAAAGATAAATCCAAAGCCTCTCGAAAATTCAAGTGGTATCTGGCAAGAGTAGAAAAAGAAACTGGAAAGAAGTTGAAATACTCAAGATCAGATAGAGGTATTGTATTCATCTCCCATATATTCAGTAATTTTTTCATTGAAAAAGGAATTTAAAAAAAAGTATCAGCCCCTAGTACACCACAGTAGAATGGTATAGCAGAAAGAAGAAATAGATCTATCATGGATTGTGCAAGAACCTTGATGATTGAAAAAAATGTTGCTCTCAAATACTGGAAAGAAATTTTCAGCACTACAGTTCATACCCTGAATAGAGTTCAGTTGAAGAAAGATTCAAACAAAACACCTTATCAACTATGGTATGACTACAAATCTAATATAGTACTTGAAAATATTTGGCATCAGATGTTATATATTGAAAGAATCTAGAAAAGGAAAATTTGATGTAAAAGGTGATAAAGTCATATTTCCAAGATACTCCTACAAAATTAAAGCATATAGATATTTGAATTTGTCTACTCACAAAATCATAGAAAGTGCACATATCAGAATTGATAAGTTTGCAGAAAAGAGTGAAGAAGAAAGCAACAAGGAGCTAAAAGATTATACAATATTTTCTTACTATGAACTTGATACCCTACCAAATCTATCTGAGAGAAAAGAAGATTCATCTCCCGAATCTCCAGAAACTCCAATAGTTACTGAGTTGCAGACAGTGCAACCCAAGTCACCACTAGAGGCTACCAAGCTAGTTCAAACTAAGCCTAATGGACCTGAGTCATAGATAGAAGGAACCCAGCTTGAAACTAAAATTCAAGAAGAAGATGGTGGAACTCATTCAAAAACCAAATAGCCTATGTTAGCAAGATATGTTAGAAGACATCATGCACCTGAGCAAATCATTAGAGACAAATCAAATGGAATAATGACAAGAGGAAAACTAAAAGTTACGTGTTTACTTGCTGAATTTGAACCTAGAAGTGTTAAAGATGATCTAGAAAATGAAAGTTGGATTGAAGGAATGAATGAAGAGATAGATTAGATAGAAAAGAACAAAATTTGGACTCTTGTTCCTAGGCCCAAGGACAAAAATGTAATTGGTACAAAGTAGGTATTTAGAAATAAACTAAATGCAAATTGAAATTTTTTAAGAAATAAAGCAAGATTAGTATGCAAAGGTTACTCTCAAGAAGAAGGTATTGATTATGGTAAAAATCTTGCTCATGTGGCAAGACTAGAAGGTGTTAGAACTTTACTAGCATATGCAATACATAGAGGATTTAAAGTATATCAAATAGATATTAAATCTGCATTCTTGAATGGAATTCTTGATGAGGAAGTCTACATTGAGCAACCAAAAGGTTTTATAGATCTTAGAAAAAGAGACATGGTTTGCAACTTACAAAAAGCATTATATGGGCTCAAGCAAGTCCCTAGAGCTTGGTATGAAAGACTACATAATTACTTGGTATAGATTATTTTTCAAAGAACAAATGATAATAGTAGTTTGTATATTATGGAAGGACTAGACAAGAAGATTATGTTGGCAGAAATATTTGTTGATGATACTCTATTTACATGAAATGATAACTTGTACAGAAAAATTTCAAGTGAAATGAGTAAAGGATTTGAGATGTCCATGTTTGGTGAAATAAAATTCTTTGTTGGACTACAAATATAGTAGAAAAAAATGGTATCTACATCACTCAATCCAAGTATATCAAAGCGATACTAAAGAAATTTGGAATGGAAGATTCACAACCTATTGGAACCCCTATGTCTATTGGACATAAAATTTCCAAAAATGATGATTCCAAGGTAGTAGATCAAACCACATATAGATCAATGATTGAAAAATTGTAGTATGTAGTACACACAAGGTCTAATATTGTTCTAATAATTGGAATGGTGGTAAGATTCTCAGCAAATTCCTGAGGAAATCACATGATGGAAATCAAGAGAATCATGAGATATCTAAAAGGTACTAAAGACTATGGTTTATGGTACAAACTTGGAGGCAATTTGGACCTGAAAGTATTTATTGATGTTGATTGGGAAAGAAGTTTTTATTATAGGAAAAACACTAGTGGTGGAGCATTCTTTCTTGGTAAAAAATTGATATCTTGGACAAGCAAGAAGCAAAATTGTACATCTCAATCCATAGTAGAGGTAAAATATGTAGCAACAACAGTCAATTGTTCTAACATTGTTTGGTTCAAACAACCATTGGAAGAAATGAAAGTAGAGATCAAAGATCCAGTTGCCATATATTATGTTAACACTAGTGCAATCAACATATCAAAGAATCCAGTAATGCATTCCAAAACAAATCATATTGCTATAAAATATCATTTCTTAAGAGAATTAGCGTAGAATAAAGAAGTTAGTTTGGAATATGTGAATACAAAAGAATAGATTGAAGATATATTCACCAAGCCATTACCTAAGGATGCATTTATGTATCTAAGAGGTAAGCTAGGGGGTATTCCCCTATCTAAAATTCACTAAATGAAGTTTGGTGAATGTACCAACTAGAACCTGTTGAAGATCAATAAGTTGGTGCAGAATTAGCAAGGACATATTGCAGATGAATCAGTAATTAAGGTACATTGGTATTTACAAAATTATTGTCTTTGGCATGTGTTGTTAAAGAGGGAGAAGTTTACTATCATTTCTTTGAGAAATTTTTGGAACCAAAATAAAAAAAGGAACCAGAGAGGGAGAAGTCTTCCAAAGAAGAAATATGTTGAAAGAGGGAGAGTATTTTGAAAGAGGGAGAGTATTCTGAATGAACTTTGTAGTATATGTTGTAGTTAGATTCCAATGAAAGGAAGAGCTCATACTAATAGAGGGATTTCTCAAGTCTAAAATCCAAAATGTCATTGTTCTATGACATGTTGTGTTGCCATCAATGCCAAAGAGGGACATAGTTGTATACAATTGATTAATTATGTTTTGTCTTTGATGTTACACAAATGTCATATCATTATCAGTTAGCATATGTTGAGCTCACATAGGCAGTGAAGACAATTCTCAATGTCTATTGAGTTCACCTAGGCATCAAAATAAAATTTGTAGAAATCAAGTGTTAATTGAGCTCACTAGGTTAATGAAGAAAAGTTGGATGGAACCAGTGCTAACCGAACTCACTCGGTTGCCAAAAGATTTTTGCAAGTCTACAGTATTAACTAAGATTATGTTGGTTAACAAAGGAAATCATTTTTGAGTTAGTTTCTACTAAGATGGATTGGCTAAAGAAGGATTTTCTTGTTTTGTTGTATTAAAATTAATTGATTTATCTGTTGATCCTAGACGAGTATGGTGATGAATATTAATTATTCTAATTTTCATTTGATCCAACTTGACAAAGCGGAAGATATAAGTATAAGGTCAATTTTTAATTTCAAAGTGTGAAAGTGATGATAATGTGATTGACGATTTAATGATGAGAAGAGGAAGACAAATTGAAGGATAACTAGAATATCTTTATGGAGAAACAAAGATATATTCAATCAGGAAGGATCAAGTACAAGCTAGAATAGAGATCTGAATTCAAAAATTTAGTTGCTTTCAAATCAAGTCATATCATTGTTACTTGCTAACCATTGTATTAGTGATATAAGTCTCCTAACAAAGTTGGCTTAATAGCTATTTGCAAATCCTCTAACAAGGTGGCAATTCTATTAAATTGTTCTCAAGGCCTTTAACAAGGCCACTCCTAACAAGGTGATTAAATTATTTAATAGAGTCACAGCTAACAATGTGTTTTATAACCTTTACTAGGGTTAGCTCCTAATAGTCCTCACTTTAGAAGAGTGAAATAGTAACTGGTTGCATTTGGTGGTTTCAACCAAATTGGGTTTCCACATTAAATCCTAGTGTCAAATGTGTTCATGCTATATTCTTTTATCTATTTGCAACTAAGATAAAGCAATGGTAATCATAAATAACATCTAAAGGTTTATATGTTAATCATTTACCAAGCTAATCTAGTTATTATCGAGTTACAACATTTTGTATCTATTTATCGAGCTTCAACAGTATTTTTTTCTAGTTTGCATTTTGTATTGACATCTAAGGGATCTGGGATTTTTTTTATTAGTAACTAATTCACCCCTTCCATAATAGTTACTCCTCTTATATTTCTAACAACTAGGGGTCCTAGGAACCCTAGAGACATGTTATAATGAAATATGTTGAAAGGGGTCATAGGTTATCCTATGACCCCTTTCAACCTATATAAATGATTATAATATCTCCCTAGGGGTCCTAGGACCCCTAGAAAAATATGTTGTAATGAAATATGTTGAAAATGGTCATAGGTTATCCTATGACCCCTTTTGACCCATATAAATGATTATAATATGTCACTAGGGGTCCTAGAAACCCTAGAGACATGTTGTAATGAAACATGTTGAAAGGAGTCACAGGTTAACCAATGACCCCTTTTGACCCATATTAAAGATTATAATATGTCCCCTGGGGTCACATGACCCCTCGAGACATATGTTGTAATGAAATGTGTTGAAATGGTTCACAGGTAATCTCATTACCCCTTTCAACCCATATAAATGATTATAATATGTCCCTAGGTGTCCTAAGACCCCTAGAACCATATGTTGTAATAAAATCTATTAAAAGGGGTCATAGGTTATACTAAGACCCCTTTCAACCCATACAAACAATTATAATATGTCCCTAAGGGTCATAGGACCCTTAGAGACATATGTTACCATGAAATGTATTGAAAGGGATCATAGGTTATACTATGACCCCTTTTGACCCATATAAATGATTATAATATTTTTCTAGGGTTCCTAGGACCCCTAGAGACATACGATATCATGAAATGTTTTGAAAGGTGTCGTAGGTTATCCTATGACTCCCTTCAACCATTATAAATGATTATAATATGTCCCTAGTGGTCTTAGGATCCCTAAAGACATATATTTTGTAATGAAATGTATTGAAAGGGGTCATAGGTTTTCCTATGACCCTTTTGACCCATATAAATGATTAAAATATGTCCCCAGGGGTGTTGGAACCCCTAGAAACATATGTTGTAATGAAATGTGTCAAAAGGGATCATAAGTTATCCTATGACACCTTCCAACCCATATAAACGATTATAATATGTATCTATGTGTCCAAGGACCCCTAAGGACATATGTTGTCATGAAAACATGTTGAAAGCAGTCATAAGGCTATGCTATGACTTCTTTCAACTCATATAAATGATTATAATATGTCCCTAGGGGTCTTTGGACCCCTAAAGACATATGTTGTCATGAAAGATGTCAAAAGGGCTCATAGGTTATCCTATGACCCCTTTCAAACAATATAAATGATTTTAATATGTTCCTATTGGTTCTGGGACCCCTAGAGACATATGTTATAATGAGATGTGTCGAAAGAGGTCATAGGTTATCTTATTACCCCTTTCAACCCATATAAATGATTTTAATATGTCCCTAGGTGTCCTAGGACCCCTAGAGACATATGTTGTAATGAAATGTGTCAAAAGGGGTCATAAATTGTACTATGACCCCTGTTGACTCGTATAAATGATTATAATATGTCCATAGGGCTCCTAGGACCCAAAATGACATATGTTGTCATGAAATATGTCAAAAGGGATCATAGGATACTATATGACCTCTTTCAACTCATTTGAATAGATGATATAATTTTCTAGTGGTCCTAGGCCCCTTTGGAACATATGTTGTCATTTTAATGGGTTAAAATAGGTCATAGGTTACCCTGTGAGCCCTTTTAACCCATTTAAACACATGATTTATGTCCTTAGGGTTTCTAGAATCCCTATGAACATATATCGTCATATAATGTATTGAAATGGGTCATGGGGTACTCTATGACCCCTTTTGACTCATTTGAACACATGATATATTTTCCTTGGGGTTCTAGGACCCCTATCAACATATGTTATCATTTAATGGGTCAAAAGTGGTCATAGGGTCCCTATGACCCCTTTTGGCCCATTCAAACACATGACATATGTTACTAGGTGACCTAGGATCCCTAGGGACATACATGTTGTGTTCCAATGGGTTAAATTGGGTTAAATGATATCCTATGACCCCTCTCAACCTTTTACGTGACAAAATATGTTCTTATGGGTCCTAAGACCTCTACAAAGAAGCATGTTGTGTTGGTCATAGGATAACCTATGACCCATTTCAATAAAATACATGACAACTTATTTTCTTAAGGATCCTAGGGGCCCTAGGGACATATATGTTGTGTTTGAATGGATAGAAAGGGGTAATAGGGTATCCTAGACCCCTAGGGACATACCTCTTATATTCTAATGAGTAGAAAGGGGTCATAGGGTATTCTATGACCCCTTTTGACACATTACACAAGAATATATGTTGCTAGGGGTCCTAGGACCCTTATCATCATGTGCATTGTGCTCCATTGGGTCAAAATTTGATGCATTACATGATAATATATGTTCCTAGGGGTCCTAATACCCTAGGGCCATACATGTGTTCCAATGGGTCAAAAAGGGTCATCAGATCCCCTATGACCCCTTTCATACCATTACATGACAATATATGTTGTCATGTAATAGGTCGAAAGGGTCATAGGATACTATATGAACCCTTTTGACCCATTGGAACACAACATATATGTCTATAAGGGTCTTAAGACCCATAGGAGCATATGTTTTTATGTATTAGGTCGAAAGGGGTCATAGGATACTCCATAATCCCTTTCTACCCATTGTAAAACAAGATATATGTCCCTATGCATCCTTTGACCCTTAGGAAGATATGTTGTCATATACTAGGTCAAAATGGGTCATAGGGTATCCCATGACCCATTTGGACTCATTGGAACACATGTATGTCCCTAGTGAGACCCATAAGAACATATATCATCATATAGTTTATTAACTTAGGTTACTAATATATATAATATATAATAATAATAGATATGATATATAATTAGGGTATCCCATGACCTATTTGGACTCATTGGAATACATGTATGTCCCTAGGGGGACCCCTAGGAACATACATCATCATATAGTTTATTAAATTAGGTTAGTAATATATATAATATATAATAATAATATATATGATATATAGTTATATAATAATATATAATAACTAATAACTATATATGAAATAATTATATAATAAATAATTATTATTATTAATTACTATATAATAAATTTTAGTAATTATATCTAATAATTGGTCCCCTGCCCCAAATTATGCTATAACTATATTACACTAGGACTTGATATAAGTTAAAAATTTGTTACCCCTTTGAGTTTAGTAAATAAAAATTAATATTTATCTTAAAAATTGGTCCCCAATCCCTTTACATTTGAATTTGGCACCATAATTTGGGAACATAGATTGGGTAATTATTCTCAAATCAGATACCTGATCAAGCAAGGTATTACATTTTTGGTTTAGTACCAAAATGGGGGGAGGAAGTCAAAGCACATATTGAAATGCTTTTAGGCATTTCAAAACTACATGTTTTTCACATCACCACTTTTTGGCATGCCATGATCCTGCACATACCCTTATATGGATAACTATAATAAGTTAAGTTTCAAACCTTATTCCTAGCCCTATCCTTAAACCTTAACCCCTAAAAAGTTTCTTTAAAACCTCATCCTTAACCCCAACCCTATATTTCTTAACCATAATCCTATCCCTAGCTCTTATAATAATTCAAATATGTTACCCAAAACACTTTTTTTCAACCACATATCTAAGTGTTAGCCTAATCTTGACCCTAATCTAAATATAATTTGAATCATAATCCATACAAAACAATAATTTGATAAAACAAAGTTAAACAATATTTACATGGAGCACATCTGAATGAATACATATGGCTTTCATCTTTGTCAAATTATTTTTATAGGAACTATATTGTTTTTAATTTAGTAGACTTAAAATAAAATATTGTATTTCAATTCCAAGTGAACTCCTGTAAAATAAAATTTTGGAAAGATTTACAACACCTATAGTGCATCAATGAATAAGTTAACTTAGTATATATATTATAAATTTCATGATCTTTTGTAGGATGGGAAAAGGTACATATTAACTATAACATTTCATTAATAATGTCTTGTGACATGTACAGTTGGTTTAATGAGTTTTTCTCTACATGCAAAAACTAATTGTTCTAGTTGACCCATTTTAATATATTTAGTGTTAAACTCAATAAGATTCCCAAATGTGTTTTGCATCACACAATGTCAAAAACAAAACAAAAATGACTATTACCCTAGATACAGTACTTAAGGAATAACTAGATGAAAAATGCATGGCATAGGGGAAGAAATTTGAGGAAAATTTAACATTAAATTTTAAGGTGTAGACACTTGAATATATTGAATGTAAATTATAACATGAATGTTGTAGAAATGAGGGAACACAAATATAATTCATACAAAACTTGAAGATTTAAACCTAACACTTAAATCTTAAATTCTAAATTGTAACCTTAATTCTAAATGGGAAAATTTTAATCAAAAATGTTAAATCCTAAATCTTAACCAATATATATTAATTCTCAATCTAGTAAAATCTAATTTTTTAAATATTAAGTTCCATAATTTTAAATCCCAACCCTAAAAGTAAATGCCAAGCCCTAATTATATTTTCTTAATTTAAAAGTTAATCTTAAATGTTAATCCTTAAACTTAATCATAACCTTATATTTACTAACCCTAATTATTATTTATTGATATAAGATTAAGGTTTAGCATTTAACATTATGATTAGGGTTTAAAATCTATTAGATAATGTATTGTATTAAATTTCATATTATAACTACCTAGGGCTTAGGATATAAGGATAGGGTTAGGATTAGGATTTTAGAAAATTGAGATTAGAGTTTAACATTTAGGATTAAAGGGCTAGGGTTTAGCATTAAGGACTATAAGCATTTAACATTTATGATTCAGCATTTACAATTAGGGTTCATGTTTAGGATTTATAACTAGGGTTCATTATTTAGGATTATTTTTATTGTTTTAGATTTATATTTAGTATTTAGGACTATTGGTTAGCAAATTGTGATTCAAAATTTAGGATCAAGATTTTTCATTTAACCTCTAACTAAAAACCTAATCCATATATCAAGTATAACCATAATCGACAATGTAATATAAACCCTAACACTTTAGAACTTAAAGTCTTAAGACAATCATAACAGTAACTATAATGCTAACTCAAATCATAAATGTAATATAAACACATAAACATTAAAATATTATATATAAACCCTAGAACAATTTATAACCAAAAGTCTAAGCATAATCATAACACTGACTACATTACTAACTTGAATTGTAACCATAACCCTAGCACCAAGCATTAGTACCAACTGATCTATGAAAAAATAGATTTCTATTATAGAATTGAAAACCATTACCTTAACTATGACATTTATTTTAAGAAGTTTAAATATTTTTAAAGACATGTATTTAGATTTTTTAATTAAATAGTAATTTTATATTTTATGGAGAATATATTTGGTGAGAACCCACCCCCATCCCCATCTCCTCCCCTACATCTCCACCCCCACCTCCACCATACCTCGACAACCACCTAGTCCTTCTCCACCACCTACACTAGATGAGGTGTGCAAGTGGATGGGATGCAACCTTCGCAACCTCATGTGAGACATATAGACTATTAGGTGTGAGACCCATCCTCCCCTTAGCTACATCACCTTGCATATAGCATGCAAGGTATTATATAGTCTATAAAGAAATTAGACTATGACATAGATAGCTTTAGAGCATGGAGGCAAAACATACATACCTTCTATTCTGATGGCTTGTCTTATAGACACATCCACAAACTAAAAAATAAATAAAGGATGTTTACAAAGATATTTTAAGAACCCATAGATGAGTGATTAGATAAGTAACAAGAAGACTCATATATCTATTAGATGGTGCACATACCCTCACATATCAGAGAACTTTCAGGAGCTTTGGTGGATGGTAAATGACCATCCACCACATGCTAATCATAAGCCTCTCATATACCTTCTCAGGAAATTATGAGCACAGTTTGAATTAGGTTTGAAACCCAATTATTTTGATATAAAATTATTTTAGGGGGTCAGTGGAGGGATACCTCAGGATAGGCCTAGGAAAAATCTCAATGATAATACAAGGAATCATCAATATTCTTAGCCTCTTGTTCCTCTTCCTACACTAGTTGTTTCAATGCCTCTCCATCACTAACTAGAGTCATATTCTCTTAGTTCATTGAATGACCTTTAGGCCAATTTAGTAGACCAGTAGAGGCATGTGAGGATATTTTTCTACTTGGAGATGTTTATACTAGTTATGGTGGTATATGTAGAGGCCCCTAGAGAAATGCAAATACAAGACATGATGCCAAGGGTGGTGATTTTCATGATGAGGTTTATGTTGCTCATGGTGGTGTTAGTGATGATATTAATGTGTCACCATTTGTTGACCTTCTTTGTGGGGAGGAAGATAGTTAGGAACAACATGCACAAATTTAATTAAAATTTATAAAGTACATTATTATCAACCTTCTATATTTATGCATAATTGTATTAACCATATTAATTTATGTTGATTTTCAATTAAGAGATCATACTATTCCTCCTAGGAGACAATATAGTCTTTTTTTGAGATCTTTCACCTTGGCATCCCTCATGCAGTACGCACTTTGAATTACACTTAAAATAGTGTACATTGGAACTCAAATTTAATAGCATGTGCTCATATATTATTTTCATCTAATTTTGTAGGGATTATCTATAGGTCTTCATCCATTGATCAGTGAGGCACAACCTCAAATACTTAAGATATGAACTTTTCAAGAAAAATACTTCTTACTATTTTTATGTACACATTATTATTAACTATCTTTAACTTTGATTCATGTATAATAGTGTATATTGGTTTTACGAATAGGGAATGGATGATACTTTTCCATCTAGGCCCGACCCCTATGGGAAGGTGGCCCCTACCATTCTATAGGCCCCTAAGACAATAGTTTTCATGTGGCATGAGAAGCGTATGTCCTGGATGCAAATTGACCTGATTGAGTAGAGGGATATAGAGTCAAACATAATTTTCTATTATGAGACACATCTTTTATATTATCTAGTACTCAAGTATGATATATATGCTTTTATTTCAAAAAATTTTAGTATAAATTATGTAATTTTTAATTTACATACTTTTTTCATGTATATTGACGCAACATGAATCCAGATGTACCTCAAAATGAGGTGATCTAGAAACTCACAAACAAACACACAATGGAAATTAAACAAGAGGAATGTGATTTAGATCTAGAGACACAATAATTCATATATTCAAATCAAGAAGTTTATATCCAACATGCCCAAATATACAACCTTTTGGGTTACAACCATTACAAAGAAGAATACATCTTTCAAAGAATAGATCTACACACACAAATGTGAACTTTTATCTCCAAGACACTACATGCTAAGGCTTCCCACTCCCAAACTTATTCATGACCCCCTAATTATTGTCTACATCTCCATGCTTGAACAATAATGACTAAGACTCTACCCAAGATCCCTTTAAATACTTTCATGACCACAAGTCATCCTATTAAAAATTACCAACTAAATAAAACCTTACATTAAATTCATAACCAAGCCTCATGTCAAATCTCAAAAAATATTAAATACCCATCATGAAATTAAATATGCAAAAGGTTGGCTCAAAATAGAAACAAACACAAAAAACTTGGTCAAAGAAGGATCGAGACAAATACTGGCACTTGGCACCAACATGATTACTTGGCACCAATAGGAGCTCTCATCACATGAAGGGAGACTTGGCACATGAAGGAACACTAGGCCAATACTAGATAACTCAACACACATTGCAACTTGGAAAACAATACAACTTGGAAAATAATGCATACTCAAATATCATTTTAACTAACCAACTCAATGCTTGAAAGATCACTTGGTTGATACTGGCATAATAAATGGGATAACATGCTAACTAGTATGTTAACATGATGGCTGAAAACTTCAACTTAGCAATGAACAAAAATTTACTTGCACTCTACAATGTCTATAACTTAGTGGAAACCAAAATAATTAGTAGGATAATTCTATGGCTAGGATGTTCATACATCAGACTATTGGGGTAAATAGAAAAGACCTCAGATGCTCCTACATCAAACTCCCCAAACAAGTAGAAAAAGGTGTTCCAATTTTTACTTCCAAAATAAAATTTTGTACTAAGCTTTGCCTTCACCAAAGCTTCACACTCCATCAATGAAAAGAGATCAAATCCGAAAATCAACCATCTATGCTTCATCCATTAAAAAATTAGAATCTCAGCCATCCAATCAACATACTCACTCAACTGAAAATCACAATGCTCCATCTGCAACTTGTCATCACCATCCATAAAAATATCTTCATAAATAAAAACAAGATCAACAATAGTATCCAAATCAAAAACCCAATCAACAACAACATATAAAATTAGAAAAATATTAGTAGCAACATATAAACCCATAACAAAAATAATATGCATATTGGTGTCTCTAGCAACATATAGATTGGCAACATCATCAAAATCCACATTAGTAACAACATCCATATCATTCACCATCTCAATAACAACATATAAGTCTAGCTCCATATTAGTAACAAGATCATCATGTAAATCCACATTGATAACATCTCTAAAACCCTCAAACATGTTATCAACAAGTAAATCCATCTTGTTATCACAACCAACATCCAGATCAATAACATCCATAACAGAATCAACATATAACTCTGGATCAGAAATAACAACAATAGATAACTCCTAAATCACATCCATTTCAACAATAACATCATCCTAAATAATGTAAAGATCCAAATCCTTACCAACATAAGGAAAAATGTCTTTAGGAATCTCATTGTGCATAATAAGATGCTCTACAATTTTCATGTTAGATATATCCATCTACTCATGAAAACCAAAAGATATTCCATCCATTTTAACAAGATCATCATGCACTTCCATGATCTATCTTCTTCCCTTCATAAGTTTTTAAACTGACCAAACAACCTTTTTTCTAATCCTTAGATGCCAACTCAAATCAGACTCTTCTAGCTCATTAATTCTTTCATGTAAATCATCCCAAGAAGAATCATACTCATTTCTCTCAACATCCCCAAGATGTCTTTCATCATCTTGTGCTAACTTTCTCTAGATATAAGTTTCCTCAATATGTCAAATAATTTTGGATCAAAATTTCTCCTTCCTCAAATCATCTTTTCATTAATAATGATTGAACCATGAGTCCTCAATAAGTGCAAGACAAATCCATAGATTTACAACCCTGCACCAAATCACCAACTAGCTAGGACTTCAAAAATCAAACTCTTCTCAAATAAAATTCACCCAACCAAGGTCTTGGTACAAACTACCTCACACTTTGGAAATTTTCTTACACACATAGGAATCCATATGTACTCCAAAATGAGATGATTGAGAAACCATCAAAAAAACACATAATGGAAAATGAGTAAGAGGAATTAGATTTAGATCTATAGAGACAATAATTCATATATTCAAATCAAGAAGTTTACATCCAACATGCTCAGCTATATGACCTTCCAAGTTACATCCATTACAATGAGGAATACATCTTTCAAATAACAAATATATAGACACAAATGTAAACTTCTATCTCTAAGCTACTCAACCCTAAGACTTCCCACTCCCGAACTTATTCGTGACTCTTGAATTATCATCTACATCTCCATGCTTGAACAATAATGAATAAGACTCTACCTAAGATCCCCTTAAATACTTTCATAGCCACAAGTTGGCCTATTAAAAATTACCAACTAAATAAACCCTTACATTAAATACATAACCAATTCTCAATTTGGCTCTCAACAAATGTTAAATACCCATCATGAAATTAAATATGCACAAGGTTAGCTCAAACTAGAAATAAACACAGAAAACTCAGTCAAAGAAGGACCAAGACAAATAATGTCACTTGGCACCAATAGGATTACTCGACACCAAAAGGAACAGTCAACACCAATAGGAACACTTGGTACATGAAGGAATACTTAGCTAATACTAGATAACTTGGCACACATTGCAACTCGGCAAACACTACAACTTGGAAAACACTACATACTTGATTAACATTGTAACCAACCAACTCAACACTTGACAGATCATTTGGTAGATACTGATAGAATAAATGGGATAACACATTAACCAGTATGTTAACCCAATGGTGGAAAACTTCAACTTGGAAATGACTGAAAATTTACTAGCACTTGACAATTTCTATAACTTTGTGGAAACTAATAGAATTAGTAAGATAATATGATAGCCAGGATGCTCCTACATTAGACTACTAGGGTAAGTTGAAAAGACCTCAGATGCTCCTACATCAAACTCCCTAGGTAAATAGAAAAATGTATACCAAATTTTTCCTCCAAAAGAAAATTTTTACTTAGCTTCATCTTTACCAAAGGTTTCCAATCCATCAACAAAAAGAGATCAAATCTAAAAAGCAACCATCTATGGTTCATCCATTAAAAATTTAGAAACTCATCCATCCAATCAACATACTCACTCAACTCAAAATCACAATTCTCCATTTGCAACTTATCATCACCATCCATAACAATATCTTCATAAATGAAAACTAGATCAACAATAATATCCAAATCAAAAATCCAATTAGCAACAACATATGAAATTAGATCAATAATGGTAGTAGCATATAAACTTGTAACAAAAATAATATGTATATTAGTGTCTCTAGCAACATATAGATCGACAACATCATCGAAATGAACATTAGTAACAACATCCATATCCTTTAGCATATCAACAACAAAATATAAGTTAAGATCAATATCAGTAACAAGATCATCATGTAAATATACATAGATAACATCTTTGAAACCCTCAACCACATTACCAACAAGTAAATCAATCTTCTTATCACAAGAAGCATCCAAATCAATAACATCCATAACAGAATGAACATATAACTTTGGATCAACAATGACAACAATAGATAAGTCCTCAATTACATCCATTTCAACATTAACATCATCCTAAATAATGGAAACATCCAAATCCTTACCAACATAAGGATAAATCTCTTCTTTAGTAATCTCATTGCACACAATAAGATGCTCTACAATTTCCATGTTAGATTTATCCATCTACTCATGAAAACTAAAAGATACTTCATCTATTTCAATAAGATCATCATGCCCTTCCATGATCTCTATTTTTCCCTTCATAAGTTTTATAACCCACCAAACAACCTTCTTTCTAATCCTTAGATCCCAACTCAAATCAGACTCTTCTAGCTCATCACTCCTTTCATGGAAATCATTCCAAGAAGAATCATACTCATTTCTCAACATCCTCAATATGTCTTCCATGATCATGCACTATTTCAATAGCTTCTACTCTAGTTGCAAGTTTTCTCAACATGTCAAATAATTTTGGATCAACATTTCTCCTTCCTTGAACCATCTTTTCATAAATAATGATTGAATAATGAGTCCTCCACAAGTGAATGCCAAATCCATAGATGTAAAACCCTACTCCAAATCACCAACTAGCTAGGACTTTTGAAATCAGACTCTTCTGATGCAAGAGCATCTAGAGGTATAAGGGCAATCTTGTTTCAACCAAAAAAATGTACTTAGACTCAGTTTCTATTTCATGTGTTTTCATTTTTGGATACCCATTTGGGTCAAATAAAGGTTCCAACTCTCACAATTCCACTATCAGTGTTCTAGGATAGAGTATTTGGACACCTTGGCATACGTGTAAATGCTAAAAAAAATAGGAGTAGGTAATTGAGCCATCATTTTGGTGAACTAGAAGGTGTAAATTGGTGAGATGAATGTAATTGTAATTTAGAGCATTCCAAAAATAGAATTAGGTCAAAAGGCCCCACTGTTTGAAAGTTATTATAGTTTTTCAATTTTTGGAGACCTCCTAAGAATGCTTCAAAGTCAGGTTAGGGGTATTAAATGACCTCAAAAAGGGCCAAAAAATGGGGGACAAGTCATGCCTATCCATAGGGCTATAGAGTGCTTTGAGAGCTTTCTAAAAATGTAAACAGTTCGTCAATCGAAGCTACGGTTCAAAAGTTATGCCTCTCGAAAGTTCGGTTACTATTTCTAGATTCTTAGAGATTTGTGTCAACTTCTAACGTAGCTTTTGGAGCCTTCTATTTGGTTGGTTGATGCCAACTAGCACTTTCTATAATTGATTCCTAATCCTTAACCCTTTAGGGTCTATTTAAGAACATTTCTGGCATTGTAAAAGGCAGTTCAGAGTGGAGTTTTAGAGGAGGTACAGAAAGGAGAAATTATGTCTAGATTTATACTATTGTAAGCCCATAGGGCATGTTTTGAAGTCTATCTTCTCTATACTGAATGTATTAGTTTATTTACAATGTTAATAAAATTTCCCCTTTCCTGTTGTGTCCATTCTATGCTTGGGCTGTGTGCCCATCATCTTCTCAAAAACAATTCACCTAACCAAGGTTCTAGTAAAAACTACCTCACACTTCAGTGATCTGCTTGCACACATAGGAACAATTGAGCTCTAATACCACCTGACACAGTGTGAATCTAGATGTACTCCAAAATGAGGTGATCTAGAAACTAGCAAACAAAAACACAACAAAAAATAAACAAGAGGAACGAGATTTAGATCTAGAGAGAATAATTCAAATATTCAAATCAAGAATTTTACATCCAACATGCCCCACTATATGACCTTCCATATTATAGCCATTACAAAGAAGAATACATCTTGCAAAGAATAAATCTCTAGACACAAATGTAAACTTCTATTTCCAAGCTACTCCATGCTAAGACTTTCCACTCCCAAACTTATTCATGATTCTTATCATCTACATCTCTATGCTTGAATAATAATGACTAAGACTCAACCCCAAATCACCTTAAATACTTTCAAGGCCACAAGTGTGCTTGTTACACATTACCAACTAAATAAACCCTTATATTAAATGCATAACCAGGCCTCAAGTTGCCTCTCAAAAAATATTAAACACCCATCATGAAATTAAATATAAGCAAGTTTGGTTCAAACTAGAAATAGACACAAATAACTTGGCCAAAGAAGGACCAAGAAAAATACCAGTACTTAGAACCAATATGATCACTTGGCACCAATAGGAACACTCAACACATGAAAGAGCACTCAGCTAATACTAGATAACTCAACACACATTGCAACTCAACAAACACTCTAACTTGGAAAAAATTGCATGCTTAGCCAATATTGTAACCTACCAACTTGACACTTGAAAGATCACTTGATCAATACTAGCATAATAAATGGGATGATATGCTAACTAGTATGTTAACATGATGGCAAAAAACTTCAACTCAGCAATGACTAAAAATTTATTGGCACCTGACAATGTTTGTAACTTAGCGAGAACCAATAGAATCAATGGGAGAATATGATGACCAAGATGCTCCTATTCTAATTATGACCCATTTTTTTTATTTAGTATGTGGTGTTGGAATTACAATAGGAAAGGTAAACTTCTAGGTGGCGATTGAATCAATGCTTCAAACTTTGACCCATAAAATATTCATCATACATCCATCTCACATATTCAATAAGTAAATTGAAATAACATCTAAAGCATATAAACAAATAAGCATTCACACATATATGACACCAGATATGATTACCCAAAAACCCTCCAATGAGAAGGTAAAACTGGGGTGGGGATTACACCCACAAATCTTCATACTATAGTAATAAAGTGTATCCAATGAAGGATACAATGTTTGATCATGAAATGTGATATACCCTGTGAAAGGTCTATCTTGTTAAAGGTTTACAAAGACTACTAGGTCTTACCCTATCAAAGGATTTCAACACCCTGTTAAAAGTGTTTCTTGTTAAAGGACTTTAACTCACAATAAATTAAGCACCATGTTAGAGGATTTCAATACAGCCTACTAGGACTACTCTATTAATAGATTTAACTATTTCACCTATTAGAATGTCTTAGCATTGATCCTATAGTTAGCACTTTGTTTCTTGATGATAGATCACTTCTAAACTAATGTATTCTTGATCCTTCTTGATCAAATGTCTCTCCATTGCTCATTATTTCCTTCCTCTATTCTCCTTTAATTGATTTTGCAATGCAATTTTAGATCATAATACCTTGGTCGCCATGAATATCCTAGTTTGCACATGAAAAACTCTCCTTTGATCATTCATTCATTCCCTTTCATGCTCATAGAAAATTTAGGGTTTTTTCTCCTTAAGAAGACCTAGGTGACTTAGGATTAGGTATAAATCAATGGCTATGATTCACCCATTTTGTCACTTAAACCTTCCCTTTACCTGATAGGATGCATGTAATTCATAGGGATTTGAATTTAAGATTCATCCTTATCACTGAAATATCATAATTCAATATATAAGTCAGCTCAAAAATGTGTTACATATTAGTTTGTGCCAATACAAACGACTATGACAAAACTGTGTTACTCAACATCTGAAGTCTCTAATGCTTGGAATATACTAATTTCAATAGCATGACTCAGCATCTAAATGACTCAATATGCACTTCTTACTTAGCTCCTAAATCACTCATCATATATTGTCTACTTATTACTTGAATAACTCGACACTCAATGTTGACTCAACATGCTCTAACTTATAAATGTTGTGCATAGCATATACTACTTGTTGAACATGAACTAAGTAAATGACTTAGGTGTGTAGACACTCACTTGTTAAAAACAATTTGAGATCAACAATCTCCCCCTTTGACATGAGTATCAAAAACACTTGGTCATGCATTAATACTTTTATTATTACAAGCATTAAATAACTCTTATTCAGCTTCTATACAAAATTTCAAAATATCAATATTTTGCAAGAACTTATACCTCAAAATCTTCTAACTATCCCTAAGTTGTTTGATCTGATTTTGTGCTGAAAATATTACTCTCATTGAATAGATATGCCTCAACTAATACTCTTTCACTCGCTTATTGTTATGTGCTTACTCTCCCATGCTTACTCCCCCTTAGCTCTTTCTCCTCCTTTTTGACACTGATGTCAATGGGTTATATACTAATAGTGTGTTTGTCCAAATAAGATTTATGTACCTCAAGAATAATCTTAAGAGTGGCATCCCAATTATCACAAGCCACCTCCAAAGACTTAATTTGGATGGCCAACTCGGTAGCAAGATGAACTAGGTCATTTGATGTAGAAAGATTGGGGTTTTTCTTCATAAGATTTTTTGCATAGCCTAGCTCCTTGTAAAAAATCTCTATGTGAGGAGTCAATGTGGTTTGGATGCTTATCAATTTGGCCCTTATCTTGGCTTCATCTATAGATAGTGTTGTTAATTAACTCTGGGTTTGCAATAGGGTCCTAAAATGCTTCTCACTTCGAGTTCGAGTCATGAGAAATTTTAACCCTAGTGAATTCATTTGACTTTCCAAGCTCAGGATGTGACTCCTTGTCTCTTGTATGAAGAGTGTAGGATTACATAGTTTGGTGTATAGAGAAAAAATGTTCTCAAGCACCTTCTTCACACTGTCTATCTTAGTTGTCAATACAACTTGTGTAAGTTCTATATCACTAGATATCTTCTCATTCACTTTATGTTGAAACTTTTTCTTAGACCATTCTAATAATTTTACATTAGTATCAAGGTCTACATGACTTACCTTTTCCACTATGCTAGTAAATTATTCAATAAGTGGTTGTGTTTAATCTAGAGTAAGTAGACTGAATATATCCAAGAAGATGTTTTTAAGATCAAGCAAAGCTTGCTTCTACTTATTCTCCCTTTTGAGAAGTTCTTGATGTTTCTTTCTAGCCAGCGTTTCTTGAAGTATACCCATCTGCTCAATTCTTATTGTTGCAAAATCAAATTGAGGAAATACAATTTATTCATCTAGGCTTACATCTCCATATGTTATTACCTCTTCTACCTTTGATGAACTTGGACTCTGCACTAAGAATTGTAAAGGTGTTGCATCTATGCTCAATCTTTGAAGAGTGTGATAGGAAGGAGTGCCAAGTGCTGGTAAAGTTACTAGTGCTCAAATGGCTACTTGCTCCTTTGGCTTAGGTGTCAATTCAATCTCTTTAGGCTTGTCCTTCTTTTCCTCACTGCTTTAAATTGCACCTTGAACTTGTGTTGGAGGTGCAAATGAATCTATTTGACCTATTTGACTCTATGTCTCCACCTTATCTTCTCCAAATGTCTCAACCTTTTCATTTGCATCCTTGATTAAAGTTTCTAAGATTGGAGTGGCACTTGTGTGTGTACTAAAACTAGTGACTTGAGGAGTGATGTTAGGTGGTTCTTGTGTTTTCACTTCCTCTCTTGTACTTTTAGTCACTAATTTCTAAAGTTCATCTATAGTCACCAATATAGGGTTGTCACACATATTAGCCTATAGTGTAGATTGATCAAGTATCTTTTTCAAGTCTTCCTCTATTAGTAGATTGATTTTTTGACCAATGAGATCAAAAAAATCATTTATTGTGATAGATTTAATATTTACACTTGTTATTTATGGAGGGCTAACATTCGACATTTGTGTATATTGTACACTCTTTTCCTATTCCTACTCTTTCTTAGCTATTGCCTAGTCAATTACATTCATTTCAGTACCTCCCTCAACTATACCTTCATTATTGTCATCATCTTCATCATCTTTAACCTTAATAGCCTCTTGTTCTCCTACTTTTTTGTAGCTAGCCCTTATGTAATTTTCCATATCTGTGTAGTCTTCTTTAAAACATCTTCAAGGTTTTTTTGTAGTATGTAGTATGCTCTATATTTAGGAACAAATCTAATGTCATATTTCTTTATAGAATTAGCTATCTATGCCTTGCTAAGTTTAGGCATAACTTGAGTGAGAGAAATTTCTCTAATTTTATTTTCTAATTTCAAATGATAATGCCATTTTTTCTCAACTCTTTCATATAGGCTTTTAGGTATGGAGTTGGAAATCTCTAGAGGAGCTTTCTCAAAATTAGCCATCATGGCATATATTACCTCCTCCACTTGATTCTTTCTAACTTTTCCAAGATTGTCAAACTCAATGTAAGAAAATCATGATAAATCTGCATTATTTCTAACATTCTCACATAGGTTGTCTAGATCTAAAGATGGATTATGACTCACCACTTGGAATTGGCTATTATCATCAAATTTAGTTCATTCCTCATTAGTTTCAACCTGAGAAATATATTTTCTTCTTGGTATTTTATGTTTTCCTCCTTCTTGCTTTGTAGGCTTGGTTTTCTCTTTAGCCTTTTCTGCAATGACACATGTGATGGCCCTTGTAGTAGGTGTTGTAGGTTTTGGTTGGCTTGGTTTAGCAACCTTCTTAGGTCTTGTCACTACTTGTACCTTAACCTTTCTTTTCTTTTGATTAGTAGGAGTAGGTGTTTCCTTGGCTTCTTCTTCCTCAGAACCTTTTGCAATCTTTTTTTCTTCCTCTTGTTGGTCTTCACCCTTTCCTTTTGTCAATGTAAGTGGTGCTTGAATCTGAGTGTCTCCATCCTCTTCATCCTCTTCATCTTCATCTTCCTACTCTACACCTTCACCTAATTTTTCTTTCAGTTTCTTTACCAATTTCTCCTTCTTTTTGATGATAGATGTAGTCTTCAACTCCATAGTAATCTTTGATTTGGAGATCTCATAGTTACCAAAAGCTTTGGCATCTTTGTCTACTTCTTCTGCAAGTAATGTTTTTATTGCTACAAAAGCCTCATCAACATTAATTTCATAGCCTAATGGCCTCGACCATCTTACTCTTGGAATTGATGCTTGTACAAATGTGTAATTAGAATTAACTAGGAAGCAAACATCATCATATTTTTTTTCCACTAATGACACTGGAATCCCTAATCTCTTTTTCATGGATTGCTTGAAGTCCTCAAAATAACTAGTCATTGCTAACTTAAAGTTTTCACCTAATTGTTCAATGAACTCTCCTATTTGAACTTCAATAGACCTATTTGTCTTCCATGTAATAGTACCAAATGTAGGAAATGTGTACTAAATGTAAAAGAAGATACATATCAAAATAGATCTAAATTTACACTGAGCACTTTTTGTTTTCCTTATTGCTCCTAGGTTTTCAATCAATTGTTGTAACTCCATCTTGGCAAGATCATATGTATTATCCTTCTTCACAATCTTGTTACCCATATCTACTATAATACAGGCTACACTATTCAATATGCTTGACTAATAAAATTTATGTGAAATTACCCTTACTACAAAATGTATTAGAGTATCTGTGATGGTGTATATGGTTATTCCTCTCTTGTTCCACATAGATCCTGTGTTCTTTTCAATGACTTCTTTGGACTAACTTCTCATAGTCTTTGGTCAATCTAGGGTTGGATACCCTATTACCTTATGGATTATTCTCTTTGAGATTTTGATTGCCCCATTGTCTAACCACACTAACTATCATAAATTCTACTCAAAACAATCCCGATCCATTCAATTTTGAAAACATTAGGGAAATCTAGGGAATGAATTAACCCTTTCTTTTCAACAATCTTGAATTTTTCCCTTAATACACCATTTTCACATAGTTTTCCATATGCTTCTCTGACTTCCATGTCATCGATATTACCAATCTTACAATTATAACATTATTTGACATCTTGTATCATTAAAGCTTTCAATGGTATCATAGATAGCACACTAGAGGGATCTGGTTTGTATGCTATGTCAAGAATGGCCTTGAAAATAGGTTGTTTTACCTCATTGCTAACCAACTAAACAATTAACACCTCTTTTCCCTCTACACCTTTTTCTTTTGAAGAACTAGACACCATTTTACAAAACTAGGGTTTACAAAATTGGAAACAACATAGCTCAACACATGATAAATACCTACAAAATCTGATAAAATGATGTTGAATAAATGTTCAAATCTCCTACAAATGCTTCTAATGAAATTTCCAAATCACCATTAGCTCTTCTTGTTCTCTCTTGATTTTGAATGATGTTAAATAAGTAGAAATTTATCAAATAATCCTTTGAAATAATACAATTAATGCTAAGTGCTTACAAAGTTGTAAGCTTAGCATCAACTAATTTCTAGATCACTAGACATCTAGTAATCTTTCTATTTTTTTGGCAACTATTATGAGCTCAGCAACAACTACCTATTCTATTGGCTTGGCATCCTCTAGCATTTCACTTGGAAATCATAGGAAACATTTCATGCATGGAAGTAACATGAAAAAATTAAAGATTTTTCTTTGATTCCCAATAACACTTTGCATCTTTATTCATTCTTATGTAATCTTTTTAGAACTAAGTCCTTTGGAAATGATGTATGATATAACTTTTGAATATTAGTCCCACATACCTCATGATTTCTTAGTTTGATGAGGTGTGATCACCTGACCCATTGGGTGAAGTGATCCCTTCTCCACTTGATGTGCTACAATCCTCTTTTTTCTTTCATGTCTTGCTCATTTCATTTTTGAAATTTTCACTATCTTCCTTGCCTTTTCCTTTACTAAACTCACAACTTTATGACCTTGTTAGACAATATCGACTGATGTGATGAATCTTTAAATAGGTGAAACATGTGGTCTAACTCAACCACCTTTTTTAGTCACTCCTAAAGTGTGTTTTTATACAATTCTTAGGAATATGTCCATACCCTTGGTAGTATTGACAACTATACCTTGTATTATTGTCCCAATTGTAAAAGTTTCCATTGTTATATACCTTTTTTTGCCTATTTGGTGGCCACATGGGTTTGGATCTACACTCAAAAGCTCTATGTCCATAATTCTAATAGTTATAACAATATCCTTCAAATATTTGAGAGTGCATGGTCTTAGTTCTATATTCATGTGCTTGATGACCTTTTTTGTTGCACTTATGATAGTAACACATGTTCTTCTACTTAACATTTTGATTTACAACCTTGCTCCTGCACATATTGGTAGTATGTCATTTCTTACCATAGTTATGACAAGTAGATTTGGAATTCTTACATTTTTTGCTCCTTTCTTCAACACTTTTGGATGATTCTCCTTCATTGGTACTTGTGTATCCTAGTCTAGATGTATTATTGTTGGATCTAGGGGATCTTATCAATTGTTCAAAGTACTTGATGGCTTCACTAGGTTTATTCCAACTTTCAACAAACTCTTTTTCCCATTTTAGGTCACTATCCAATTTTTCATTCTATAACTTCAATGTTGCTATCTCAATGTCCTTGACATTCAATTTATAGTTGGCATTCATCAATTGACTCAAAGTATCCAATTACATGTTAGCAATCTTATTTACCTATGATGATTTCTCTTCTAGTCTACTTTTTGAAACTCTTTTTTTATCTTCAATCATGGCTTTGTCTTCCATAGCTTTCTTTTTCTGTTTAGTCACCTCACATAATAGTATGGCTTGTGATTCTTGCTCTAACTTGAGATTTCTGATTTCTTCAACTTGGGCTCTATTCTTTTCCATTACATCTACAATTACTGCATCAAATTCATTTGAGTTTCTATTTTCAAATATCTTAGTAGTGTTCATTTCTCTTTATTGTGTGTAATTCTCCTCAATGGTTATTTCCTTCCTTCTCTTTAGTGATTTATTTAGATCTCTTGCTTCATTTAGCTGATGTAGAATGAGTTTTATTTCAATTCCCTAATTCTCAATGATCTTTTCTAACTTGTAGACTTCCATTTCCAAGAAATTTCCTCAAAGCTACAAATCTTATCTTTCAGAGAACTAAGCTCTAATACCAATTGTTAGAATTACAATAGGAAATATAATCTTCTTTGCGGGGGGTGGGGGTTTAGTGAATTAGTGCTTCAAACTTTGACCCATAAAATATTCACCACACATCCATCTCACATATTCAATAAGTAAACTGAAATAACATCTAAAGCATGTAAATAAATAAGCATTCACACATATATGACACTAGATATGATTACCCAAAAACCCTCCAACAAGGAGGTAAAATTGGGGTGGGGATAACACCCACAAATCTTCATTATTGGAATAATAAAGTGTATCCAATGAAGGTTAAAATATTTGGTCATGATACATGATATACCCTATGAAATGTCTACCTTATTAAAGGATTACAAAGACTATTAGTTCTTAACTTGTTAGAAGATTTCAACACCCTATTAAAAGTGTGCCTTGTTAAAGGACTTTAATTCACAATAAAGTGAGCACCTTGTTAGAAGATTTCAATACAAACCTGTTAGGACTACTCTATTAAGAGATTTAACTAATTCACTTGTTAGAATGTCTTGGCATTGATCCCACAATTAACACTTTGTTTCTTAATGATAGATCACCTCTAAATTGATGTATTCTTGATCCTTCTTGATCAGATGTCTCGCTGCTATTCACTATTTCCTTCCTCTATTCTCCTTTAATTGATTCTACAATGCAATTTTAGATCATAATACCTTTGTCACCATGAATGTCCTAGTTTGTGCATATAAAACTCTCTTTTGATCATTCATTCCTTCTATTTCATGCTCATTTAAATTTTAGGGTTTTTCCTCCTTAAGAAGACCTAGGTGACTTAGGATTAGGTATGAATTAATGGTTGTGATTCACCCATTTTTTCACTTAAACCTTCCCTTTACCTGATTGGATGCATGTAATTCATAGGGATTCAAACTTGAGATTCGTCCTTATCACCAAAATATCATAATTCAATCTCTAAGTCAGCTCAAAAATGGTTTACATAGTAGTTTATGCTAATACAAAAAACTATGACATAACTTTTTTACTTAGCATCTGAATTCTCTAATGCTCAGTATATACTGATTTCAATACTCTGACTTGGCATGTACTTCTTACTTGACTCCTAAATTATTCAGCTTATACTTCCTACTCGACACTTGAATAATTTGGCACATGAGTGAATTAACACTCACTATTGACTCGGCATGTTCTAACTTATACATATTGTGCTCGGCATATACTACTTGTTCGACATGAACTAAGTAAATCACTTAAGTATATAGACGCTCACTTATCAAAACCAATCTAAGATCAACATATGGTATTTAATAATTTTAATTAAATATAGGAATATTAATTTAAACATGTTTGAATGTAAAATTAATGGAAAAATATAGGTGGTCATTACTTGACATTCTAACACTTGAATAATTTGGCACATGAGTGAATTAACACTCACTATTGACTCGGCATGCTCTAACTTATACAAATTGTGCTCGGCATATACTACTTGTTCGACATGAACTAAGTAAATCACTTAAGTATATAGACGCTCACTTATCAAAACCAATCTAAGATCAACATATGGTACATGAAAATAATTTTAATAATTTTAATTAAATATAGGAATATTAATTTAAACATGTTTGAATGTAAAATTAATGGAAAAATATAGGTGGTCATTACTTGCCGAGTCAATAGTGAGTGTTAATTCACTCATGTGCCAAATTATTCAAGTGTCGAGTAGGAAGTATAAGCCGAATAATTTAGGAGTCAAGTAAGAAGTACATGCCAAGTCATAGTATTGAAATCAGTATATACTGAGCATTAGAGAATTCAGATGCTAAGTAACATAGTTCTGTCATAGTTGTTTGTATTAGCATAAACTACTATGTAAACCATTTTTGAGCTGACTTAGAGATTGAATTATGATATTTTGGTGATAAGGACGAATCTTAAGTTTGAATCCCTATGAATTACATGCATCCAATCAGGTAAAGGGAAGGTTTAAGTGAAAAAATGGGTGAATCACAACCATTAATTCATACCTAATCCTAAGTCACCTAGGTCTTCTTAAGGAGGAAAAACCCTAAACTTTAAATGAGCATGAAATAGAAGGAATGAATGATCAAAAGAGAGTTTTATATGCCGAGTCAATAGTGAGTGTTAATTCACTCATGTGCCAAATTATTCACTTGTTAGAATGTCTTGACATTGATCCCACAGTTAATACTTTGTTTCTTAATGATAGATCACCTCTAAATTGATTTATTCTTGATCCTTCTTGATCAGATGTCTCGCTGCTATTCACTATTTCCTTCCTCTATTCTCCTTTAATTGATTCTACAATGCAATTTTAGATCATAATACCTTCGTCACCATGAATGTCCTAGTTTGTGCATATAAAACTCTCTTTTGATCATTCATTCCTTCTATTTCATGCTCATTTAAAGTTTAGGGTTTTTCCTCCTTAAGAAGACCTAGGTGACTTAGGATTAGGTATGAATTAATGGTTGCGATTCACCCATTTTTTCACTTAAACCTTCCCTTTACCTAATTGGATGCATGTAATTCATAGGGATTCAAACTTAAGATTCGTCCTTATCACCAAAATATCATAATTCAATCTGTAAGTCAGCTCAAAAATGGTTTACATAGTAGTTTATGCTAATACAAACAACTATGACAGAACTATGTTACTTAGCATCTGAATTCTCTGATGCTCAGTATATACTGATTTCAATACTATGACTTGGCATGTACTTCTTACTTGACTCCTAAATTATTCAGCTTATACTTCCTACTCGACACTTGAATAATTTGGCACATGAGTGAATTAACACTCACTATTGACTCGGCATGCTCTAACTTATACATATTGTGCTCAGCATATACTACTTGTTCGACACAAAATAAGTAAATCACTTAAGTATATAGACGCTCACTTATCAAAACCAATGTAAGATCAACATATGGTACATGAAAAATAATTTTAATAATTTTAATTAAATATAGGAATATTAATTTAAACATGTTTGAATGTAAAATTAATGGAAAAATATAGGTGGTCATTACTTGAAATTATAAATAATTTAATATCAAATGCATACCATTAAATTTCAAATAGAAGTGAACTACTACATTTTACACAACCAAATTCATATATATATATATATATATATATATATATATATATATATATATATATATATATATATATATATATATAAGTGAAGTCATATATATGCAATGCATTGTGAAGGACATAAATAGAAGTGAACTCCTATTTTTAAATGTTTACAACATGTTTTGATTGGAATAAAAAATTGGTTGAACACATTTCTTAAAAAGAGGCACTGTAAAAAATTAAACACAAATTGAAATGTTAGTAAAATCATAAATTAATAAGACCTATCTATATTATGTAAATCTATTTAATGTATGTACTCACTATGTTGAATTGGACAAGAAGAGGATGTTGGATCCACCTAAAACATTTAAGTTTGCATAAGTTGTACTTGAGATTTGAATAAGAGGTGTATATAATTTCTCTAATTTTTTATTGAAAAAACATACACAAATTTAAATTATATAATTACATATATAAAAAGAGCTTAATACAAAAAAAAACTTACATGTGTGTATTTTGTAGTGATCCTCCTATTCCATCTACATCCTCTCTCTTTTGCAATGCATCTATGATTTCTTCGTGGTCTTCCATTGAAATTATCCATAATACCTTATTGGTGGATCTCCCTTTTTATCTTTCTAATTTTTTATTCATTTCCACAACAAAATGCAAATAGTATAAGATCTTCTTTTCTGATTGATAGTCTTCAAATGCTAGTAAACCATTTCTTCTTTTTAGTCATATACATAGCCAAGTGCTAGCTACAAAAGAATTCTCAATAGGATATTCAAAACCACCATCATCTAATTGATGGCATATCAATTGTTTCTTAGGTTTCACAAATCTAGCTAGCCAATACTTAGTTTTCTCATCATTTTCATTAGGTGCAATAACAACATAAATATGTCCTACAAGATAAGATAAAAGAAATAAATAATAAAAACATGTGTACATAAGTAAATAAAATATTAATGGCATGTATTTTAATTATATTATTGAAATGTACATAAAAAAATATTATAAATTGTAGCATGATCACACCAAAATTTAATTAAGTTGTCCATACCAAGTTGTTTGAGGTTTGAAATATGACCATAGTCTTCTAATACAAATGTAACCTTTGCACCTTCATTTACTATATCATTTTCAATATGTGTGTTAGTAGGTGCTAATTATTTATGTTGCCAATATTCAACCCATTCTATATTCTTGCATTCTTCACATTCACCTACAAGACAAAACTAACAAAGACAAGTGAGCTTCCTAGTCCATATTGTCCAAGTGTTAGAATCTAAACTCCTAAATGAATAACATTTAGATAACTCGCTGATTGTCTCATAGTCTTGTATTGAAAGGATATTATTCTCTTCAACTAGATAGAAGAAATGTCTAATTATAGAGTTTTGACTTGATTCTGTGTATAAATATTTGTTACACCATTCCATAATGTCACATGTGCATTTTTGAATTTGTATTTTTCCTCAAATTTCAATTTCTCTCTATGAAGGGCTCTCTTCATGCATGCACCAACACCATCATCTTCTCCTTTACGAGGCCTAGCTTCAAAAGAACTCCACATATGTTGGATATTAGTTTGTCTATGTGTCCTACTCAACCAATATACCATTCTAGAATTCTTGAATTGTCATGTACAATTATCTAACCATATCCAATGTTGTTTCATTTGAATTTGTCTCTCTTAAATGATCATAAAAAACCTTGAAATAAAATTTGAAAAACTAAGATGAATGGAGTATATTATCACTCATATAGAAATGGTACTCTCTCAATATCTTTTGATCCTCTTCTATACTATCAAGTGCATGCCTATAGACTAAATGAACAAAAATTTCTACTTGCACTAAATTGTAATATTGTGCTTGTACCTCATCCTCAGGTACAAGTGTGTAGTTCTCTTCAAAGTCAGCAAAAAAAATTATAGTACCAATTGGAAACTTATTTTTGTATATATGAAATTGTCCATCAAGCCATCTAGCATATTGAGAGTGTTTAACATATTTTGGTATGATCAAACTCTTAAAATCATCCATAAATACATGACAACTAACTTTATCTATAACAAGATCACACCTTCTTCTAGTATTCCCATCCTTCAATGGATATTCAATAGTTTTGAATGCTTTTGCATCAACTAATTGTTTTCCAAAATCAATCAAATAATTTTCATGAAAACATTAAACTAACAAAGAAATATTGCCACATATATCACATGTACTAGGAAGACATGCATTGAAAAAAAACATTGGTCATTAGGTGGCTTAAAAAATAAACTTGTTATAAAATCCTCTATAGTTTGAGGTGGTATCTTTAAACCACATTCATGTAGCATTTCTTTACTATGCATGGTACTATGTATAGATCAAAATATATCGCTATGCTAATGAATTTGAACATGAGTCCTACAACAACATGTGATTCTTTCCTTGTTAATCCTTACATACCATGGTTTACACTTTTCAAAATATCTTTGACTAATGATAATAGTTAACACCTTATCATCTAAAAAAATTCTAAACAATTTAGTTTGAGTCATGTCTAAAAGGCTTTTAGGATGTGGATCATCTATTTTTGAGCTAACTCTCAATTTAAGAATATCTTTTTAATTAAGTCGTACTCTTTTATTATCATACCACAAAATTACAACCAAGCTTTTGACTTCACTAGTAAGTTTTATATTAGATCTCTGGATTCTACCACAAGAAGTCCACAAACTATTTGATTGATCACATTCAAAGTTAACCCTTCTCTTTACAACTCTTTCTAAAGTTTTATGACTCACATTAAGATATCCAATTATGTTACTAATCAATCTTTTTTTAGTAGTGTATTTCTTAACTAAAGCTATTTTTATTACTCATCATGTTGAATTCTTATCATTACAGAAACTTCTCTTTCCAAAAATATTAAAGCCTAATGCAGGAGCATCCTAGGTGTAAGAGCAATCTTACATCAGCAAAAAATATTTTTGTTTTCATCCTTTTCTATTTTAATAAGGATTAGTAGACAGGGGGTTTTTATTTGTGGGAACTTGTTATTTTTAGTAATTTTTTCATACGAGTTTAGAATGTTCTCATTTTCTACATGAAAATTCATTTTAGAGTAATAAGCCTACCTACAAATTTCATTGCTCTACCTAAAGTATCAGAGAAGGTATTGCAGATTTTTAGTGGAAAATTTAGGAGAAAAATCTCCAGGCTTGCCATTGGAGGCCTTAGAGTGCTTGAATGAGGCTCAAAAACTTGAAAAGAGAGAACTTACATGGTTTTGCACCTATAGATCAGGAGCTAGCATTTTTGAAAAGGGGTTATAATAGCCAATTGAAGAAACAGTTTGGGAGTTATGGCCTTTCAAAGTTGGGCTACCCAATATTTCAAAAATAATTATCAAAGATGAATTTTGCTGACTCTATATGCTTTGTTAGGGTCTGTCAGCGCTAGGTATTAAGTTTGAATATCTAGAACCTTATTGAGCAGTATAAAATTGCCTATTTAGAAAAGGCTCGAATATGGTCTAGAACAACTTTGGGTAATAGTTCGAAGCATTGTCTTACAGATTACTATATTGAAGTTACCCATGTGGGTTAGCATATTATACTTGTGAATTCTATAATTTTGCATTTGTAGTGATAATAAGAAGTCCATTTTTTGTTCTCGCATTTGATACTATTTCTTTGTTTCTATTATGTGTTATGGTATTAAGGGGAGCACCTTTTATCAAGTGGTATCAAAGCTATATTTATTGAGTTTTTGGATAGATCACCGACTGTGAGGCAGTTTGCATCAGGACTCTAGTTTTGGTTGACTATGTAGATAGATCACCAATTGTGAGGTAGTTTTCCCTAGGGTTTCAGTATAAGTGCAAAAATGGCTCCACAAAGAGAGCATGGTGGAAGAGATATAGGTGTTACACCTCAGGGTTTTAGAGCCCTTTAAAGAAAAATGAAAGCATTGGAAGAATGAATATATAGAGGAATATATCTTCCTATAAGAGATGAAACTAATGATGAGGATGAAGAAGAAGAAAATGCCATAGTAGAGGCAATTCTTAACCCAGAGGAAGAGAGGCTTTTTAAGGCCATCTCTAAGATTGGAAAAAAACCTAAGTTTGAGGTTTGCACATTATTAGGAAATCTCAACCCAAAGGAGTTGATCAATTGGATCAATGAACTAGAAGAGTACATTGAGTATTAAGATATAGAGGATCCTGATAGGGTCAAGTTTGTGAAAGGAAAATTGAAGGGACATGCAAAGATTTGGTGGCACAAGGTCCAGTTGGAGAAAAATAGAAAGGGAAAGGAGAAAATCACAAGATGAGATTAGATGATAGATAAATTGAAGTGACAATTCATTCCCTTGGATTATGAGCTTGATCTATTGAAAAAAATGTAAGGGTTGAAGCAAGAGGGAAAATTTGTTCAAGAATATACCAAAGATTTCTACCAAATTTTCATTAGAACTAATCCTGTAGAAGCTAATAATGAGAAATTGGCCTATTATCTTAATGGGTTAGGCCAAGTATTTAGGATGAGCTAAATCTAGTTCAAATAAAAAATATTGAGGAGGAATACTAGTTTTCCCAAAGAGTTGAGGAGAAACTAGGTAAGAAGTTTGACAACAAGAATAGTGGAAGAGGTCACAGTGGAAGATCTAGCAAACAATCTTATGGAGGTCATAATGATGATCATAAGAACAAGGATGAGGCTAGAAGTAATAGTTAGAACCAAAGGGGAAACAAATCCAATCATTTTTATGATAAGAATATTAGAGATCAGAGAGAAAGAGGCAGAGGACAAGGATCTAGGAGAGGAGGGTTTTGTGGGAAATGTTTTTACTGAAGAGAAGAAGGGCATAGAGCATTTGAACATTTCAAATTCCAAGGAAGGATAGAAGGCCAGGCCAGAGTTGCACATGTTGATGAAGATGCCAAATCCTTACATTCTTGTTGGAAGATTGGAAAGATTGTTGGAAGCATGAATGTTGATGATATTCCTATGGGGGAGTACTTCTATGATGATATGTTACATTCATGACTGAGTTTATCATTGATGTCAAAATAGTAGTTTTCTATGGTATCTAATAGAAGAACAACAGAAAGATCATGTTGGTACGGATGACTAGTTTATCATTATAACCACCCAAGGTTATGATAGATATTTCTAATTATCTGGTATATGTAGTTAACATCAGAAGAAGAAAGGATAAGTCTAGAAGAATTTATGTAATTTTTGGTGATGTTTGTTATGAGATATAGTTTAGAGAGGCCTTTTCTAGTAAACTTGTTATATCTCTTAGCAGAGTTGATGTCTTGAAGATTGAGATTGAGGACATAGAGAAGACATGTTGAGGATGACATGGCTAAGATTTCTCATCATAATATTGCATGTATGAAAAGTTATTTGAGTTACAAGGTGAAAGATTAATGTTATCACTAAGTGTAATGTGCTCTTAATGTGGTCCTATAATAATTAATTGAGAAGGACCAACAACTAATTAGGGAATTGTTTTGTGGACTCAATATAAAGCAAGGACATTTTCCTTTATCATGTAATGTAGATGAGATGGTTTTATGATCAATGATAAGTAGTAGAAAGTGTGGAATGTGAAGTTGAGTAGAGCAATACAAAAGTGAAGGAAACTTCATTGCCAAGGTTTTGTTGAGTGATCCAAGGTTTGGTATTTAGATCTAAGGTTCGTGATCTAGTCTATAAGGTGTGATAGTGATTGGTCCAATTGACAAGATAGAGGAATGAATAGAGGAAAGGAGAAGATAACAGTAAATTACTTGTTTGAGCAATGACCTCTTCTTGTAGTTGAAATTGCATGTTTGGGTAGTGGGCACTTCTTGCATATCTTGTATGGTAACTCCTAATAGGATTGGCACAACTTCTAACAAGGTTAGAACCTCCTAATAGGGATTCAAAGACTCCTAATAGGGACTCATTGCACTAAATGTTGTAATAGAGTCCTAATAGGGTCCATCCTCTAACAAGGAATATTTATATTAGTACACCATCTTGTGGGCATCATTCCCACTGGGGTTTTCCCTTTACTCAAGGGTTTCCCTAGTCAACATATCTGGTGCAATTGTCTATGACCATTTAATTATGGTTGCTATTTACTTTGGTTGAATGGTTAAGTTTTCTTAAAGAAAATAAATGTTTTAATTGTTGGATAACTGATTCAAACCCTCCCCCCCTAGTTATCTTGGTGGACTATTATTTCTAACAATTGGTATCAGAGCATCAGGTCCTTGAAGATAAAGTTTAACAACTTTGGGAGATCCATTGTGAAAATTTTTAGAGAAGATAGTCTTACATTTGACAAAAAAAAATTTGACACCCAAGTTATGGAAATTCCTGGTAAGCTATCAAATTTGTGTAAATAGAAAAGTATTGAGTTTACAAATCTATAATCCTTATGTTGTATACAAAAGAATAGAAGTTCAAGAAAAGATGAATCTAGATCCAAAGATGACATAAAGATAAAGGAAGGTATTGATCTACTTACAAAGAAAGAACCAGAACATATGAAATTTTTTTCTCATTGGACATGTAAAGAGTTTGGTCATTTTTTGAGTAAATGTCCTAAGAGATTGTGAAAAGATAGAAAGAATCTACTTTTATATAAATTTGAGGAATTTAAGAAAGTATGGAAATATTCTTGAAAGACTTTTTTAATGATTCTAGACTAGTTAATGAAGAACAAGTAATAGAAGAGACTATTATGGAAAGTGAAAATATGAGAATTGATGAGAAATTTAGAATACAAGAGAGAATAGTTGATTACAGTTTAGATGATGATGTTGTTACTAAGCCAAGGAATGATGAGGTATTTCTTGAAAGTAACAATGATTTGAAGAATCAAGGAGAGCCAAGGAAGAAACCAAGCTCAAAACCTTTAGTGGAGCCAAGAGTTGAGACAACAACTCCTACTTCGGGAAAGAATATGATAAAGAATCACCCATCCAAATAGATCATTGATAGAAAAGACAAAGGTGTGATGAAAAGAAGTAGAGTAAATGAAGAACTATGTTTGATAACTCAATTTGAGCCTAAGAATGAAAATGAAACATGTAAAAATGAGTATTAAAAACAAGCTATGAAAGAGGAATTGGATCAAATAGTAAAGAATGAGACATGGGAATTGGTTCCTAGACTAGTAGACAATAGGAACTAAATGGATATTCAGGAACAAGATGAATGGGTAAGGAGAAGTTGTAAGGAAGAAAGAAATATTGGTATTTAAAGGTTACTCACAAGAGGGAATATATTATGAGGAGACTTATGCTCCAGTGGTTAGAATAGAAGTAGTAAGATTATTCTTAGCCTATGCAACACAAAAGAAATTCAAAGTTTATCAGATGGATGTCAAGTCAACATTTCTAAATGTAGAACTTGAAGAAGAGGTATATAGACAAATGATAGGGACATAGTATGCAGACTAAGGAAAGAATTGTATGGATTGAAGCAAGCACCCAGAACCTAGTATGCAAGGTTAGACAAACATTTGACAAAACTTGGATATAGAAAAGGTATGGAAAATAGTAATCTATATTGGAAAGAAATTGATGATGGTTTGATGATTTTTGGTAATATTTGTTGATAGTATTATATTTGGAGGAAATGATGAAGAAAGTGAAAAGTTTTTTGAAGAAATGAAGAAAGAATTTGAAATGAGTATGATAGGAGAGATGAAATATTTGTTAGGATTGTAGATTGTATAGAATAAAGAATGAATGTTTATTTCTCAGACTAGGTACTTGAAGGATTTATGGAAAAGGTTTGGTTTGGAAACATGAAAACCCATTGGAACACCTATGGTAACTAGAGACAAGTTTTAAAAAAAAGGATGAGACACCTACCGTTGAGCAGAAGAAGTACAAATCTATGATCAAAGGATTGCAATATCTAACCCACACAAGACCTGATATAGAAAATGAAGTTGGAATTATTGCAAGATTCCAAGCTGATCCTAGGGAGGCACATTATGAAATATTGAAAATGATATTCAAATATCTAAAAGGAACATCTAATTTTGGATTTTGGTATGATAGATCTATTTATTTTACTCTAAGTGCTTATACTAATGCAGATTGGGCAGGTAGTATCAATGAAAAAAAGTGTACCAATGGAGGAGCTTTCTTTCTTAAAGGAAGATTGGTTTCTTTGTTAAGCAAGAAGTAGGATTGTACATCTCATAGTACAATAGAAGCAGAGTATGTTGTAGTAGCAAATAATTGCAATCAAGTCATTTGGATGAAGCAGATGCTAAAGGATATATGGATAGAAATTAGTGAACCTATTGTTATACATTTTGACAATACAAGCACAATAAATATGTCTAAGAATTGATTGTTGCATTCAAGGACTAAGTAAATTTCTATTAATTATCAAATGTTGAGAGAAAATGTTGTAGTAAAGGAAATCAAAAGGAAATCAAATAGGAGTATGTGAGCACTAAAGAGAAGATTGCAAGTATGTTCACTAGGCCTCTTCCCAAAGAGACTTTTGAGTATTTGCAAGGTATGTTTTGGGTTATGCCCCTTGCTACATTAGAATAGAAGATGCAAGAGTGCATCATTTGTAGGTAACAGAGAACCATTGTTTGTCTAGACTAAATATTGATACTTCCTATATGGGGAAGTATCTATGATGGATAGAGTCATCTAGGACTCTTGTTGATGTTGCTTTGAAAATTTTCTTTTGAAACTTGAGCTAATGAGTATCAATTGTTGTATAGTTTGATGCAGTAGAGTTGGTTACCTTTGACATTGATGTCAATAGGGGAGAAGTTTGGCATGAAACATAGTATGTTGAGGAAGATGTTCAACATAAGCACAATATATAGAATAATAGTTTGGTATAGAGCACATTGAGGTATATCAATGGGGGAAGAATGATTGATGAAGAGGATTTCAGGATGGATAGTACTTTTTTGGTATTCTTGGAACTAGATGTTTTTCATCCATGTAGCCATCAATGCCAAAGGGGGAGATTGTTAGAAGATTGGGAAGATTTTTGGAAGCAAGAATACTGATGATATTCCTATGGGGGAGTACTACTATGATGATATGTTACATTCATGATTGAGTTTTTCATTGATGTCAACATAGTAGTTTTCTATGGTATCTGATAGAAGAACAATGACAAGATCAAGTTGGTATAGATAACTAGTTGAGCATTATAACCACTTGTGGTTACAAGAGATACTTCTAAGTATCTAGTATATGTAATTAATGTTGGAAGAAGAAACGATAAGTCTAGAAGAATTTATGTAAGTTTTGGTTGTTTCTATTATGAGATAGAGTTTATAGACGCATGTTTTGGTAAACTTGTTATATCTCTTAGCAGATTTGATATCTTGAGGATCAAGGTTGAGGACATAGAGAAGACATGTTGAGGATGATGTGGCTAAGCTCACTCGTCATAATATTGCATGTACAAAAGGTTATTCAAGTTACAAAGTGGAAGATTAATGTTATCTCTAAGTGTAACGTGTTCTTAATGTGATCCTACAATAATTAATTAATAAGGGCTAATAGCCAACTCAGGGAATTGTTTTGTAGACTCAATATAAAGGAAGGACATTTTCATTTATCATGTAACATGGATGAGATGGTTTTAAGAATGATGATAAGTAGAAAAAAGTGTGGAATGTGAAGTTGAGTAGAGCATTGCAAAAGTGAAGGAAAACTCATTGTTGAGGTTTTGTTCAGTGATCCAAGGTTTGGTATTTGGATTTAAGGTTCATGATCTATTCTACAAGTTCTAATAGTGATTGGTTAGGTTAATAGGATAGAGGAAAGATTAGAGGAAAGGAGAAGATAATAGTAAATTACATGTTTGAGTAGTGATTTCTTCTTGTAGTTGAAATTGCATGTTTGGGTATTGGGCTCTTCTTACATACATTGTATGACAACTCCTAATAGGGTTGGCACAACTTCTAATAGGGTTGGAATCTCCTAATAGGGATTTAAAGACTCCTAACCAAGACTCATTGTACTAAATTTTTTAATAGACTCCTAACAAGGTCCATCCTCTAATAATGAATATTTATATTAGTACATCATCTTGTGGGCATCATTCCCACTAGGGTTTTCCCTCTAATCAAAGGTTTCCCTAGTCAACATATCTAGTGTAATTGTCTATGAGAATTTTATTATGGTTGTTGTTTACTTTGGTTGAATGGTTAAGTTTTCTTAAAGAAGACAAATATTTCAATTGCTAAATGACTAATTCCCCCTTTATACCTCTCAATTATCTTGGTGGACTATGGTTTATAACAATTCTAAAGATGCTGAAAGAGGAGAAGTCCTAGTTAATAGAAGAGTCATCTTGAGTGGTAATAATGAACCTAATCAAAGAAGGAGTTTGTTTTGCACAAGGTGTAGATGTGAAGATAAGTGTTGTGATGTGATCATTGATGGTGGAAGTACTAAAAATCTAATGTCAGAAATGATGGTCACAAAGTTGAAGATAAAGAGATAGAAATACCCGCATCCACATTGTATTGCTTGGGTGCAAGATGACCACAAGGTCATGGTCAATGAGAAATGCTCAGTGAAGTTCAAGATTGGCAGTTGCTAGGATGAGGTACTATGTGATATCATACCTATGGACATATATCATATATTGTTTGGTAGGTTGTGGCAATTTTATAGACATTTTGCACATGATGGGCAAGAAAATACCTACACCTTGACCGAGGATGGAGTGAAACATAATTTGAAGCCATTGAAGGATAAAGAAGAAAAGGTATGCAATGCCACCAGAATATGTTTTTTTGATAGAAAAGAGTTTCTCAAAGGAATGAAGCATGAGCATATGTGTTTTTCTATAATTCCAAAACATAGTAAAGAATAAGTAGAGAAGGTACCTATAGAAGTTGTAGATATGTTGGAAGATTTTTCTAATATTGTATCAAATAATGCACCTAATGGATTTTCCCCAATGAGGAAGATCAGTCACCAGATGGATTTGGTTCTAGGAGCTAGTTTTCCAAACAAGGCAGTGCAAATAATGACACCACTAGAAAGTGAAGAGTTGAATAGACAAGTTCATTAGTTGTTGCAGAGGGGGTTGATTTCTAGAGAGTTTGAGTCCATGTGTTGTATCAACTGTATTAGCACTAAAGACAAATAAAGAATGAAGGTTCTGCACAGTTTCTTGTGCTATTAACAAGATCACAATTAAGTATAGATTTTCATTACCAAGGTTGAATGATATTATGGAAGTATAGTTTTGTAAAGGATATAGTGTACCTGGGATTTGTAGTCTCAGCAAAAGGTCTTAAAATGGACCCAGAGAAAGTGAAGGCTATCCTTGAATAGCCTACTCCAAGGAGTGTGATAGAGGTAATAATTTTTCATGGACTAGCTAGTTTTTGTTGAAAGTTCATAAGATGTTTTAGTAGTATTTGTGGACCCTTGACTAAAACAATGAGAGGGGATGGGAAATATTTTAAGTGGATTGTAGGAGCAAATAAGAGTTTTTATTTTGTTGAAATAGAAAGTTATTGAGCAACCTATTTTAGCACTTCCTAATTTTAACAAGGTGTTTCAAGTAGACTATGATGCTAGTGGTACTAAAATAGGATCTATTTTGAGCCAATAAGGTAGACCTATTTCTTATTTTAGTGAGAAGTTGAATGACGTAAAAGGAAAAATTATGTTTATCTTGAGGAATTTTATACTATAGTCCAATCATTGAAGAAGTGGAAATACTATCTTCTTCGTAAGGAGTTTTTTTTGTATATTGATCATCAAGCTTCCCAATATTTGAACAGTCAAGGAGAATTCAACTAAAGACATTTGAAGTGGGTTGAGTTTTTGTAGAGTTATACATCATTTTTTAAACACGAGAGTGGGAAGTATAACAAAGTTGTAGATGCTCTTAGTAGAAGCCAAATTTTGCTAACAAAAATGTAGATAGAGGTGGTTGGGTTCAAGGAACTCAATACTTTGTATCTAGATGATCTTGATTTTGGTGAAGCTTGGAAGGTTTGTATAAAAAATGTTACACTTGATAGGAAAAAGTGATTGGATTTCATGATCCAATATAGTATGTTGTTCAAAAGAAGCTAGTTGTACATTCCAAGAAGTTCAATGAAAGAGAATCCCATCAAGGAGAAACGTAGTGGAGGATTGGCTAGACATTTTGGTAGAGATAAAACTATAGCTTTGGTTGCTGAGAATTATTACTGGCCATAGTTGTAGCAAGATGTGAAGAAGTTTGTACAAAATTACAAATTATTTCAGATAATCAAAGGAGTAAAGCAAAATATAGGGTTGTATCAACCATTACCTATAATAGAGAAGTCGAGGGAGGATGTTAGCATGGAGTTTGTTTTTGAATTATTGAGGACCCAATGAGGACATGATTTTATTTTTGTGTTGGTTGAAAAGTTTATGATTTTATTTTTGTCTTGGTTGAAAATTTTTCAAAGATGACACATTTTATTCCTTGCAAGAGGAATAGTGATGTTGTTCATGTGGCAAAGTTGTTTTTTAAAGAAGTGGTGAGACTACATGGTCTACCAAAGAGTATAGTTTCATATCGAGATACCAAATTTTTTTGGGTATTTTTGGCATACGTTGTGGAAGAAATTGAAGATAGAGTTGAAGTTCAATTCATCATATCATCCACAAAATCATGGACAAACAAAAGTTGTGAATCATAGTTTGGGAAACTTGTTGAGATGCTCCATTGGGGATAAACCAAAAGGATGGGATCTAATTTTATCATAGGAATAATTTTCATATGGTAATTCTATTAAAAATAGTATTATTAAATCGCCATTCCAAATTGTATAAGCAAGTAGTCCTATACATGCTTCTGAATTGTAACAATTGGATAAAGGAGAGATAAGTAGTGTTGAAGTAGAAGAATTTGCTAAACATTTAAAGAATATCCATAAGGAGGTGAGGAAGAACATCATAAAGATGAATACACAATACAAGACTAAGGTAGAATTGAAAAGGAGATATAAGGAATTTCAGATTGGAGATGAAGTCATGGTTCATTTGAGAAAGGAGCATTTTCCAGTGGGTACATATAATAAGTTGAAGATGAAAAATTTTGGACCATGCAAGATAGTGAGAAGTCATAATTGTGGAAATGCTCATGAAGTGGAGTTGCATGCTAAATTGAATATTTCACTAGTATTTAATATTTCAATTTTGACAAAGTATTGTGAAGGAGTTAATGAAGATGAAGTTGTAGAAGCATAGTGGAGTATTTCGAAAGTTAGTTCAACTACAAAGGAGATTGAGGAGATATTGGACACTCATTTTAGAAAACGTACAAGAAACAAAACTTATGAGGAATACCTGGTCAAATGGAAAGGGAGGCTAATAGAGGATTCATCATGGCTAGTAAGGGAAGAGGTTAACCATCTTGGTTTTCCTCTAAACACCTAAGATGTGATGGAGTCAATTCTCAAATTACCCCAGCTGTCTAATGCTAGAGTGTCATGGGTGTAAGAGAAATCTTGCACCACCCAAAAATATTTTTGTTTTCAACCTTTTCTATTTTAATAAAGACTAGTAGAAAAGGGGGTTGTTATTTCGAAGAAGTTTCTATTTTTAGTAAGTTTTTCATATGAGCTCAAAATATTCTCATTTTCTACATGAAGGTTCATTTCAGAGTTATAAGCCTACCATAAAAATCCCATTTCTCTAACTAAAGTACCAGAGAAATTATTGTGTATTTTCAATGGAAAATTTAGGAGAAAAATCTTTAGGCTCACCATTGGAGGTCTTAGATTGCCTAGATGAGGTCCAAAGGCCTTAGAGTGCCTAGAAGAGGTCCAAAAACTCAATAGAATGGTGATTTTGAGGTTCTAAGAATATAGATCAAGAGCTGACATTTTTGAAAAGTGATTATAATAGCCAATCTGAGTAACGGTTCAAGAGTTATGGCCTTTCAAAATTGGGCTACCCTAAATTTCTAAAATAATTGTCAAAGATGTATTTGGCTAGCTCTATATTTCTTTTAGGGTCCATCAACCCTAGGTATTAACTTTGAATGTCTAGAACCTTCCAGGGTGGCATAAAATTGCTAATTTAAGAAAGGCCCGAACATGGTCTAGAACAACTCTGAGTAATAGTTTGTAGCATTGTCTCAAAAATCACTATAATGAAGGCACCCATGTGGGTTAGTATATTATACTTGTGAATTATGTGCTTCCACATTTGCAATGATAATATGAAGTACATTTTTGTTCTCTCATTTTTTGTTCTTTCTATTATGTGTTATCTTATTAAGGGGATCACCCTTCTTCAAAGCCACTAGCAATAGTGGATACAACTTGTTTTAGTCATTTTTATTCTTGGGTTTTCATATATTCTTAACCTTTTCATTTTAGACATTTTACTTAATTACAACATCAACTAACATTGAAATCCAAATTTTATATTATAATTTTATTTTTCTATATAATCTATTAGCATGTGTCCTAATCTATCTCCACAAAATTAATCCATGAAGATTATCTAGCACATCATTAGAAAAATGTAAATTATGTTCATGCACTTTAGTATCATTTATACATGTTTCTTCAGAACTTCATGTTTATATTTCTACATTCATAGAATTGTTCCTATTAATTAGCATTTGATTTTCAATATTATTTGGAATTTGAATTTCATTTTTATTTTTTCTTGATATTTCTTTTGGGGCTTATATTTTTATTGGAGTTTTTTGTGCATGATCACTTGACAATCTATTCTCATGAAGAAAACCTAAATCATTTAAATCATAACTTGCTTCTACAAAATCACTAATTTCATCATGATAATAAACTCAATGGTTTGGAGACACACCCATATTTAATGTTTGATTAGAATGTGCACCTAAATCTCTTTGTATTGGTTTGTCTTCTCCAACCTCTTCATCCATTATAGTATCCTCAATATCTTTCTCTTCTGAAGCAATATTTGAAAATGAAAACTCAACATTGCTCAACTCTCTAATTCTTTGTCTTCTCTCTCATTGACATTGTGCTTGCTTCTTTTCTTTTATTGAAATCTCCTTATTTGTAGGAACTTTCATTTTCTTCTGTCTTCATTTTTTAAATCTCATATTTGCACCAACTTTGAATTCAAATCAATCAAAGCTTGCAAAATATAGAAGATGACAAGAAAGTAGAATAATATGATAGAAATTCGTTGTTGAGGCTTCAATCTATCAAACCATAATTGAAAGAATTGTTCAGTGCTTTGTGGGTCATCTTTTGGGTCCCAATAGGTATTTAAGAATTGGATACCCCATTCTTAAATCAAACACCCAATTTTTAAATAATCAGGTAGGCAATTTTTAGAATTAGGTACACGATTATTTAAAAATTGGGTGCTCAATTCTTACCATGGCTAAATTAGAATCAAGCACCCAATTTTTTAATTAAGAATTCTATGCTTGATTTTAAAGCCATGGGCACAAATTTCTCTTTGGTATCAAGTTTTCCCTTGGGGAAAGGCATGGTATAGGCTTGGTGGGACCAAGCTTGTGCTTTTATGTATCAAATTTTAACTAAGGCAATTATTCGACAATTTTAGGCATCACCATAATTTTTGTAGGGTCTTCCTCATTAAATTTTTTGACAAAACAAGAATCCATTATAGGTCTTACTAATATGATTTCAAAAATGTAAATGTTATAGTTTATGAGTTCATTTTCTATTTTTAAACTATTTATTAATCAAAAGTGCCACTTAAACATAAAATAGTAAGATTCATGAAAACTTTAATAACATTTTTAATTTTTCATATTTCTAAAATTAATTTAGATGTCATCAATCTGAATACAATTTTTTTGAAGTTAAAAAATAATAATAATAATAAATTTTGAGTAAATAATGGTGTCCATACATGAGAGGTTCTAGAAATTAGCTTAAATGTCAATTTTAAAAAATTTACAAAATAATAATTAAAAAATTATACAAAATTATTCTCATCAATCTTTTGTGAATTAGATAACTTCTTTTAAAATAATTCACACAAATTCATTTAGTTGTGTCAAATTATGGTGTTTTTACATGAGTGTGCTATGGTCCTGAAACAAACATTTTCAAAAAGTGAATTTTAAATATACATATCAAAAAAATCTATCATATGGGTATATAAATAAATTATATATTCAAAAATGAAATGTTGGGCACTAAAATTTTTATTTTTGAAGTTTTTCAATATTTAATAGATCAATGCCTCAAATTTTGGCATCAATTAATAAGATATTTCAAAAACTAGAAAAATGCTTCCACTTTTTGGCCAAAACTAGCACCCAACTTCTTGCACTAACCCACAAATCATACTATTCCTATTACTTTAATTATTTTAGACAAAAAAGAATGTTCAGGAAGAGTTTTTGCAATTTAGTAGGGAGAACAAATAGTTGTTGTAGATTATAATATAAAACTATAGCACAACATACTTGGGCATAGAGTGAGACAGGTAAAAAATTACTTCATTCAAAAAAACTTTTACCAAGTCTAAAATGTGTCAATATGTATTTATGTGAAAGTTGAGAGAAATTAGAGCTTGTGCATACAAATGTATGGGGATCATATCAAGTATCTTCCCTTGGTGGATCTCATTATTATGTTACATTCATTGGTGATACTGCTAGAAAAGTATGGGTTTATTTCTTAGATAAAAATCTGTTGTATTTATAACTTTTAAGAAATGGAAATGCTTGGTTGAAAATGAGATTGATAAAATATTAAAATATCAAAGATTTAATAATGGTAGTGAGTATTGCATAAATAAATTTGAATATTTTTTTTTCCTTTAACAGCATACATAAACATTAAATTATTCCAAAAACTCCATAGAAACTAGAGTGGTTGAATGCATGAATAGGACAATAATGGAGTGTGCAAGGAGCATGAGGTTGCATGTTGGGATGCCATTACTATTATATATTTGATCAATAGAGATCCCTCTAATCCTTGGGGTTGTGGTATTCTAGAAGAAGCATGGACTGGTATGAAAGTGACTTATTATTTTCTAAAAACCTTCAGCTGTGAAGCATTTTCACATATAGATTCTGAAAATAGAACCAAGCTAGATGCTAAATCAAAGAAATGTGTATTTTTTGGATTTGGAATTGATGAATTTGGTTATAGGCTTTGAAATTTTGAAAATTGTACAATTATGGGAAGTAGGGATGTCATATTAATGAGAAATTATTGTACAAAGATTTGTTGCAACAACACAAGAAGAAAGAAAATGATTATGTAGTGTTGGATGATACTCCAAAAGATGATGTTTCAGTAGTCCCTAATTCTTCACAACAACTCCAACAACAAATATCACACACCCCAATGAATGTTAGACAATCAAAAGGCTAAGTCGACATCTAGAAATATTTTCTCCCTTTTTGTATTCTATTTTATTAATAGATGTTGGTGAACTTGAATGTTATGATGAAGTTGTGCAAGTGGATACAAAGATTTAGTGGGAGTCTATAATGAAAGAAGAAATGGACTTCTTGCTAAAAAATTAGACTTGAAATTTATGCAATTTTCCTACAAGTAAAAGGCATTTACAAAATAAATGGGTTTATATGTTGAAAGAAGAGGATGGAGGTAAAAAAATATTTAAAGCCAGATTTTTTGTAAAAGGATTTACACAAAAAATGGGCATTGCTTTTGATGACATATTTTCTCTTGTTGTTAAAATGACTTCTTTTAATATTGTTTTAATTATTGTGGTTATTGAAGATTTGCATTTTAGAGCAGCTTGATGTTTAAAAAAATCCTTCATGGTGATTTGGATGAAGAAATATATATGGTACAACCATAGGGTTTTGAGGTCAAAGGTGAAGAGAATCTATTGTGCAGATTAAAGAAAAGTTTATATAGCTTGAAGCAAGTACATCGACAATCATATCTTAAATTTGATGGTTTTATGCATGAGCATGGTTATGCTTGGTGTCATTCTAACCATTTTTATTTATTTAAAGAGTTATTTGATGGCATCTACATTGTTTTATGTTTCTATGTTGATGATATGCTTGTAGCTAAGTCTAGCATGGAATGCATTAATGGGTTAAATAATAGTTAGCACATTAATTTTCTACAAAGGATTTGGGGGCAAAAAAAAAATCTTGGGTACAAAAATTTGTAGAGATAGGAAGAATGGAATTTGGCATTATCTCAAGTTGATTATATTGAGAAGGTGTTGCAATGTTTGTCTATAGAGAATGCTAAAGTTGTCAACACACCTTTACCTAGTCATTTAAAATTGAGTAAGGAGATGTGTCCAAAGACATCAAAAGAGGAGATTAAGATGTTGAAGGTACCTTATGCTTTAGTTGTCAGAAGTTTAATGTATGTTATGGTATGTAGTAAGCCAAATATTACACATGTAGAGGGATTTGTTAGCAAGAATATTACTCATCTAGAGCATGAGCATTGGAATGGAGTCAAATGGATTCTCAAATATTTTAGAGGAACATCTAGTAAGTGTTTACATTTTTGGGGCTCTCATATTGATTTACACAGCTATGTTGACTCAAATTTGGCAAGAGATATTGATACTAGGTGGAGTACTATAGGTTATGTATTTACCATTGGTGGGACAATAGTAGGTTGGATTTCTTGGTTAAAGAATGTTAATGCTTTATCCACTGTAGAGGTAGAGTATATTTCTACTATAGAGGAAGCCAAGAAAATGATATGGCTTCAACTCTTCATGGAAGAATTGTGACGCCCATAGAGGGATAATTATTTATTTATAGATAGCCGGAGTGTCATTTGTCTTGCAAATAATTCTTCTTTATATTCAAAGAGAAAATATATATAGTTGTGATACCATTTCATTTACTTAGTTTTTATGATGGCTAGTTAAAGCTGGAGATATGTTTACCAAGGAAATGACAAGGGAGAAGCTAAAATCCTCTTTATCTTTGATTGGTCTTCTAGACTTAGTAGATAAAAAGGAAATAGAGTCTAGGGTGGTTTGATATTCTAGTGGGAGCTATAGGTTTAGTAGTCTTATAATTAGTCTCAAAGTAGGAGGTCATTGGTGTGGAGTTTGATCAGCCACAAAGAGGGAGAATTTTGTGATGTGGAGCCTTGTCAAATTTGGAGGTTAATTTTTCTCACTTTATTCAATGTAGTTTCCCCTCTAAATTATTACTACATGGATTTGGAGGTAGTGCTCCTAGGATGGGCTCAAGGGACAACACTCATTGCAAGATCTTGAGGAAGCTCCCTAGGTGCACTCCATGTTGTAGTATAGGTTGGGGTTGAGGGGAAATTCCCTTGTAGGGTTTTTTTGGGGGAAAGTGCCCCCAAAGCCAAAAATGAATTGACTATTGCAAAGGTATCAACTATTATTTTTCTATTCAATGTCTTATTTTATCCCTAATTTTGTAAGTGTCAAAAGATTGTATAAAATGGCTTAGGGTTAGGGATTTCATAATGTATGATGATATTGTAGCTTCTTATGGAAATAATGAGTTGTAAGAGATTACAGATTTTAATCACTAGATAATAATAATATTGGACTTCTTTTTGGTGGACGTAGTCTAAGGATTGGGTAAACCATGTTAAATCCTTATGTCTTCTATTCTCTTCTATTTGATTTATTATTTTCTATTATTTTTTATATGTGCATGTAATTATTATTTCTATCCATCACTGATCCTAACAAGTTAGTCTCAAGGGTTGGGTTTTGATGTCTAAAACTTCCGAGGTGGTGTAAGAATGCTTATATAAGGAATGCACATTCATTGTCTATGATAGCTCGGAATGGTAGTTCACAACTTTGTGTTATAAATAATTTTAAGGAACATGCCCATGTGGGTTTTCATATTATATTTCAAAAATTTGTAATTCTACATTTATGAAAATAATAAGAAGTCCATATTTTATTCTCAACAATTTTTTTTTTTTGTTTATTTATGTTATATGTTTGTGGTATTAAGGATAATTTCTTTCATCAAGTGGTATTAGAGGATACCTTCATCAACTAGTATCATATCATACCTTCATGAAGTGGTATCAAAGCATACCTTCATCATATATTTAGTAATTTTGTAATGTGTTTATCAACCAATCAAGAGAATTATCATTTAAAAACTAAGTGAAAAAAATTTATGCTAGAAAGAGAAGGGATCATAAGGCATTTCAAAAAATAGTATTACCCTTGAAGCTATTCATCATAAAAAATAATTTTAATTTAATTTAATCTACATATGTCTCAAGCCATAGTTGAGAAGAATCTTATTCTAGAATAACTAAAAGTGAAAAGGAAAGTGTCACAATAAGATCATTGATAGAGATATCATCAATATATTTGAATGTCCATATAGATTTTATAACTATTGAAATTCAAAAATGTTCACACTATACACCATATATATTTTTATAATAATAGTTAAAATAAATAAATTATAATAGGTAAGTGATACCAAATTATATTCCTTATTATACAATACATGTTTAAATTTAGGGTTTGTGTGATACTAATGAATATTAATACAATGTATAAAATTTAATAGTTTGGCTCCATGTTGGGGAGTTGGAAACGATTCAAAGCTCATGATCTATATTTTAAGATTATGTGTGTGTGTGTGTGGGTGTGTGTGTGTGTAGATATATATGTATATTTATAAACATATATATGTGTGTGTGTGTGTGTGTGTTAATATGTATGTATGTATGTATGTATGTATGTATGTATGTATGTATGTATGTATGTATGTATATACATTATACATGTATATATGTACATATATATACATGTGTGTGTGTGTGTGTGTGTGTGTGTGTGTAGTGTCATACAATTTTGTTTAGTCTAGTTTCTTTCACCTATGTGTTGCTTTTTTTTTCCCTTTTGTAGTTAGTCTATTAGTGTTTTAGTTTTTTCTAGTTTTTAGTGTTTTCTTCTGTAGGAGTTTATAAAATCCAACTCCATAGCTTGCCAAGATTACCTACATGCAAATAACCTATCGAAGGGAAACCAAGAAGGAAGAGGTGGAGCTTGGAAAAACACTAAACGGACTTGAGAGAGAAAATATTGCAAACAAGAAAAATGTATTTGCAATGAGTTGAGAAAATACCATCAGAGAGCTTGAATATAAAGGCCTCATGGAAGCTTGTAGAACAAGCTAGAAGGTGTTAGAAGATAAGGTTTAGAACTAAGCACACTTCCACAAAAAGGTGGAACATGCTAGAAGGGAACAAACTCCCATGTTGTCAACAACTCATCACTACAATTATTAACTAAATGCATTAACCTAAGTAAACTTAACTAAATAGAATAATTAATAATTAATTAATTATTTACTCTAACACCCCCCTTAAGTGCAACTTAGGGGAATGCCTTAAGCTCACAAAAAATAAGATGAAATGTAGAATTGGTCCCGACAATGAGGCCATGTTAGGTACCCATGAACAATGCAAGGAAATGCAACCTCTAAAAATGAGGAAAGAGAGAAAACCACATGGGAAAAACCCTCTCCCAAAAAGAGGTAAGAACCTAGTGAAGGATTGAACAAGCCTCTAACTAGGGGAATGTCTTATAAAATAGGAACAAAGAGTGATCATGAAGAGCATCACTAAAGTATGAAGAAGCTACAAATTCTACCATCAGAAAGAAACTGCTGACCTAAAGAACCTAATGGAAGAAGAAGGTACAAACTGAGTGTGTCTATATGGTAGATGATCCATCTCATTGAAATGCATAGGTAGCTAGCCATTGTAATCGCCTAGTATCTAGGATCAACCACTAAATATAGAGCTCACACTATCAACCCATCAAACTAAGGAAGCATTAGAACACCAAAATAACCCCCCTTAATGAAGACGGGGTGAGATGATAGGCAACTGAAAAGGTGGGCCAAAATCTTCTTGTAGAAAGAACCAAAAACAACATGAGAGTGGAAGAGGTACAAATACCTATAAAGACACAGTCACACCAACCCTACATGGGAAAAAAAAAGGAAGAGGGCACAGTAATGAAAAACAACTATCCCCCCTGTGGTGCCTTATAAAAATAGTGCAAGTAAAACTATCTCAAAATAATGTTCATGAACCATAAATGCAAGAGTGGCACTTTATCTCTATGCATTTACATAAAGATGCTTACAAATGATAGCTACAATGATCAAAAAAGAAAAAAAACTGATAAAAAAGGTAGTATAGTGCAAAAAAAAAGATCCCATGCCCTGAAAATAATCATTAGACCTTAAACACCCAAGATATCCACCATAGAGAAAAAATTCTAAAAACATGATAGAAAGAGCATGGAGTAGAATCTAAAGGAAATGATAGCATTTCTAAAAATATGACAAAACAAGCTTTCCAAAAATATAACATTTTCAAAAAATAGACATGGGATGCAAAAGAAAAGCTTGTTAGAGTAAAAAATAGAACTTCAAACTTTTGATTGCAAAAATGAGCAATAAATTTGCATCAAAACCTAAAAATACCTACAACAATTTCTTTGTCTCGGAACCAGCTTTTTTGTGCTTCTTTTGGATCAGAAAAATACCTCTGTATGCTCAAGTTATGGCCAAAAAACTACAAGTAGGTCAAAAAGGACCCTGGAGAGGTGTTGGAAGGTGTTGATGTAGGATGACATGATGCTAATGTAAGCAAACTATCTGATTTAAATTGATGGCCTATTGGTTGTCACAACAAAATAGAGCCACATGACATGCCATGTGGCAGTGCCACATGGATGCCACGTGGTAGGAAGGTGACATGGCAGGTGATATGGAAGGGCCACATGGAAAGTGCCAACATAACACTCATGGCACGTATCACCCACAGACTAGTGCAGACTATCCAAAATAGTTCACGTGTCGACAGGTTGGAATTTGATGGAGGTAGCAGAAAGCAAAGCGTAGGAGTGGAGGAAATGGGCACAAAATTGCTGGAGGTGGCTAGAATAGGGGGCACTATTGGTGGCAGTGGTGGATAGGTGGCTTGCCAGTGATGGTCGAGCCTAGGCTACCCTATGGTGGCACAGCTAGCTATAACAGCCACTCGGTGTGAACTAGTGGTCTCCCCGCGGTGGTATGAAATTTTTTTTTTTTTTTTTTTTCCCAAAATTCATTTGTACAGGTCCATACAACCCCCCCAACTAAAAAATTTTAGCCTTCTGGAGCTCCTGTCACCAAAATTGACAAATTTTATATGAATCATGACTATAACCAGCCTTTTGGATCTAATGGCAATGTTTGTTTGGGCCCAAAGTGCTATGAAAAAATTCTCTTCCCCTAGATTGAGGAAAAATGCACAAACAAATTAGGGTTTGTGTCTCTAAATCTTAGCTTCAAAAATCCTTCAGCTAAGAAGCAGTAGGGAGGCTCTGATACTATGTAGGAGTTGATAAAATCCAACTATATAGCTTGCCAAGAAAACTTGCACGCAAATAACTTGTTGAAGGGAAACCAAGAAGGAAGAGGTGGAGCTTGGAAAAACACTAAACAGACTTGAGAGAGAAAATATTGCAAACTAGAAAAATGTATTTACAATGAGTTGAAACTGAGTTGAGAAAATACAATAAGAGAGCCCAAATATAAAGGCCTCGTGGAAGCTTATAGAATAAGCTGGAAGGTGGTAGAAGATAAGTTTGACAACTATGCACACTTCCACAAAAAGGTAGAACATGCTAGAAGGGAACAAACTCCCATGTTGTCAACAACTCATCACTACAACTATTAACTAAATGCATTAACCAAAGTAAACTTAAATAAATAGAATAAATAATAAATAATTAATTATTTACTCTGACACCTTCCTACAAGTTAGTGTTAGTTTTGGCTATGGGTGTGTCTAAAATTCTAGACACTTCATTTTTAAATATTTCTATAATACTTTTGGGATTTTAGGTCCCCTATAAAATAAACTATTTTATCCTTACTTGAAAACCAAATTAGGGTATAGTTCTATAAACCATTATACGAAAGGGATCCTATTGATTAGAAAATATAGAACATGTCTTAGATACCTCTATTTATGATGTGTAAGGAACTAAAGGATGTGATAAGTGACTCTAAAATTATCCTTGGATTGGAGACCCTTGGAAGGTACACCATAGAATGAGAGATTCAAAGATAGAATTCTATATGAGTTCAAGTGTTGGAATTACAATAAGAAAAGTAAACTCTAAAAGTGGGGGCAATCGGTGCTTTAAACTTTAACCCATAAAAATATTCACCAGACATCCATCTCAGATATTCAATAAGTAAACTGAAATACTGTGTAAAGTAGATACATCTAAAGTATGCAAACAAGTAAACATTCACACATATATGACACAAGATATGATTACCTAGAAAAGCTCCAATGAGAAGGTAAAATTGGGGCCAGGATGACACTCACAAATCTTCACTAATATAGTAATAAAGTGTATCCAATGAATGTTACAATTTTTGATCATGAAACATGATCTACCCTATGAAAGGTCTTCCCTATTAAAGACTTTACAGAGACTATTTGGTCTCACCTTGTTAAAGGATTTCAACACCCTATTAGAAGTGTGTCTAGTTAAAGGACTTTAGCTCACAATTAAGTAAGCACCTTGTTAAAGGATTTCAATGCATCCTATTAGAACTACTCTATTATGAGATTTAATTGATTATCCTATTAGAATGTCTCAATAATGGTCCTATGATTATCACTTTGTTACTTGATGACATATCAGCTCTATACTGATGTATACTTGATCCTTCTTGATCAAATGTCTCTTTGTTGTTCACTATTTCCTTCCTCTATTCTCCTTCAACTAATTATGCAATGTAATTGAGATAATAATACCTTAATCACCATGAATGTCCTAGTTTACACATGCAAAACTCTCCTTGAACACTCATTCATTCCTTTCCCACACATAAGAAGTTTTGGGTTTTTCCTCCATAATAAGACCTAGGTAAATTAGGGTTAGGTGTGAATCAAAAACTATGATTCATCCATATTATTGCTTAAACCTTTCCTTTACCTAATTGGGTGCATATAATACATATGGATTCCCACTTAAGATTCATCCTTATCGATAAAATACCATAATCAAATCATTAAGTTGACCCAAAAATGGTTCACATAGTAGTTTGTGCCAATACAAACATCTATGACAAAACTATGTTACTCAGCATTTGAAGTCCCTGGTGCTCGACACATACTATGACTTCAATGCTATCACTCAGCATCTAAATGACTTAGCATGTATTGCTTGCTCAACTCCTAAATCACTCGACACATATTTTCTTCTTGACACTTGAGTCAATCGGCATATGAGTGACTTGGCACTCATTGATTACTTAACATGCTCTAATTTACATATTATGCTCAACATACGTTGCTTGTTTGGCATGAACTAAGTAAATGACTTAAGTGTATAGACATTCACTTATCAAAACTAATCTGAGATTAACAATCTCCCCCTTTGGCATGATTGTCAAAAATTCTTGGTAATATAATACTCTTATTCTTATTAGCATAACATAAATGACTATTTGGCTTCTATACAAAATTTCAAAATTTCAAAATTTTGTAACATGAATTATATCTCAAAATCTTATAAGTCCCCCTGAGTTGTTTAATCTATTCTATACTATACTTTATATCAAAATATTTCTCCTACTGAGTAGATTTTCTTTAACTGATACTCTTTCTCTATTTTTTGCTTTCTTACTTTCTCTTACTCCCCCATTCTTACTCTACTCTTTACTCCCCCTTTTCTCTTACTCTCCTTTTTTGACACTTATGTCAATGGGTTGTACACTAATAGTGTATTTGTCCAAAAAAGATATATAGAACTCAAGTATAATTTCAAGACATGCATCCTAATTATCACAAGCTACCTCCAAAGACTAAATTTGGATGGCCTGTTCGGCAACAAGGTGTACTAAGACATCTAATGTGGAAAGATTGGGGTCTTTTTTCATAAGTGTTTCTACATAACCTAGCTCCTTGTGTAAAATCTCCATGTGGGGAGTCAATATAGACTAAATGCTAATTGGTTTAGTCCTTATGTTGGCTTCATCTTCTTGTAATGTTGCTAACTAAATTTTGGATTGTAAAAGGGTCCTAAAGTGTTTCCTACTTTGAGTTGGACTCATGGGAAATTTTGCACTGGATGACTACATTTGACTCTCCAACCTTAGAATGTGATTCCTTATCTCTTGTGTAAAGAGTGTAGGGTTACAAAATTCAATGTACAAAGAGAAAATGTTCTCTAGTACCTTCTTCACACTATCTATCTTAGTTCCCAATATAAATTGTGTTATTGAAATATCACTAGATATTTTCTCATTTACTTTATTTTGAAACTTCCTCTTAGACAATTCTAATAATTTGACATTAGTATCTAGGTCTGCATTACTTACTTTTTCCACTATGTTGGTCAATTGTTCAATGATTGGGTTTGTTTCATCTGTAATAAGTAAATTGAATGCATCTAAGAAAATTTCTTTGATCTCAAACAAAGCTTGCTTCTACCTATGCTCCCTTCTGAGCAGTTATTGATTTTCTTCCATGCTAGGGCTTCTTCAAGTATACCCTTCTACTTAATTGTTATTGCTGCATAATCAAACTTGGGCAATGCAATTTCTTCATCTAGGATAACATCTCTATAAGTTATTATGTCTTCTAAATTAGATGAGCTAGGACTCAGCACTAAGAATTGCAAAGGTATTGCATCTATGTTTAGCTTCTGAAGAGTTCGATTGGAAGGAATTCTAGATTCTGGTAATGTCGCTAGTGCTTGGATTGCTACTAGCTCCTTCGGCTTGGGTGTCAAACTTGTCTCTTTAGGATTTTCCTTTTCTTCCTCTTTGATTTTAGTTGCACCTTGATCTTGTGCCAGAGGTCAAGTATATCTGCCTAACCTATTTGACTTTGTCTCCTGTCATTAACTAGTGTTTCCACCTTGTCTTCTCCAATTGTCTCAACCTTGCCTTTCTCAAATTCTAGAACATTTTCTAAGACTGGAGTGCCTTCCATGGGTGTACTAACAATGCATCCTATTATCTCCTTCCTTTGATATATGACTAAGGATTGTAAAGGTTTTACACTTCTAACTTGAGGATTGATTGTAGGTAGTTCTTGTGTTTTAACTTCCTCCCCTACAATCATAGATTCTAGCTTTAGAATTTCAACAACACTTACCAATATAGGGTTGTCGCCTAATTTGGCCTATAGTGTGGATTGGATAAGTATCTTTTTCAAATCTTCCTCTATTAGGGGATTTATTTTCTAATCAATAGGATCAAAAACATCCTTTACTGTGATAGATTCAGTGTTTGTAGTTATTATTTGTGGAGGGTTGGCACTCAGCATTTATGCATCTTGTATGCTCTATTCTAGTTGTTTCTCTTCCTTAGCTATTGACTGATCATCAATATTCATATCAATGCCTCCCTCAACTATTCCTTTCTCATTTTTATCCTCTTCATCATCTTCTACCTTAATAGGTTCTTGTTCATCATCTTTGTTTGTGGCTAGTTCATATGTAATCTTCCACATTTGTTTGGACTTTTGGACAACATCCTCTATGGCATTCTATTATATACTAAATGCCCTATACTTTGGCACAAATATGACAACATATTTCTTAATGGCTTTAGACATTTTGTGACTTATTGAGTTTTGGCATAACTTGATCAAGGGATTTTTCCCTAATTTGCTTCTCTGTCTCTAAACAACATTGTCATTTCTTCTCAACTTTATCATATAAACTCCTAGGTATGGCATTGGCAATTTCTAGAGGATCCTTCTTAAATGTACCCATCATGGCATATATTGTCTCCTTTACTTGATTTTTCTCAATTTTCCCAAGATTATCAAATTCAATGTGAGAGAAACTTGATAAGTCAACTTTGTTTCTAGCATTCTCACATAAGTTATCTAGGTCTAAGTATGGATTGTGACTCACCACTTGGAATTGGTTGTTGTCATCAGATTCAGCCTAAGAAACATACTTCCTTCTATGAGGCCTCACCCTGACCCTTCATAGCCTTAGTTTTTACATTACTATTATTTTGATACTCACGACTTGAGATGTTGAGACATTATCTGATGCTTTGAACATATTATATTATTTCATGTTGTGTGATGTTACTTTCAGATATTTTATGTTCGTCATTTAATGTTTTATGTATATGTATGTTGATGAATTAAGTAAAATGTAGGATTAACACTTTGATTTAAGAGATTTTAATGGTTAAGAATTGAATAGGATGAGAGGAACCCTGATTTTGTTATAGATGGATGTTTTAAATTATGTGATTCCTGATACGTATATACATATGTACATGTGATTTTACAAGACTGCTGATGTGTGCAATGAGTGTGCAGGATATTTTAGCTAAGAAACCCAATGGAGGAATAGAACTGATCCCTATGTGCTAATTTTGGAAACCTTGTTGTTTGTAATTCAAGTATTTTAATTGTGAGATGTATGTGTGTATCTCTCTGTGATCAGTAAATGTTATTGTTTGTAATTATGTTCTTTTAGTGTCGCTTCACACTCATGAATTATTTATGTTCTTCAGCATGCTAATTAGGGTTAGTTGTGTAACCTTTGGACCCAAGTCATTTTAAGTAGTGTCTTTCTGCTAATTTGGTTCTTAATCAAGTTTAGTCACCCCTAATTCAGATTAGTGCTTAATCTACTTTTTTTAGATTGTTAGATGGTCCTAATTATTTCCTAGCTTTTGTTTGTTCCAAACCTATTCCTAATGCTTTAAAACATGAAATATTTATACCCAAAGGGTATGGGTATGGGTTGGGGGTCTTTTCCAACCCCTAAGCCCCTTTTATTGACTTTTGAGGTCACTCAAAAAGTCTATTTTTGCCTTTGTGCGAAAATTGCAAGTGGTTACCATGAGTTGCCTCACCCCACCTCCACTTAGTGGTTAACCATAGTATGGGTTGAGTTAGGAACTTCTAGATCTGTAGGTGGGTGGGAGAAGTTATTTCCCTTTTGGTGGTTGAGTTTGAGTCTTATTTAGAGGCCCTTCTTGGAGTAGTTTAGGTTGTTACCAAATCTCTACTTTTAGAGAGAAGTCTTAGAAGATTGAAGGAAGGAAGGGAAAAGCTCCACTCAAATTTGTTCATTTTCCATTACCTCTTTGTGAAGGTAGGAGTTCTTCATCTCCCTTCAAATTTTCATGCTTATTTCATGCTTATGCTACTTGTTTTTTTTTGGATGCTTGTATGTATGTTGGGTATGTTGAGAAGGATTGAAAACCATGTTCTTGAATGCTTTTTTTTCTTGTTTATGTTTGAATTTTGAAGTTTTCTTTTATGGGTGTTTTGGTATTACTCACCCTTGGATAGGGAAGAAGTGACCAATTTTGGGAAAGGTCCTTTTAGTTGGACTCCAATAGTGTAGAGTCTCTTCTCAGGATGAGAAGAGGGAGAGAGGGTAGGGTGTTATGGGCCCCTACCTGTCAGTACAAACCATGTATGAGTTTTGGCATGTAAGAATGGAAGAATGGAAGTTCTTGGTTTATAGCCCCGATAGGGCACCTAGTTTGGTGTTGTTTCTGACATCTCCTATTGGAAAAATCCACCTTTCCCTAGTTTTTATTCATTGTGAATCCTATTGTGAAAACCTTCTATGAATATGCATGTTTGATTTGTCTCTTGGTCATGCTTGTTGACACCTGATTAGATTCTATTCTCTCCACGGTTCATAGAAATGTGTTGCAAAAATTGATGTGAAAACCTTGATGAGGGTCATGAAGGAAATTCAATTAAATTGTTGTAATTTTGGGATTGGAATCCTATGTAATTTGTATTTCAAAACCTTGTTGTAATGACAACGACACCAAGTTTTCTTAATGATTCTTTCTCGGCTGAGCCTTTGAATCAGGTTTTCCAATAAAATGGTGATTGAGTAAGATTGTTTATCATGAGATTTAATCATAATTTTCAATTATATGGATGCACATCCAAAAAATAGGATGAAATGATGATGGTTTAGTTAAGCAAAATTTTCAAGTTTCCTTATATGTTAAAAATGAAAATTAGGTTAAGGAAAGAAAAATGGATATGGTTGATATATTTCAATTCAAGTTTGTTTAGGAGATCAAATAAATCTTGTATTTTGTGACACAACTATTGAATCTATGTTTTAAATCCATTCAAAAATATACACCTTGAAAAAAAAAATACATTGCTTTGTAAATCTATACTTAGAAAAATAAAGACAAAAAAAAAATGTTCCAAGAGAGTAAAAACTCTCTAGTTTTTGTATGGGGAAACAATTTAAATCCCCTCTTGGTAATAGAGAATCTAAAAGATTACCTAAATATCCTTTTGCTTTATTGAAAAAATTATATTTAAAATTAGAAACAAAACAAAATAATAAGAGAAACATGGATAAATTTTTATAATAATAGAGAAAATTGCATAAGTTAAATGACTATATAACATAACATCAAAAATATCCAAGACTTACCTAATAAACTTTTGGCCTTAACTCCATAGTGAGCATCAGTCTTGGAATGCATTTTAAAAAGGTTTTAGTCAAAAAAAATTTTAACAATGTCAAATTGTCATCATGAAAGATGACATCACCTATCCCCCATCCCATCCCTTCTCTCCAACTTGGGCGCTCACATGAATGGGAAAGCAATAAAGTTGTTTTGTTTAAAAAACCAAGTTTGCAAACATATTTTATTTTCTTTTCTCCCCACCCCAAATCTCTTGGTTTCCATCTTCATATCCCCTTGGATCACTTTTTTTATGGGGGGCGTGCCAAGGTCTTACCTTGGGTAGAATTCTATCCCAAGTGTAGTGCTTGGGAAGCACTCCTGTCTTTGGGAAGCGCAGGCAGAGTAGGGTGTATGGGGAGTACGATGTAGGGGGGGGTGGGGTTAATATAGGTTAGGTGTTAGGTGTTAGGTGTTAGTATAGGTATGTTAATATATGTTATGTGATTTTAGTTTAGTGTAGTTAGTAATAGTTTTTAATTAATATTTTAGTATGTTTTATTTCTTTTTAAATCTTTATAGAGTTACATTAAAGTTAGTTTAACATGTAATTAAGTTTAGATTTATGGCTAGTTTAATATTAAGATTTTAAGTGTAGTTTAGTTGTTTTGTAATAGTATTAGTTATTTTGATATTAGTATGATGTTAGGTTAGATTATATTAGATTTAGATAGTTTAGTTTTTAGATTAATTTATTTGTTTAATTAACTTAGAAAATTAAATTTACTGATTAGTTAAAGTTAGATAGTTTTAGTATTAAAGTTAATTTAATTTTTTAGTATTAATTAGTTTTAATTTTAAAGGTTAATTGGCTATTTGAAATAAATTTAATTGTAAGATTTTATTTGATTAGATATTTCAATTAATTTTAAACCCGAATTCATTTACATTGTTATTTAAATAATTTTCAAATATTGTTGTAAGTTAATGTAATAACATAACCTTTGTCTATATCAACTTAATAATGAGAGTATTAATTTAACAATGTAGAGAACCTATACTTTAAATTTGGATGCAAACTTATCAAACTTAGAGCATTCTAATTATTAATTTTTTTTAAAAAAATTAAAAATTGTGTGTTTTTGCCTCGTAGTTTGGGCATGACACCTTCTTGGTATTTTCTATGCTCCACCTTCCCACTCTTTAGGCCTAGCTACTTCTTTAGCCTTTTGTGTAGTGACTCTGGTACTAGCCCTTGTGGTATATACTATTGCTTTAGGTTGTCTTGATTTTGCAACCTTCTTTGGTCTGATCACTGCTTGTGTCTTTTCCTTTCTTTTCTTCTCATTAGTAGGAATAGGTGCTTCCTTGACTTCTTCTCCCTCAACACCTTTTGTAGTTTCTATTTCCTCCTCTCACTGATCCTCTCCCTAACCTTGTGTTAGTGCCAATGGTGCTTTGACCTATGTTTCACCTTCTTCTTCTTCAACTCCTTCACCAAATTTAACTGTCAGTTTCTTCACATATTTGTTCTTCTTGATCACAAAACTAGTCTTCAAATCTATAGTGATCCTTGATTTGGAAAATGCATAGTTTCCAAAAGGTTGGGCTTCTTTGTCCACTTCTTTTGCAAGTAATTTTGTGATTTTTACAAAGGCCTCATCAACATTTATCTCATAACCTAATGGCCTTAGCCATCTCACCCTAGGAATTTCTACTTGTACAAATGTGAGATCAATATCAACTAGGAAGAAAAAAACATCATAATTTTTCTCCACTAGTGAGACTATTATCCTTAATTTTTCTCCATAGATTATTTAAAATCTTCAAAATAACTAGTCATTGCTAACTCAAAGTTATCACCTAATTGTTCGATGAATTCTCCTATCTCTACTACAATTGATCTATTTTTCTTCCATGCAACATTACCAAATGTGGGAAATGTATTCTAGACATAGAAGAAAATACATAGTAGAATAGATCTGAATTTACACTGAGCACTCTTGGTTTTCCTTATAGATCTCAAATTTTCAATCAATTTCTACAACTGCAACTTGGCAAGATCATAAGTATGATCTTTCTTCACAATTTTGTAACCTATATCCACTGCAATGCAAGGTACACTATTTAATCTACTTGATTGATAAAACTTGTTTGTTATTACCCTCACTACAAAAGTTAATAGGGGATTTGTGATAGTGTCAATGGTCATTCCCTTTTTGTTCCATATAGCCCCTATGTTCTTTTCAATGACTTCCTTTGACTCACTTCTCATAGTCTTTGGCTGATCTAGGGTTGGATACCTTGTTACCCTATGAACAATTTTATTTGTGAATTTAATTTTCCCATTCTCTAACCATACTAAGCTATCATGAATTATGCTTAAGATAATCTTAATCCACTTAGTTTTGAAAATATTGGAGAAATCTAGAGCATGAATTCAAAATTTCTTCTCTACAATCTTGTATTCTTCCTTCAACACTCCATTTCCACATAGTCTTACATATTCTTCTCTAATTTCCATGTCACCTATGCTTCCAATCTTGTAATTGTAACAATTCTTGACATCTTGAATCATTCACACTTGCGGTGGTATCATAGACAATGCACCAGAGGGATCTTATTTATATGCTATATCTGGAATGGACTTGAAAATACGTTGTTTGATCTCATTTCTAATTAACTAAACATTTAAAAACTCTTTTCTCTCTACTCATTTTTCTATATAAGAACTAGAGACCATTACATATATCTACAGTTTGCAAAATTTGAAACTGTATAGCTCGACACATGGTAAATACCTTATAAATCTCAATGAAATGGTGTTGAAGAGTCAATCAAATCACCTACAAATGCTTCAGATGAAATTCTTTAGATCACCTTTAGCTCTTCATCTTCTTTCTCAAATTCAAAGTATGTTAAATGACCAAAAATTGATCAAATAGCCCTTAAAACACTACAATTAATGCTAAGTTCTTACACAGTTGTAAGAACTTAGCATTAATTGTAGTATTTTAAGGCAACCATTATGAGCAACAATTGATTTTTGGCTCACTCAACATCCACATGTCTTTCCATTGTCTTGGCAACCATTATGAGCTTGGCCTTAATTGACCAATTTCTTAGCTTGGTATCCACTAATATTTCACTTGGAAACTAGAGACTTTCCATGCTCAACAATAACATGAAAAACCTAACAAAACTTAAAGATTTTTCTTTGATTTCTAATAACACTTTGCATATATATTCAAGCATATGTAATCTTTTTAGAACTAAATCCTTGGAACTAATGTATGGTATAACTTTTAAATATTAGTCTCACATACCTCTTGATTGCTTAGTTTGATGAGGTGTGATCACCTAACCCATTGGGTGAAGTGATCCCATCTGCACTTGATGTGTAGCAATCCTCCTTTCTCTTCCATGTCTTATTCATCTCATTTCTGACATTTTCAATATCTACCTTGCCTTTGCCTTTGCTTATTTCACAAGTTGGTGCCTTTGACTTTTTTGGACAATATCAACTAGTGTGACCAATCTTCAAATAGCTAAAACATGTGGTTTGACTCAACCATCTTTTGTAATCACCTCTAAAGTGTGTTCTAATATAGTTCTTAAAAACATGTCCATAATCTTGACAATAGTGATAACTATACCTTGTATTGTAATCCCAATTGTAAAAGTTGTCATTGTTATTTTCTTTTTTCTGCTTGCTTGATGATTACTTGGGTTTGGATCTACACTCAAAAGCTCTATATCCATATTTCTAACAATTATAACAATATCCTTCAAATTTTTAAGTGTGCAGATCTTGATTCTACATTCATGTTCCCATTGACCTTGTTTGTTTCACTTATGGTAGTGACCCATTCTCTTCTGCCTAATATTCTAATTTACAATCTTTCTCCTGTACACATTAGTAGTATGTCCTTTCTAACCACAATTATGACAAGTAGGTTTTGATTTCTTACCTTTGTTGTTTCTTTCCTCAACACTTTTGGATGATTCTCCTTCTTTAGTACTTGTGTATCCTAATCTAGATGTATCATTGTTAGATCTAGGGGATCTCATTAATTGTTCAAAGTACTTGATAGCTTCACTTGGTTTATTGATACTTTTAGCAAACTATTTTTCCCTTTTTAGATCATTTCTCAATTGTTCATTCTGCAATTTTAGTGTTGTGACCTCAATATCTTTACTATTTATTTCATGATTAGCAATCATTACTTGATTCATTCTTTCTAATGGCATGTGAGAAATCCTAGCTACCTCTGATGATTTCTACTCCATTCTACTAGTCAAAACTCTTTTGTCATCTTAAACCATGACTTTTTCTTCTATAGCTTTCTTTTTATGTTCGATCATGTCACATAGTAATATGGCTTGTGATTCTTGTTCTATCTTAAGATTTATGATCTCTTCAACTAGAGTTAGAATTATTTTCCATTAGATGTATAATGGTTGGATCATTGGAGTTACCATTTTTAAATAGCTTAGTAGTGTTAATCTCTTGGTATTGTGTGTCATTCTCCTCAATATCAATTTCTTTCCTTCTTCTCAATGATTTCTTTAGATATTCTCTTGCTTCATTCAACTAATGTAGAATGAGTTGTATTTCAATCTCCTAATTCTCAATAAATTTTCCCAATTTGTAGACTTCCACTTCCAAAATCTTTCCTCAAAGTTGTTCGGATTTACTTTTAGAGAACTTGGCTTTGATACCAATTGTTAGAATTACAATAATAAAAGTAAACTCATGGGGTTGAATTGGTGCTTTAAACTTTGACCCATAAGAATATTCACCACACATCCATCTCACATATACAATAAGTAAACTGAAATACCATGTAAATCATATACATCTAAAGTATGTAAACAAGTAAACATTCATGCATATATGGCACAAGATATGATTACCTAGAAACCCTCCAATGAGAAGGTAAAACTAGGGTGGAGATGACACCCACAAATCTTCACCACTATAGTAATAAATTATATCCAATGAAGGGATTTACTTATACAAAACTTGGCTCTGATACCAATTGTTGGAATTACAATAATAAAAGTAAACTCTAGAGGGGGGGGTGTGTGAATTAGTGCTTTAAAATTTAACACATAATAATATTCACCACACATCCATCTCGCATATACAATAAGTAAACTAAAATACCATGTAAATCATATGCATCTAAATTATGTAAACAAGTAAACATTCATGCATATATGGCATAGGATATGATTACCTAGAAATCCTTCAATGAGAAGGTAAAACTAGAGTGGAGATGACACCCACAAATCTTCACTACTATAGTAATAAAGTATATCCAATGAAGGTTATAATGTTTGATCATGAAACATGATCTACCCTGTGAAAGGTATACCTTATTAAATGCTTACAAAGATTGTTAGGTCTCACCTTGTTAGAGGATTTCAACACCCTATTATAAGTGTGCTTGGTTAAAGGACTTCAACTCACAATTAAGTAAGCACCTTGTGAGAGGATTTAAATACAACCTATCAAGACTACTTTGTCAAGAGATTTAACTAATTCACCTATTAGAATGTCTCAAAAATGATCTAGCAGTTAGCACTCTATTGCTTGATGACAAATCACCTGTATACTAATGTATACTTGGTCCTTCTTGATCAAATGTCTCTTTGTTGTTCACTATTTCCTTCCTCTAATCTCCTTCAATTAGCTTTGAAATGAAATTTAGATCATAATACCTTAATCACCATGAATGTCATGGTTTTTGCATGCAAAACTCTCCTTGACCATTCATTCATTCCTTTTCCATATATAAGAAGTTGTGGGTTTGTCCTCCTTAATAAGACATAGGTGAATTAGGGTTAGGTATGAATCAATGATTGTGATTCATCCATATTACTGCTTAAACCTTCACTTTACCTAATTGGGTGCATTTAATAAATAAGGATTCCCACTTAATATTCATCCTTATCAACAAAATATTGTAATTCAATCCTTAAGTTGGCCCAAAAATGGTTTACATAGTAGTTTTTGTCACTACAAACATCTATGACAAAACTATGTTACTCAGCATCTGAAGTCCCTAGTGCTAAACACATACTATGACTTCAGTGTTGTCACTTGACATCTAAATGACTTGACATGTACTTCTTGCTTGGCTCCTAAATCACTCAGTACATACTTTCTACTCGGCACGAGTGACTCAGCACTCATTTTTTATTTGGTATGCTCTAATTTACATGTTGTGCTCGACATACTTCACTTGTTTGGCATGAACTAATTAACTAACTTAAGTGTATAGATAGTCACTTGTCAAATCCAATCTGAGATTAACAACAAGTATCTAACATCCCAAGTGAATGAAATATAAAGAAAACTAGATAAAATATAAGATTAAGATACTATGGGAGATGCAAGAAAAATAAATGAAGGTAATCTAACAAGATAATAGACCTACTCCATTATAAGCTATGGTAGATGTAATAAGTTAGAAATTCAAGAAATTAAACACTCATCTATATCATAATGTAAGAGTGTAAATTTCTAAAGTGCTCAAGAATCATGGTGATAGTATAACAATATCATGAACTCTGGAGATGAAAAGAGTAATGTGGGAACCTTTTTAAGAGATTTAAATGGTCAAGATTAAGAGTAAAAAATAAATAGTGGAGATTTCTTCTTCAGTCGATTCATGTGCTTATGTATTAAAGGGGAAAAATGAGTCATGGAGACAAAAGAAAAAACATTTTTGAAAAGTCAAAAGATTCCACTTACCTTGGAAAGTATGCATTCTAGCTTAAAATAGTTTATTTTTAATTTTAATTTTTAAATTAGAAAATGGCCTTTCATGTGCACATATAATTTAAAGGGTGTTTTATATTAATTAGAAAATAGTATGCTTTTTTTTATTATGTAAAGTTAGGATAAGGTGCTCAAACCATAGGATAAAATTAAATAATTAATTAATTAATAATTTGATCAAGCATAGATGATTGATAAATTATGCATAACTGATTAAACATAGAATGTGGTCTACTATAGTGATATAAAGTCTTATAAATAAGGCTTTCAATTTAATAAACCAAAATTAGGTGATTTCATTCACCCCTCTTTGAGTGTTTGAAATAATAGCTGATAATAAGGTTCTCATTCAAAATGTTAATGATAAAGAGTTTAAAATGATAAGGAAATATGAATGATATTTTCCTTAAAAGATATGAAAGATGTGTCTCAAAAGGCCAATTAATTATGTAGAAATGAAAAGGATTGTAAACCATAATTTTGATGATTAAGATGAATTCATATTTACATTTCAATCCTTAAAATAGATTTAGGATGATGAAATTAGATTAGTCTACATGCTTTACAAAAAATTGAGATAGTTGAAAATTAGGTCAAAAAATCTATAAAAGGGGCCCAAAAGGGTTATTTTCAAATTATTTGTCTTATAGTAATCCTAGAGCCTTAAGAGAGAGAGAAATATATGTTTCTATATGAAATCCTCATTTTGAGATAAGTAGGAGGCATAACAAGCCTTACAACTATAGTGCACTAGCATCTATTCAAAAGCCAAACTTAGTTTTATTTTAGTTTGATGAATTTTTTAAATTTTTAACTTAGAAACATTTAATATCATATGATAGATTTGGTTATCACATGAATTTAAGAGAAACAACATACAACCTTTCACCTACTTGTAGTCAATTAACCATGATTTTCAAAGATTATTATTTGTATTATGCAAAGATCTCATATGACTATATGCGAAATATCACATGAACTAGTTTTATTGCACATAGTAGAAAGAAATATTGTACTATACCAATTTACCTTGTATTTTATTTCCTAGCTAGATTTGATCTTTTAATTGATTTTTAAGCTAATGAGTATAATCTCTTAATTTATTTGAGTGATTCATTGATGTAATTAGATGCTTTCGATATATTGTTAATGTGTTTTATCAAGTTTTCTAGTTTTTGTGATGTAACAAAAGTTCTTATACTTGCATGTTTAAGACCCATATCATGTGGTTTTGTGACTAGTGATTTATTTGGTAGATTTTGAGATGGATGAGTTGGATGTCATGGGACTTGGATCACTACTAAAATTTTCCCCATATCTGGAAAAATCATGGTCTACTAACAACATTGGAAGAAACCATCCAATCTAAGCATAGCATTATCTATCTACCTTTTAGGGAGGTGAATATCAATTTAGGAGATGTGTATCACATCCTATGCATTCTAGATGGGACCTAATAAGTACTTTATTGATATTTCATGTTAGTTCATTTCTTATGATATACTTATGTCAATAGATGATGATAGAAATCTCTTACTATATTATAGGTGTATTTCAATCAAACTCTTAGAGATGGCATAAAAGTGTTGCATTATGTATTTGTAGATGAGACCATTCTAGATAGGAACATTATGTAGGTTAATATGGTCTTTTATATAGAATTGACTATCTAGTGGACTTAATATTGTGTTCATTAATTATGGACACCCTTGGCATGGATAGGAGCTAGTGAGGCTTTCAATGTCACTGGGATAGATTTGTTATCTCATCCACATCATATGGTTTTGGGGAACAACATATTATATGTATGTACAAAGAGGTTCATGATATTGTGTACAATTATTGATGTGGGAGAAAATCACTATGAATCACCCTATAATGACACCAAGATGTAGGGGAAATCCCTATATTTAGAGATACATAGAGTACATCCATTAGGATCAAGTGGGTCTAACTTGGTACTATAGGGGGTGGTAGGGATAAATCACTACAATGATATAAATACTATACTTGAGATGTGAGCAATATGGGGGTGGGGAAAGTGATGGCATACATGTTCTACAACAAACCTTTACTAGGAAGATACTTGTGGCTTGTAGAGAGATATGTTATCAACTAAGTGTAGAAGTAGTTTGATGGTTAGTATAGGATCAACATGGAGCTGATAGACTAAATATAATTTCCTTGGGTGAGACTCTATGATAGGTCACTATGCTAAGATATGAATTGTGCATATAGGATACACAATAGTTATATGCTATAACATGGGATTTAATGGCGTAGGTGATAGATACAAACATGACTCCTAAGTATAGATGATGGTTACAACATATATTCCCTATATTCATAGATCCTACAAAGAAAATTCTCTAGATAGGGGATGCAGATATTGGAGATGATGGGGTAGATTGGATAGATCAAGGTGGAGAGAGAGGTAGTGGAGGTAGAAACATTGGTGGGTTTAATGGTGGTTCACCTTCCAAAACCTTTCTTAGTCCATGTACAAGGAGAAGATGAGATGAAGGTATACTAGGATCAGTAAGCATCACGATAGTGATGGAGAAGGATGAGCCAAATGGTGAGCAACTAGTGAGGATACAATGGGTAGATAGGGGTTCTAGCCATAAGAAACGTATATTCTAGTAGAAGAAGAAAAGAGAGGATAGAACATTATCTCAATAGATTAGGGCACTAGAAGATGAGCTCTATTTGCTGCACATCATGATTGAATTTAAAGATCACTAACTTTAGGATGCTTGATAGGATTTTAAAGCTAGGGAGAAGATATTGACATAGAAGAGAGATGGGATGAGGTGGGACATAAAGAGGCATGGAGCTTGAGGTACCTACTATTATGCAGCTTATATGGGAGATTTTCTAGTAGATAGAAGAGTACTTTGTTAATCTAAATAGGTTGGGTGATTAGAGAGTGCAGTGAATCTGCTAGAAATAACATATGATCCTCCATCTCCTCCTCTAGATAAGAAGGAAGGGATTCATTCATGAGTTCTCTCTTTATATTTTCCACTTAGGGTTGTATCTTCATAAATGGAGTTTAATTTTTATTTATATTTTGATGTCATTGTACTTGTTCCATTCCATCATATATATACACATACACACACACTGCTATATATACATATAATTACATAAATACATACATAATACATATATGTATATATATATATATATATATGTATGTATATATATATATATATGTATGTATATATATATATATATATATGTATGTATATATATATATATATGTATGTATATATATATATATATATGTATGTATATATATATATATATGTATGTATATATATATATATATGTATGTATATATACATATATACATATACATACATACATACATACATATATATATACATACATACATATATATATATATATATATATATATATATATATATGTATGTATGTATGTATGTATGTATGTATGCATGCATGTATATACATACATACATACATACATACATACATACATACATATGTACTATTCACAATCTGACAAGGGTAGATATGATAGAGTTGTCATTTATGGAAACATATAATCAATATGAAGTGTCCAAATCATGAAGATACTATTTTTGTTGTAAGACTTAGAAAATTTTCTAAGTATCATGAAGGTTATCCATTACATAGAGACATTATTGACATGTGAATAGCTACCTAGTGATAGTACAATATGTTAGGATATCATACCTAAGTGCATGACTAGTATAGTTAGTACAGAAAAAGTTATGGTATTTCTAGTTGTAGTCATGAATAGAATGAATGGGAAAAAATTAAGGAATCAAATATTTTATGTTAACGAATTATTTTGTTTACCAAAATAATTACTTGATTAATTAGGGATGACATCCTATATGTTAACCCTAAGTGGAAAAATCATAGTTTTGTATTTTCAGATACATGTGAGAGCATCAAGGTCAACAATACATAATATTATTAAATATTATAATATATAGGAAATATTTGAAATGTGAAGTCAAGTGTGGTTATTATGATAATTATACTATTTTTTTTTATTCAAACTTGATGATTACAATAGTATAAAGTTAGAGTATGTGAAGCTGACATAGAAAACTACATAGATCATAACAAATATCAAAGATATCAACAATTTTAAAGAGGTTTTTGTAGCTATTCTTTTGTATACTAAATATCATTATATATTGCATATTCAGGTAGTGGAATCATCTTGCATACATTCTATGATTTCAATAACAACTTGTAATAGGGGTTAGGTTTCTAACTAGTTCTCAAACACTATACATATGGAATAGACTCCTAGTAGAGTCAATATGTTTTACAAGATACTTTTGATTAGCGGATCATTTTTTTCAATACCATCCCCACCATGGTTTTCCCTTGGTTGAGGTTTCCCCCTATTAGCAAAATATGGTGCTATGTGTTGCATTTGTTTATGGTTGTGTTTTGTGCTCAACTTAATTAGATTATTTGCATGTTATAATATTATGAATGATATCTATTGTTGGGTAAAATTTTGTGGAATGGTGATTCACCCCCTCCCCCCACTTCATCCTTTCTATTTCCTATTTCTAACAATTAGTATCAGGGCTCAGTAATAGAAGAACCAACAAGAAGTTCATGACCAACTTGATGTACTTACAAAAGAAAGAGATACTCTGATGGACAAGTATAAAGATGCAAAATATTACATTGAGAGGATGAAGGAAAAGAGAGAAAATATAATATTGAAGAAAGAGACTAAATATCATATCACTTAAGAAAGAGAATGAGATCCTAAAGCATGAGCTAGAGATTATAAATCTAAAATTGAGATTGAAGAATGACAACAACAAGATTCAATCATATTTGAGATCTAAGAATGGAGTTTTGAGATTAGAGCTTACAAAGGTAAAATTAGAATTTGAAACATCAAAGTTACAATATGCAAAACTTGAGAAGCATAATGTGATGATGAATAGAGAGATTACATAGTCCAAGAAACATCTTGAAATATTGTATTCAAGTAGTAAAAATCTTGATGAGTAGATCTTTGCATAGAGACATCCTTATGATAATACTAGTCATGGATAGTTTGGAGGAGAATCATATAAGAGATCTAAAGCTACTAAGGAACCATATCTTGTGATCCAGTAGCCTAGACCACTACAAGAAGATAAAAATGAGGTTGATTAAAGTCAATCATCAGATGTACCTTAAAGAGATGAACCACCTAAATAAATGAGGAAGTTTACTGGAAACTATTATACATGGAATGAAGTTGGTCATAGAAAGAAGGACTATATAGGTAATTATAATAACCCTATTTTTTGCTATTATTATAATATTTGTGCTTTTGGATGTAAAGCTAATGAATTTAGGAAACCTAGATTTCACAATAATAATGGTATAATGTTTAGAGGTACTAATCCTATAGATAATTGACCTATTGGAGGAACCAATGTTGTAAAAAAATGTATCATGTGTTATAAGTGCGACAACTTTGGACATATTGCTAGAGATTGAAGATTAAAAATCAATTAGTTGGGACATGGATATGGAAAAAATGTGATAGCATGTTAGATTTGCAAAAACTTGGGATATACAAAAGGATCTTGTAGGATGAACAATGTGACCATGCATAACAATAGAAGAAACACAACATTTAGAAGGAATGAAAATAACAATATTAGCCTAAATGAAAATGTGAAATAACATGTAGAAAATCTTAATGAGACATTCATTAGAGATAAGGATCCAAAATGTTCATAAGTTGTGCTATAATAGAAGTCAAGTAAAACACCAGAAAATAGGATGAAGTTAGTAATTGTTTCTATCCAACGCTTATCTATTTGAGAAACTTATTTCATAATTAACCAAAAGAAATTAGCATAAGAAAATTATTTGTACCCTTACGAAAATATTTGAGACTTCTACAGTAAACATGAGGAAGAAAAGAATGCAAGGAAGCTATGGTTAAGTGTGCATGATTTTTTGAGTTCATATGTGTGTGAAAAAAGAGAAACAAAGCCTCTAGTTAATAGAAATAGCTTTTTGGTTTCTACATACTTGCACAATTAATGGAAAAATTGATAGGAAGTGACTTAAATGTCAAAATTGTATTTTTATGTACCAATTGATCATGTGAAGAATTAAGGAGAAATTGAAGGTGAACTTAAGGAGAATTGAATTGATTTAAAGTGAGTTTGAAGGAAAATCCAACGAGCCCTAATTATGCAATATAAGAGGTATTTTATTATCTTGTAAAGTTTAATTGTGAAATTATGATCTATACTTTATAATTTAAGATGGTAGAAGCCATCATTCATAATCTAGAGGAAATCCATAGAATTAAGATTAATATTAACTCAATTCCATCATTGGAACACAAGCCTACAACCATATTTTCACAAACCCCAAACAATGTGTTGTATCTAGAAGACATTGTGAGATACACTAGATACAAGATTGAAACTATAGGACAAGGAGATATTTTAGATGAATTTGATAAAGTTTGCAATCAAAAAATGTCATTCAAGGAAGGATTTGATCACCTAGATCAATTTGAAATAGCTAAGTACCTATTTTACTATGAATACAACAATAAAGAAGGGACACAAATAATTCTCACTGGAATTCATGATGGCAAGCAATAGATGGGAGATAATATACTTAAAATATAAGCCAACCTTATTCATGAAGTTATTGGTTTGATTAATGAAGTTTACATCCTATTGAATGAAAAGAATGTGAATAAAAATGTAATGGAAAACACAAAATCAACCTAGAATGGAAGAGACATAGTTATCAACAAGATAACATAGGATGATGTAAGATTGATTTGTAAGATCATTGCATCTAAGCTATGTTCTAGTTCAAGAGAGGATGAATATTGAAGATGCATAAATTGTGTGTGCTTCTTATAAGATATGTGTGGAAATAACTAAACTGAACCTACCTAAGATTCTAAGAATTCAACTAATTAAAAATGTTGAGAGGATGATGAAAGTGAGAAATTTATAGTATAGGTTTTAATCCCTAATTACTCACATGTTTTTCCACTTTTTGAGAAGATTTCCTTCCATGAAATTTTTTGGGTTGAACAAAATTGATAAGTGCATTATGGAGAAGATAACCAATTTATATAGGAGACATCTAACTAACAAAATTGAGAGCAGTGTAGGGATAATTGTTAAGACATTTCACACTAAAATGAAGTAGAGATTTAGGATTCCATATTCTATAGTAAGAAATTATAAGGAATAAATATGTTCTATTGTTGACAAATATTTCACATACATTGAATAAGTTAAACCAATAATGTTTTTTTCTAGACCCTCTTGAGTATGGGATAGATGAGGAAGTTGAAGGATATGTGAAGGCTATTCTTAAGTCAAGAAAGATGATGAATTTGATAGATTTGGAATGTTTGAGGAAAACATGTAGGTGGCTTATCAAGGTAAGCTTGAGAGATATTCTAAGAGTAAATTTGAGATCACAATAAAGAAGATCATGGAGGAATCACAAATGACTATGTAGGATAGTTCAATAGTTAGACAAAATATTTCAGATATGAAGAAGTTAGGAGAAGAAAATATTATGTTTGTACCACCATTGGTAGCAACACCATCAGAATCAATACCATCATTAGCAAAAGGATTTGTAGTTTTTGAACCATTAGAAAAAGGTATCCACTACATCATATATATAAGTGTACAAGTGTAATGACAAGTTATCCCACCTTCATCAGTATAGCCTAGAAGAGAGGAAGAGGAAGAAGTAAGTATTATCAAAGTTAAGGCATCTAAAGACACAAGGAGATCAACAAGATTAATAAAAAATTTAAAACAGATAGTACAGGCCACTAGACCTAAGAGAGTTAAGAATATTTCTACTAGACTAGGAAATAAACAAAAAGTTATGTTGACCTCTTAATTCAAAAGGATGAGAATAAAGGTTATTACACCTATGGTTGCAAGAAAAGAACAAAAGGAAGAGAGAAAAAAAGAGACTTCTAGTAAAGGAAAGAAATAGTGGAAACCAAAGATTTAGTAGCTAAATTGTATAACTATTAATAATAGAAGTTATGTACATTTGAAAGAATTTAATCACTTCTATGAGAACATTGAAAAATTTCAATTGGAAAATGATTTTATTAGAAACTTGATCTCATCTAATAAGAAATGTATAGATATTCAAGATCAAATACCAAAGAACTTGTATGGAAGATTAGTGAATAGGAAGATAAGTGTAGAAGTTTAAGATGATATTATAAAAGAGAAGATGATTAGAAATTTATGTGAAGTTTAATATTATGATAATCTTAAGAGGACCATGAAGACAATTTAACCATTTTCATGTAGCAAGACAAGCGTTATTCTCATAATGGGAGGCAACTATAAAGAGGCTAATAAGGAAATAAGGAAAGATATATGATAGGTTATGAATGAAGTACAAAAGACTTCAGAAGGAAAAATAATGTCTTTATCTGAACCTAATAAAAAAGTAAGCATAGTGATAGGGCAAGAAATCACTACTTGTAGCCATAGTTGATACAAAAATGAAGGAGGTAAAGGATAAAAGAGTCGTACAACAATCTACATCAATAGCTGCTTAGACTATAATTAGCATATACACCATGCATGCATATAGCATAAGAATAAATATAGATACAGTTTAAGATCCCATCAAAGACTTTGGCCCTATTGTTGACAATTTGGTAGGGTATACCAGCTTTGAGAATGGAGAAGAAGACAAAGAAGATAAAGAAGAGGTAGAAGTGGAAATGAAGGTAGAGAAGAAAGATGAATTTGGGAAGAAAGATGAGGAAAAATAAAATAAGGAGTATAAGAAGGAAGACCAAGTGGAATTAGAGAGAGTAGTGAACATGAAACCAATCATAATTTACAGTGGTAGCTATTCACTTCTATCAGAAATGAAAGAAGAGAAACACAAATTTCATCAAATTAACCTTTAGAGACTTTGATGGTGAACATAATAAGTTCTAATCCAATATAATCAACACAAGACCCTAAATTGGAAATGCTCAAAAAATTATAAGTTTTGACCACCAACACAATAATTGAGAAAGGAAAAGGTATAAAAGGAACTCAAGAAATTCTTGAGAAAATGACTAAGAAGACAAAAATCCTAATGTGTATTCAAATTACTAAGGAAAATGCATTGAATAAGGCCACTAGATTTTTGGAAGAGTTTGATAGTCACTTCAAGACCTTGAGAGAGGTAGGAACAAAAAAAGTACAAGAATAATATAATGCCAATATCTTTGCAAATGAACGTAAGAAAATTAAAGATGATCCAAATAATCTAGACATATATATCAAGGAATTAAGTGGTTGTATACATGAAGGGAAAAAAGTTTATGAGAAATGTGTGCTAGCACATGAATATTTGAGTACCTTCACTATACAAATAAAGTATAATGAAGATGAGATAATTTCTATGACTATTGAACTAAAGAATATAGATGTTCAAGTAATACTTTTGGAATAGACGATTTGAAATTTCTATGATGAGGGAAGGATATTGGACATAAGAAGAGAGAAGGCACTGCATAGATTTTCTTTGTTGAGGGAAAACATGTCATTTATGATAGATACATTGCAAAGATAGCTTGAAAATTGTCTAAAAGAAAAGACATCATATGAATATTTTAGCTCACAATATTTTCAAGCTAATGAGTTAGCATCCTATGGTTTGTGTATACTTTAGTAGTGTCAAACTTAGTGAAAGAAGCATTGAATGATAGATTACTAAGCATGATGAAAAAATTTGCAGAGTTTTTTTTCACTGTTGGACAACACATCAACATAAAGATGAAAAGGTAGACCAAAAATCTTTTACTTGTATATATAATTTTTTGACTCACCTTTTTAATTGATGTCAAAGAGGGAGTATTGATGCATAAAAAAATGTCTTTATTAGGGGAGTCATGTATAAAAGATGTATATGTAAAGAAGATATAAGATAGAGTATAGTCAAAAGGGGGATTAGTATTTAATAATGTAATTAGGAGATATAAGAATGTAAGATGGTATAAATAGAAAATAATCCACATATTGATATTTTTGTAAATACCATTGTGAAGATCCACAAATTTTGATGTTTTTCTTTAAGGGACTTAACAAATTTTTCCATTTATTGTCATCAATGCCAAAGGAGGAGATTTTTGGAAATTTGGATAGGGTAGATATAATAGAGTTATCATTTATGAAAACATGTACTTAGTATAAAGTGAGAAGATCACGAAGATATCATTTTTTTTGTAAGACTTGAAAATTGTCTAAGTGTCATGAAGGCTACATATGTCATCATAGGCACAATTTTAATTGATGAGCTTCACAAAGACATTATTGACATGTGTAAAGATACCTAATGATAGTATAGTATGTCAGGATATTGTACCTAAGTTTGTAAGGTAGTATAGTTAGTATAGATATAGTTATTACATTTCTTCCCATTACAGTCATGAATAGATAGAACATGATAGAATTGATGAATTGGATATTTTATTTTAAAGAATTAGTTTATTTACCAAAATAATTACTTGAATAATTACGGACAACATCCTAGATGTTATCCCTTAGTGAGAAAAGTATAGTTTTTTATTTTGGGACATGTGTGAAAGCATGAACGATGATTGTACAAAATATTATTAAATATTATGATATAAAGGAAGGATTTGAAATGTGAAGTCAAGTGTAGTTATTATGATAATTATGTTATTGTTTTATGATGCAAACTTGATTATTATAGTAGTATAAAGCCAATGTATGAAAAATTGGCATAGTGAACCACAAAGATCATATCATATATGAAAGATATCACCAAATGTAAAAAGGTCTCTGTATCGATACTTTTTAATATTGAATATAATTGAATATTACATGTTTGGGTAGTGGGCTCATCTTGCATACATTCTTTAACTACTATAACAATTTCTACTAGGTTTGAGGTTTCTAAAAAGGACCAAGACACTATACATATGTAATAGACTCCTATCAGGGTTAATATATTTTACAAGATACTTTTGATTAGTGAATGATTATGTGGTTACCATCCCCAGTATGGTTTTCCTTGGCTAGGGTTTCTCTAGTTAATAAAATGTGGTGTTATGTGTTATATTTCTTTATGGTTGTGTTATTTATGAAATTTATAAGTTTTTGAATGATATCCATAGTTGGGAAAAATTTCTCTCAATGTTTCATATTTTTAATACATACATACATATATACATTATATATATGAAACACACACAATGTCTATGTGTGTGTATATATCTTGTTAGAAATGTATAGAATAATTATTAGGGAGGAGGGGTGAATTATTTACTCAAGGTTCATAAGTACCATTTGAACAATTAAAAAACATTACATTCAATGTTCTTCTCATCATGTTGTTGCTTGATCTATACTGTTTTGATAAAAAAAAATATTGTTGTAAACATAACATACTTTGTTGAATGTAAACATGTAAATGTAAATCATCATAAAACATTCAACATAGGTTTGATACTAGGCTTTTATGTGGAAACCCAATTTGGGAAAAACTACCAGCAATATGTCACCACTTTTCACCCTTTTGAAGTGAGTGTTGTTACGAGCTATGTTAGAATATATAGTCTACCAATATAATTAAGCGTGGGGAGGGAGGTTGAAAAATTTATCTAAATAATATCATAATTATAAACTTTAATAAAATTTAAGCATATGAGCAATGTAAACAAAAGCCAAAACAAGATACTCATGCATTATAACATCAGATATGTTAACTAGGGAAACCCTTGATCAGAGGGAAAACCCTGGTGGGGATGGTACCCACAAGAGGATTTACTAATATAAATATTACTTGTTAGAGGACTGATCCTATTAGGAGCCTATAACAACATTCACTACATATCAATCCTCATTAGGAATTGTGTCAACCTTGTTAGGAGTTGTGGAAGGAAGATGAACCCACTATCTAAACAACTTTAGGGGTAGTACCAATGAACCTAATATCCAAATGATCTTTTTATTATTCATTGTAGAATAGTAGAATTAAAATATACTACTCCATCCTCTTTATCTTTCATGTCAACCAAAATTTTTCTCCTTCTGATCTTGATACCAAATCACAAACTTCACATCCAATAATCCCTTGGATTTCTTAGTCACATTTACCAAACACTCTGCTCTGGTTTGAACTTGTTGGATCTCTTAACATGCTCCTTTCACATTCTATTTCTTTTTTTAAAAATGTCTTTCCTTTATACCCTATCTAGAAAATAATTCCTTGAGTTAGCCTTAAGGCTTTTCCAATTAATTTTAATAAGATAGTTAATTAATTCATAATTACAATAGCATTGTCGACTCATTGGTGTAGAAGAATCTAACTTGTACAAGAGAGCAAGGAGGTTAAGATTCCTTATATCAGATATTAAAAATTTTTTAATACACTTATAATGTGTTTGAGTCCATAAGTTGAAATGTAAAGACTAGAGAAGCTATTTGTATAAGTTGTCAAAATTGTGCATGGGGATCTTAAAGTGGTCAAAAATGTCAAAATATGAAAGAAATCCTTAAAAAGGATAAAATTGGTTTAAATTTTCCATTTAATTAAATTTTGGAGTGATTACATTATTCATGTAAAGATTTGTCACTTTTAGAGTTAAACTTGCAAAAGTTGTAATGCAAAAATGCATAAAGTGCATAAAATGTTATCAAAAATGCATAATGGTTAAAGGAATGCAAGGAGATGGTTTCAAAGGTGTTTTTGAACTCATAACCAACCAAAAACTCTATAACAACTGATGTATGGTAAAAAAAAAGCAAGAATGGAAGGAAATATTTACATTTGACACAGATTTGGATGATTCTAAGTTGTTGTTTTGGTTAGTGCTTCAATTTTTGTGGTGGTTCCAAGTCTTGTACAACCATGTACATACTAGGAACCATGTATAATCTATAGTTTTTTATATTTTAGTGAATAAATTTTATTTTGGATTTAGTTTAGTTTTATTGGATGGAGAAATGAATAATTTATGAGAATTTTGGTAAAAGTTGTTATTTACAAATCTAAGGATATCCAACTATAGTCATACTAAAATATTTGACCTATGACTACATTTGGATGAATTAGAACATATAATTATGCTCAATGGAATGATATGTTAACTAGATTTCTTTTTACATTGGTTTGAGTCATTTTGATGAAAAGTTGCAAAAGTTATGATAAGTTTGGTGAAAGTTGCCTTTTAAAGATATTCATTGAAGTTACAATCAAATAGTTGTTCTCGTAGAATGATTTATACATTGGAAAATATAATGGCTTAAATATTTGGAAAGTAGACTTATAGGTGGTAATTTTGAAATTGGTTTGGTTTGATTTGGACTTTTTTTTAAAAAGATATCAAATTCCCTGGGCAGGGTTTGAGTTTTACTTATGATTTTTTATAGTAAAATTGGGTCTGGATACAAAGATCATAACTTGTAATTGGATTGTTGTATTTGGCTCATCTTTGGGTATGATTTATAAGGAATAATTTTAAACAATTACTCAAAAGGGTTTGGCAAGAAAATATTTAGAAAAAATGGTATGAATAATAGAATTTAGAATAGAAACTAAGCTATGGGAATGGGAGAATATTAAGCTCAGTTGTGTTTAACCTCATGAAATGTCTGTATGTTAAATGTTTAATGTTAGTGATATGTAGATTTGGGGTTTTTTTAAAATCCCATTTACATAAAAATGGTATCAGAGCCCAACAAAATATCTGGGTTGGTAAAATTGTATTGTGGATTGTTATTATTAGATAGTACTAGGAGTCAATATTCAAGCTTAGAATTAGGATGGATGGGAACTTGACATACAACAAACTAGGTGCCAATTAATGTCCATAATTAGCTAGTATCACATACAACAAAGGAACTTATCACACACAATAATCATGATGGAGAAACTAAATGTAAAGAGTTTATTGGGTTGCAGAGTTTTCATCCATCAAATCTACAGAAAGAAATGTTGTGTGTGGAAGACCTAAGAAGGGTACTTAATATTTTCTCCACCAAGATGAAGCTCGGTAGAAGGAGCAAAGAGAAAAACCACTAAGAGAGAGTGGTAGTGCATCTTCTAGAGTCTCGTATCCAAGTAAGATGGTAGTATGTGGGTAGTTGAATATGAACAAGAGGATTGGTGGATTTTTGGAATCTTCTTTTATTAGCCATTTGAACTCTATTTATGAGAATTAATTGCCAAATAGAGTGTGCAAAAGCATAGGGAAAAGCTTGTTTGCATATTATTCACAAAGGCATTTCCATGGAACATGAAATTTTTCAAACTCAGGAGTATGGTGCAAGAGAACCTAAATTATAAGAGTACAAGGAGGTTAAGGGTCCTTGTATCATATATTAAAATTCCTTTGAGATACTTATAATGTGTTTGAGTCCACAACTTGAAATGTAAAGGCTAGAGAAGTCATTTGTAATAAGTTATCAAAATTGTGCACAGAGTTTTGAAAGTGGTCAAGAATGTCAAAATATGAAAGAATTATTTATAAAGGATAAATTTAATGTAAAATATCCATTTAATTCCATTTTAGGGTGACTAAAGTGTCCATACAAAGATTTGTCAATTTTAGAGTTAAACTTGCAAAAGTTGTAATGGAAAAATGCATTAAATGTTGTCAAAATGCATAATGGTTAAAAGAATGTAAGGAGATGGTTTCAAAGGTGGTTTGGAAGTTATAACCAACCACAACCACTATAAAAATTGATTTATGGTTGAACCAACATAAGAATGGAAGGAAATAGTTACATTTGAAACAAATTTGGAGTGATTCTAAGTTGTTATTTTGATTAGTGTTTCAGTTTTTATGGTGGTTCCAGGTCTTATACAACCATGTATAGCCTAGAAACTATGTATAATCTATATATTTTGATATTCTAGTGAATAATTTTTATTTTAGCTTTGGTTTAGGTTTTCTTCATGGATAAATGAATAAGTTATGAGCATTTTGGTAAACATTGTTATTTGCAGATTTGAGGATATCCAACTATAATCATATTGAAATGTTTGGTATGGCTATATTTGGATGAATTAGAACATGTAATTATACTAAATGGAAATATATGTGAACTATCTTGTTTTTCCTAATTGTTTGAGTCATTTGGATGAATTTTTTAAAAATTTAATGTAAGTTTGGTGAAAATTTTCTTTGAAAGATATTCATTGAAGTTACATTCAAAGATTTGTTCTTGTAGAATAATTTATGCATTGGAAAAAATAATGGCTTAAATATTTGGAAACTAGACTCATAGTAGTCAATTTGAAATTGGTTTGGTTTCATGTGGATTTTTTTAAAGCAAGATATCAGATTCTCTATGCAAGATTTTGATTTTTACTTCTAATTTTTTACAATAAAATTGGGTCTCAATATAGAGATCATAACTTTTAATTAGGTTGTTTTATTGGACTCATATTTGGATATGATTTAGAAAGGCTAATTTTAAAGAATTTATCCAAAGGGTTTTGAAAGAAATATTTTGCAACAAATTTTATGAATAATGGAATCCAAAATAGAAACCATACTATGGGAATGGGAGAATATTAATACTGGTTATATTTAACCTCATGAAAGGCATCTATGTTGAATGTTTAATGTCAGTAATATGTATATTTGGGTTTGTTTGAAATCATATTTACATCACTCAAAGTCTATACAAAAATTCACACATGCAACTTCAAGATTTACACACTCACGTACATCATCATAAGAATATCCTTGATCATTGTCTAAGTGTGCATCAGCAGATTAGATCTCTACTAGAAGATATAAAAGGATCATCAAAAATTGCTTTCTGTGTACTCAATCTTTTCACTATTCTCTACAAATCACTTATCACTTTTATACATATTTTACTTAAACTGTACACATTTAACCTCATCATTAGGACATAAGATACCAAATGTCCTTAACCATGCTTTACCTGAACATCAAAACTCTATCTGGATAAGTATGATCTATGTTTTCTACTCTACCAGTCTTCATAGAATTACTGCTATATTGACATCAATGACAAATAGGGTCATTAATGAAATGTATTATTGGAATTATAAGAGGAGTAATTAAGAAGGGACAGGTGAATCACCTACCTCTAAAATAAATCCATGATCCCTTAGATGTTAGTACATAACATAAAATTCACTGAAATTACTAATACTTGGTAAATACATTGGCACTCATTTTATACTAGTCAATGATGTAACTCAGTAAGCACTCAAATAGTAATTGTAACTCCTTAACATATAAATTTTAAGAAATTATCTATGATTAGACTTACTTAACTGAGTTTCATACACATAAAAGAAATAGCATGAACACAATTGAAACTAAGATTTAATGTAGAAGCCCAATTTGGGAAAACCACCAATTGTAACTAGTTACTGATTTTCACTCTTTTGAAGTGAGCCTAGTTAGGATCCAACCCTATTAAATGTTACAAAACACATTGTTATGTGTAACCCTATTAGAGGATTTAATCACCATGTTAGGAGTGGCTTTGTTAGAGGCATTTAGACACTTCAATCTAGAAATGCCACCTTTTTATAGGATTTACAAATAGTCCTTAAGCCAACTCTGTAAAGAGATTTAGATCGCTACTACAATGGTTAGAGAGTAACAATGAGATGATCTGATTTCTAATGCAATTAAATTTTTCAATACAGATCTCAATTCTACTTTTATACTTGATCCTTTCTGATCAAATGTATCTTTGCAGCTCCACAAGGATATTCTTATCATCCTTCTAATTCTCTTCCTCTAAGCATCTTCAAATCTTCTATTCACTTGCACACATTAAATCCCTAACTTGACCTTATATTTATATCATACACATTGTCAAGTTGGATTGAATACAACTTAGAATAATTATTATTCATCTCCTCATTTGGCTAGAACCAACAAAAAAATCTATTAAACTCAATATGCCAAAACATGAAAATCCTTTGTTAGCTGACCTTGCTCAGTAGACACTAACTTACAAAAAAAATTTCTATATTAACCAAGTGAACTTTGTTAATACTACATCTTCAAAAAGTTCCTTTGGTAACTGAGTGATCTCATTTAACATTGGTTCCATCCAACATTTCCTTCATTAACTGAGTGAGCCTAGTTAACACTCAATATTCTATAAACTTTTCTTTTTCATTCAAGTGAACTTAGTAGACACTTTCTTTTGAACTTGGAAAACTTTGGAATGCCTAGAAAACATAGGAAATTATCTTCAATGCCCAAGTGAGCTCAACATACACTGACTAGAAAAGATATGAAATTTTGTGTAATATCAAAGACAATACACAATTAACCAATTGTTTTCAATAATCAATACTCTCTAATTCTTAAGATACTCCCCATAAGGAATACCATCAATGTTCATTCTAATAATCTCCCCCTTTAGCATTGATAGAAACATAGATGAAAAAACATCTGAGTTCCAAGAATACCAAATAGTACTATGTTGCTTCTCTCATCTTTTCAAATCCTCTTTATCAATCAAATTTGATATCCTCTATAACACTTGTTTGTTATATATCTTCATGGTGCATATTTTCCCCATAGAGATATTTATGAATCTCCCTAATAGATATAAGAAAAAAATTATATTGCCCATTAAACTAGAGGATATTTTTATGCACTCTTCTCCCATAATGACATAAATGAAAAAGGCCTAATTATGTCAATTGTCTACTCCATATTTACAACCAGCTCCAGTATCCAAAGACACTATTTAATACCAAATACCAAGAGTCCTTAATAACTCTACTCATCATAGATTCTCCCCCATATAGGAAGCATCAACATTCAATCTAGTCAAACAAGTTATTTGTACCACTAGACTAATGTAGCCTTTGCATTAGCTACTCTTAAGTAGGTAGGGTCATAACCCCAAGCATACCTCTCAAATACTCAAATATATCTTTCAGTAAGGGATTTCTAAAGATATTTGCAATTTGATCTTTAGTACTCACATAATCCAATCTAATCTCCTTTTCTACTACCTTCTCTCTCAAAAAATGATACTTAATAGATATATTCTTAGTCTTAGAATGCAATATAGGATTCTTAGACATACTTATTGTACTTGTGTTATCACAATATATGATAATACGTTATGAAAATTCTATCCTAATATCTTTTAGCATCTACTTGATCTACATCACTTGATTACAGATGTTACCTACTGCTACATACTCTACCTCAATTGTTCTTTGCAAAATAAAATCTTGTTTCTTGGTTACCCATGAAACCAATATTCCTACAAGAAAGAATTTGCCACCACTGGTGCTCTTTATATCATCCTTACTTCCTTCCCAATGTGCACTAGTATAAGCACATAGAGTGAAATAACTTGATCAATCATATCATATTCCATAATTAGATGTTCCCTTCAAATATCTAAATATCTTTTTTATTGTTGCATAATGATACTCCTTAGGATCAACTTGAAATCTAGCAATAATCCCAACTAAATTTTCTATATCTAGTTTGGTGTGAGTAAGATACTACAAACCTCCAATCATGAATTTGTACTTCTTTTTTTCAACTATATATGTCTCATCTTTACTAAATAACATGTGACTAGTTATCATTGGTGTACCAACAAGATTACAACTTTCCAATCCAAATCTCTTCAACAATTCTTTCAAATACTTAGCTTTTGAAATAAAAATACCACCATTGTTCTGCACAATCTATAATGCTAGGAAAAACTTTATTTTTCCTATCATACTCATTTTAATCTCATTCTTCATTTCTTCAAAAAATTTATCACTTGCTTCATCATTACCTCCAAATATTATTTCATCAACAAATATTACCATTCTTAACAAAAAATTCTCCATCTCATTCAAATACAAGTTACTATTGGTTGTACCTTTAGAAAATCCACACTTTGTCAAGTAATTGTCCAACCTTGCATACCAGGTTCTAGGTGCTCGGTTCAGACCATATAGTGCTTTCTTCAGTCTGCATACCATTTCTTTTTCTTTCTTTAGAGAGAAACCTTCAAGCTACTCAATGTATACTTCTTCTTCAAGTTCTCCACTCAGAAAGGTTAATTTGACATCCATCTGATACACTTTGAATTTCTTATTTGGTGCATAATCCAAGAACTTTCTCACTGCTTCAATTCTTGCTAAAAGGGAATATTTCTCCCCATAGTCTATTCCTTCTTGCTATGAATAATCTTTACTTTCAATTATCTTCTCTGGGGGTGATTCTTTGATATACTTATACTAGGATTTGTTAGCTCAACTCTTTCTTCTTCTCTAGGCTTAGATCTATGTTCTTTAATTTGATTCCCATTCTGCAGGTGATTGTTAGTCTCAATAATAACTTCCATATTTTCATGGTTAGTCTTTGGATAAAAAATAGTTAGCAAATATATCTATTCTATTACTTCATTTTTCTTAACTAATTCAAGTATATCATCACATTCATTCAAGAATCTTTCCATGCTTACTTTAAATTCTTCATCTTCATTACAAAGAAAACTCTTTCTATCTTTTATTACTCTCTTAGGACATCTTGTCAAAAAATGACCAAACTCTTTACATGTCCAACAAATAAAAAAATTCATTCCTTCTAGATCTCTTTTCATAAGCAGATCAATGCCTTCTTTTATATTCTTGTCTTCTTTAGATTTGGATCTGTCTTTACTTGTGCCTCTATTCTTTTGTATGAAACAAAAGGATTCTAGACTTGGAAACTCAATGATCTATTCTTTACACAAATCTAATAACTTGTCAAGAATCTCCATCTTCTAGGTGTCAAGATTTCCTCCATTAGACTTAGGAATATCCTTTATGAAATGACTTTCCATTAATCTTCCAATTTTGTTAAGATTTCTCTTCAAGGACCTGATTATCTAATACTATTTGTTAGAATATATAGTCCAAAAGTATAAATGAGAGGGGGAGGGGTGAATAAATTATCCAAATAATAATTATCAACCTTGATAAAACCTAACAATGTGAGAAATGTAAACAAAAACACAATAGGATACTCATGCACAATAAAACCAAATATGTTAGCTAGGGAAACCCTTGATCAGAGGGAAAACCCCATTGGGGATGGTACTCACAAGATGATTTACTAAGATAAATATTACTTGTTAGAGGATGGACCCTATTAGGAGTTTATAAAAATATTTGGTACATATCAATCCCTATTAGGAGACTTTGAATCCTTGTTAGGAGATTTCAACCTTGTTAGAAGTTGTGGAAGGTAGATGGATCTACCACTAGTGCTCTTTCTGTCATCAACACTTCATGCCCAATCAACATCTATGAATTTATTCAAATCTAAATTTCCTCCTTTTTTGTACCATAAACCATAGTCTTCAGTATCTTTTAGATATCTCATGATTCTTTTTATTACCATCATATGATTTTATTTGGAATTTGCTAAGAAGCTTGCCACCATACCAACTACTAATGCAATATTAGGCCTTGTATACACTACATACTATAATTTTCCAATCATTGATTTGTATGTAGTCTAATCTACCTCCTTGAAATCATCATTTTTTGAAATCTTATGTCCAGTAGTCATAGGAGTTCCAACTAATCTTGAATATTTCATTCCAAAATTCCTTAGTAACTCCTTGATATAATTAGATTGAGTAATGTAGATACCATCTATCTTCTATTAGATTTGTAATCCAAAAAATAATTTTATCTCTCTAAACATAGACATCTCTAATTCTTTACTCATTTCTTCTAAAAATGCCTTGGAAAAGTAATCATTCCTATAAATAAGTGTCATCCACAAATATTTTAGCCAACATAATCTTCTTGTCTAGTCCTTTGATATACAAACTATTGTTACCATTTGTTCTTTAAAAACCAATCTTTATCAAGTAGTTATGAAGTCTTTCATACCAAGCTTTGGGAGCTTCTTGAGACCACAACAATATTTGTGTAATTTTTATACCAAGTCTCTTTTTCTAGGATCTAAAAAGCCTTTAGGTTGTTCTATGTAGACTTCCTCATCAATAATTTTATTCAAGAATACTTATTTTACATCCATTTGATAAACTTTAAATCCTTTATGAGCTACATATGCTAGTAAAGTTCTAAAACCTTCTAATCTTGCAATAGGAGCCAAGATTTCACCATAATCAATACCTTCTTCTTGAAAATAAACTTTACATACTAACCTTGATTTGTTTCTAGAAACTTCTTCCTCTTTATTTAGCTTATTTTTAAATACCCACTTTGTGCCAATCACATTTTTTATTCTTGGGTCTAGGAACAAGAGTCTAGATTTTATCTTTCTCTATCTATTATATTTCCTCATTCATTGCTTCAATCTAAGTTTCATTATCCAAAGTATCTTTACCATTTCTAGGTTCAAATTTAGCAAGCACACATGTACCTTTCAATTTCTTTCTTGTCATTATTCTATTTGACTTGTCTCCAATGATCTGATCAGATGCATGATGCCTTATAACATATCTTGCTAACATATGTACTTTGGGTTTAGAGTTTATTTTACTGACCTCTTTATGATCTTCTATATTAAGCTCAAGTCCCACTATTTGTGACTTAGGTCCATCAAACTTGGATTTCTTTAGCAACAACTAGGTAGCTTCTAACTATGACTCAAGTCCTTCAAATTGTGACTTAGGTTGTATTGGATCCAACTCAATAGTTTTTTGAGATTTTGGGGACTGGGGAGGTGAGACCTCTTGACTTAAAAATAGATTTGGCACTATATCAGTTTCAAATTTTAAAAAAATTATGTAATCCTTAGGTTCTTTATTGCTTTCTTCTTCACTCCTTTCTGCAAACTCATCAATTCTCACATGTGCATTTTCTATGATTTTATGAGTAGACAAATTTAAGCATGTGTATGCTTTACTTCTATAGAAGTATCCTAGGAATATTCCTTCATCACCCTTGACATCAAATTGCCTTTCTTAGATTCTTTCAAGATATAATATTTTCTACCAAATACTTTTAAGTGACTTACATTAGGTTAGTAGCCATACCATAATCCATAAAGAGTTTGATTTGAGTCTTTCTTCAACTATACTTTGTTCAAGGTATGCACTGCAATAATAATTTCTTCCTTCCAATATTTGATTGCAACATTATTTTCTATCATCAATTTTCTTGCATAATCCATGATGGATCTATTTCTTCTTTTAGCTATACCATTTTTTTGAGGTGTACCAGGGGCTAATACCTATCTCTTAATTCTTTTTAAAATGCAAAATTCATTGAACTCATTGGATATGAATTCACCACCTTTGTTTGATCTCAAACATTTTAATTTCTTTCCAATTTCCTTATATAATCTTGCTACATACCACTAAATTTTTTTATAAGCTTCAGATTTTTCTTTTAGATACATTACAGTCATCATTCTAGAGCAATCATCAGCAAAAAGATGAAAAATGTATCTCCACTGTAACTCTCTATTCCAATAGGTCCACATCAATCTATATGTACAAAATTTAATACTTCTTCAAAATGATAGCTCTTTCTTTTGAAACTAGTTTTTCCCATCTTACCATTTTGATAATTTTTGCACAGACCCATATCAGGTTTCCTCAAGCTAGGAATACCTCTTACTCTTTTATTTTCTCTTATCTTGATTAGATTATCGATGTCTACATGACATAATTGTTGGAAACATGAATTATGATGATATTCCTATTGTGGGGGCATTGTAGATATGTTACTATGATGATATGTTACATTCATGACTGAGTTTATCATTGATGTCAACATAGTAGTTTTTTGTAGTATCTAATAGAAGAATAGTGGAAAGATCAAGTTGGTATGGATGACTAGTTGAGTATTCTCAGTATCCAAGGTTATAGGAGATACTTCTAAGTATCTAGTATATGTAGTTAACATTATATGAAGAAATGTTAAGTTTGGAAAAATTTATGCAAGTTATGGTGATGTCTATTTAGAGATAGAGTTTACAGAGGCATGTTTTGGTAAACTTGTTATATCTCTTAGTAGAATTGTTATTCTTAGAATCAAGGTTGAGGATGTAAAGAAGGCATATTGGTGTTGATGTGGCTAAGATCACTCATCATAATATTATGTGTACAAAAAGATATTCAATTTTCAAGGTGAAAGATTAATGTTATCACTTAGTATAGCATGTTCTTAATGTGGTCCTATAATGATTAATTGAGAAGGTCTAATAATTGACTTAGGGAATTGCTTTATGGACTTGATATAAAGGAAGGAAATTTTCCTTTATCATAAAGAGTGGATATGGGGTGGAATTCTATTGATCAAAAGTGGTTATAAGTAGCAAAGAGAGTGGAATGTGAAGTTGAGCAAAGTAGAGTGGAAGTGAAGAAAATTTCATTATCAATGTTATATTGTGTGATCTAATGTTTGATATTCTAGATTTTAGGTTCATGACCTAGTCTACAAGGTTTGATAGTGATTGGATTGGTTGACATAATAGATGAAAGAGGAACATAATAGTAAATTTCATGTTTGAGTAGTGAGCTCTTCATATAGTTGAAATTGCATGTTTGGGCAGAGGGCTCTTCTTGCATACATTGTACTACAATTCCTAACAGGGTTAGAATCTCCTAAGAAGGATTCAAAGTCCCCTAATAGGGACTCTATGTACTAGATGTTGTAATAGACTCCTAATAGTGTCTGTCCTCTAACAAGGAATATTTATAGTAGTACATCATCTTGTGGGCATTATTCCCACCAAGATTTTCCCTCTGATCAAGGGTTTTCCTAGTTAACATATCTAGTGTAATTATCTATATGCATATTATTATGGTTATTTTTTACTTTGGTTGAATGGTTGAGTTTATTTAAGGAAGATAAATGTTTTAATTGTTGGATAACTGATTCACACCCCCCCCCCCCATCTTAGTTATCTTGGTGGACTATTGTTTCTAACAATTCATATCAGAGCATCAAGTCCTTGAGGATAAAGTTTCACAACTCTAGGAGATCCATGGTGAGCATGTTTAGCAAAGATAGTTTGACATCTAATAGAGGAAATTTTGACACCTAAATGGTGGAAATTCTTGGTGAGTTATCAGATTTGTGTAAAGAGCAAAGTGTTGAGTTTTCAAGTCTAGAATCCTTTTTTTGTATAGAGAAGAATAGAAGCTCAAGAGAAGATATATTTATATCAAAAGAAGATATAAAGATATAGGAAGGTATTGATCTACTTACAAAGAGAGAACTAGAAGGTATAAATAAATTTTTTTGTTGGATATGTAAAGAATTTGGTCATTTTTTGAGTGGATTTCCTAAGAGATTGAGAAAGATAGAAAGAATAAACTTCCTAATAAAGTTGAAGAATTTAGAGCAACTATGGAAAGATCCTTTAAATATTGTGTTAATGAGTCTAGATTGGTTAATGAAGAGCAAGTAATAGAAGAATCAATTTTGGAGACTATTATGGAAAGTGGAAATGTGAGAATTGATGAGAAATTTAGGATACAAGAGAGAATGATTGATTACAATTTAGATGATGATGTTGTTACTAAACCAAGGAATGATGAAGTATTTCTTGATACTAACAATAATTTGCAGAATGAAGGAGAGCTAAGGCATGAACAAAGCTCAAAACTTTTAGTAGAGCCAAAAGTTAAGATAGCAACTCCCACTTTGGGAAAGAATATGATAAAGAATCACCTAGAGATAAAGGTGTGATGAAAAGAAGTAGATTCAATGAAGAAATATCTTTGATATCTCAAGTTTAACCTAAGAATGCAAATGAAGCATGTAAATATGATCATTGGAAACAAGCTATGAAAGAGGAATCAGATCAGATAGTAAGGAATGAGACATTGGAATTGATCCCAAATTAGTAGTTAAGAGTGCAATACAAACTAAATGGGTATTCAAAAATAAGATGAATGAGCAAGGAAAAGTTGTAAAGAACTTGGCAAGATTTGTATGCAAAGGTTACTCACAACAAGAAGGAATATATTATGATGAGACCTATGCTCTTGTGCCTAGAATAGAAGCAATAAGATTATTCTTAGCCTATGTAGCACACAAGAAATTCAAATTTTACTAGATGATTGTCAAGTCAGCATTTTTGAATGGAGAACTTGAAGAACATGTATACATAGAGTAGCCTAAAGGTTTTACTTTGATAGATGACACAGACATAGTATGTAGACTGAAAAAAATATTGTATGGCTTGAAGCAAGCACCCAAAACCTGGTATGAAATGTTGGACAAGCATTTGAAAAAGCTTGGATATAGAAAAGGCATGGCAGATAGTAATCTGTATTGGAAATAAATTGATGATGGTTTAATGATTTTGGTAATATTTTTTGATGGTGTCACATTTGGAGGAAACAATGAGGAAATTGACAAGTTTGGAGAAGAAATGAAGAAGGAATTTGAAATGAGTATGATAGGAGAAATGAAATATTTTCTATGATTATAGATTGTATAGGATAAAGAAGTAATCTTTATTTCTCAAACTAAGTACTTGAAGGATTTACTAAAAAGGTTTCATTTGGAAGCATGTAAACCCATTGGAACACCTATGGTAACTAGACACAAGTTATCTACAAAGGATTAGACACCTACTATTGAGCAGAAGAAGTATAGATCTATGATTGGAGGTTTGCAATATCTAACTCACACAAGGCCAAATATAGAAAATACAGTTGAAATTATTGAAAGATTCCAAGTTGATCCCAAAGAAGCACATTATGTAGAATTCAAAAGGATATTTAGATACTTGAAAGGAACACTAGAGTTTAGATTGTGGTATGATAGGTCTAATGATTTTATTCTAAGTGCTTATAATGATGTTTATTGGGTAGGGAGTATGGATGATATAAAGAGCACTAGTAGTGGAGCCTTCTTTCTTGGAGGTAGATTGGTTTCTTGGCTAAGCAAGAAGCAAGATTTTACATCACAAAGTATCATGGAAGAAGAATATGTTGTAGTAGCAAATAATTACAATTAATTTATTTGGATGAAGCATATGTTGAAGGATATAAGGATAGAAATTAAAGAACCTATTGTCATACATTGTGACAACACAAGCACAATAAATATATCTAAGAATCCAGTGTTGCATTCAAAGACCAAGCACATTTCTATCAAGCATGACTTGTTGAGAGAGAAAGTTGTAGAAACCAAAATTAGATTGCAGTATGTTAGTACTAAAGAGTATATTATAGATATATTCATTGGACCTCTTTCCAAAGAGACTTTTGAGTATTTATGAGGTATGCTAGGGGTTATGCCCCTTCCTACATCAGAGTAAATGATGTAAGAGTGTACCAATCCAGTGTAACAAAGTACCATTGTTTGTCTAGACATAGTGTTGATGCTTTCTATATGGGGGAGTATCTATGATGGATAGAGTCATCTAGGACTCTTGTTGGATGTTGTTTTGAATAGTGTATTTAGACATTTGAACTAGTAAGAATCAGTTGTTGCAAAGTTTGATAGTTGTTGAAACCTTTGACATTGATGTCAATGGGGGAGAAGTATGGCATGGAAAACATCATGAGGAAGAACATCATGGGGAGAAGAAAAGGAAAACAAGAACAAGTACAAGATGTTTTGGAGAAGTTTACCATGAAAAAAATTTGGAGGCATGGAATAATAGAAAGCACATTGAGGTATATCAATGGGGGAGAATGATTGATGAAGAGGATTTGAAAATAAAGATTAATAGTCTTTTGTTGGTATTTTTGGAACTAGATTTTTTTCATCTATGTTTCCATCAATGCTAAAGGGGGAGATTTTTGGAAACATAAATAATGATGACATTCCTATGGGGGAGTATTGTAGATATGTTACTATGATGATATGTTACATTCATGACTAAGTTTGTCATTGCTATCAACATAGCATTTTTCTGTGGTATCTAACAAAAGAACAACAAAAAGATCAAGTTGGTATGGATGGCTAGTTTAGTATTCTCACTATCTGAGGTTATGGGAGATACTTCTAAGTATCTAGTATATGTAATTAACATCAAATGAAGAAATGTTAAGTTTTAAAAAAGCTATGTAAGTTTTGGTGATATTTGTTCTGAGATGGAGTTTACAAAGACATGTTCTAGTAAACTTGTTATATCTCTTAGCAGAATTGTTATTCTGAGAATTAAGGTTGAGGATGTGAAGAAGACATGTTAGTGATGATGTGGCTAAGCTTTCTCATTATAATATTATGTGTAAGGAAATATATTCAATTTTAAAGGTGGAAGATTAATGTTATTACTAAGTATAATGTGTTATTAATGTGGTCCTATAATGATTAATTCAAAGGTCTAACAACTAACTCAAGAAATTATTTTATGGACTCAGTATAAAGGAAGGATGTTTTCTTTTATGAAGAGTGTATATGGAATGGAATTGTATCGATCAAAAGTGATTGTAAGCAATATAGTGAGTAGAATGTGAAGTTGAGCATAGTAGAGCAGAAGTGAAGGAAACTTCATTGCCGAGGATCTATTATATGATCTGAGGTTTGATATTTGGATCTAAGGTTTGTGACCTAGTCTACAAGGTTTGATAGTGATTGGTTTAGTTGATAGAATAGAAGAAAGAGGAACATAATAGTAAATTTCATATTGGAGCAGTGAGCTCTTCGTGTAGTTGAAATTGCATGTTTGGGAAATGGGCTCTTCTTGCATACATTGTCCTACAACTCCTAACAAGGTTTAAACAACTCCTAATAGGGTTGGAATCTCCTAACAAGGATTTAAAGTCTCCTAACAAGGACTATGTGTACTAAATGTTGTAATAGACTCCTAATAGGGTTCATCCTCTAAAAATGAATATTTATATAGAGTACATCATCATGTGGGCATCATTCCCATCAGGGTTTTCCCTCTAATCAAGGGTTTCCCTAGTTAACATATTTGGTATAATTATCTATGTGCATGTTATTATGGTTTTTTTAAATTTTGGTTGAATGGTTAAGTTTATTTATGGAAGATAAATCTTTTAATTGTTGGATAATGATACATGCCCCCCTCTAAGTTATGTTGGTGGACTATTGTTTGTAACAATAATCTTTTGTGCCATAACCATCTTTCATCTACTTGAGCAATAAAACATGAACTTTCATTGAGATCTGTAGACACCTAAAAATCTTTTAGAAAATAAAATAATTTTATTTTTTGCAAAAAGTCTTTGATGACATCATCATTTATTAATTAATTATTTATTTAATTTATTTACTTATTTTTATGCCATTAAATCCCTTTATCTTAGCTAAAAATATTTAATTAAGGAATCCCTCTCAAAAATGTTTAATTATTATTTAAACATTATTTCTTTATTTATTAATTATTTAATTAATAAATTGACCAAAAATCCCAAAATAAATAATTTATTTATTTTTTGCTCAAAACTTGGCCAATTTTCTTAAGACCACTAACCTCTTCCAAAATCTGCTAATCCTTCTTTAATTTTGATTAAAGGCTAATCCCATCATTTCCTACCCCTAATCCCAACTCAAAATATTTAATTAAGATTAAATATTAATCCTCATGTTTATTAAAAATGTTTTAATAAATATCTCCTCAACCCAAACCCTTGAAATAAATAAAACTTTATTTATTTCCTAAAAATCTAATTTATCCTCATCCTAAGAAGATCTAGACTCTTCTAGAAAGTCTTCATCCTCATCTTAGGAAGTTCTAGACTATTCTAGAAAGTCTTTATCCTCATCCAAAGTCTAGACTCTTCTAGAAGATGTCTTTAAACCTAATCCTAATCTCCTCCTAACCTTGTCACATTCCCTAAAAATGGGTTAAGACTTACTAACCCAAGCCAAAGTTAACAAATATCTCCTCTTTCACCCACCCTCATTAAATGCCATCCACTTGCCTATCCCTAAGCTAATCCTAAACCATCCTAATCCATCCTCTAATCATTTGCACAATCCTAAGCAAGCTTAAAACCTTCCTAATCAAGCCCAAGTCGAAATTCCTCTCATCTCCCTCGAAATATCCCAACCATAAAACTTTATGAAGCCCACTAGGCCATAAATGACTCTTCTAAGCCCTTTCATTGCTCTTACAAGCCATTATGAGGATCTTTATGAAGATTTTATCCCTTGAGCCTCCTTTTTTGACTCATCCTTCCCCTTTCCTCCATCCTCTCACCCTGTGACATGTGTCACTCCTTGATTGGTTGTAAGGAAGCACAATCCATGTGCTCTCCTCTCATGCAATCGAAGCCCTCCATGAGCTTTTTCCCATCCTTGCATCTTAGCCCTCCATCCCTCAAGCCTTTTGCCTATTTAAGGAATCCTCTCCCAAGCCATTTTAACACAATCCATGAAGTAAAGTCATAATGTCATTTTAAGAAGCCATTTTACATCAAAACCATACACTCACACCCAAATTCCAACTCCATTTGAAGCCCTTTTTGAAGCATAAGCTTGAGCATACATCCTATCTATTTAGAAAAAGTCACTCAACAAGAGAGCTTCTTATTGAGAGAGCCCATTAATGGCTCATATTCTCAATTGAGAGCTCATCTTAGTCTATCTTGAAGTTTATGAATTTTTTTTAGTTGGTAGAAGCTTTATTTAAATTTGGTTTCTATTAGCATACTAACATTGCTCATATACATTTTGGCATGCCTAGTGGGACCCCGCATGGGTCATCTTCATTAGCTTTTTAGTCAAGTTTTGTATGTCATTTTCTAATTTTGGCTAATTTTTCTTGTTTTTGTGATTGGTATGATTGTATAAATTAGTTTTTTAGGTCCACATGAGCATGAAGAAGACAAAGGAACTCATAGTCTATCTCATAGTGTTTGCAGATTTTTCAAGCTTATAGGTGGACAAAGCACTTGAAATTCTTCTTCCTCTTCTTGTCTATATTCTTCTTATTCCATCTACTTCTTCTTCTTCTTGTGGGAGATCTTGGCCATTTATTTTTTAAGGAAGCAAAATTATACACACTTCTTTTTAGTGCTTAAAATGAACCCCCAAATCATACTTAAATCCATTAAAAACTAAAAATTTGCAAAAAAAAAAAATAAATTAAATTAACAAGTGAAACTAAACCAATCCAATCATTTTCATCTTTGCAACATCAAGGTTTTAGATGCATTCATGCAAAGTTAGGAACACTTCATTTTTTGAAAATTAAAAAGAACTTAAAGTTTCCATTTCAAAAGGTTCAAAATCAACACTAAGTGCACACTAAAATCTAAATCAAACTCAAAGCATCAATCAACAATAAAATGTACCTTATTTGCAAATATTTTAAAGTTCTTTCAAAAATCTCATGAAAACTAAGAGTCCTAAATGGTTGCCAAAATTGTCCAAAAATCTTTGTTATTTGTTCCAAACAAATGTCTTGTTGCATAATCTTGAATGTTTCTTAAGTTTTTCATGCATCAAAACAATCTAGGAATATCATTTTTGGGCTTAAAACATGCAAACTAGAACACAAAATCTTGAATGAAAAGAAAATTCCAAAGAGCCATTTTCACTTTTGAGTCCAAAACAAACTTGAATGATCTAAGGTTAAAACAAAGCACTTCAAAGTTCTTAAAACAACACACAAAATCTCAATCTTGAATGCTCAAAGGAAATAAACTTGAATGTTTAATCACTTGTCTTTGAATGCATGTTGCTAAAATCACTCTTGAGTGCCATGGATTGAAATCAAGTTTTTTTTTTTATGAATGCATGATTAAAACAACAAATAAAATCTTGAATGCAAAAGGTCAATTAATCATTACAATATCTCACACTTCATCTTTTGGGGCATAAAAAGAATCTACATTTTAGAAACTTTCTAAGTTATAAAAACAAATAAAGACACTTTGAGTGAATTTATTGTTGGACTCACCCTCTTTAATCACCCATCATTCTAACCATTGGTTGCAATATTAGTGCCATATATGGGGATGGGTATGCCTAAGAAGGTGTTAAGTGCTCCACAAAAATCAAACTCCACTCACTTAAGTTTTTATTAATTTTTCTAAGTTAGAAAATTCTTTGAATGCACATTAGTCTCGCTAACACTTCATTTGGGCATAAATAAATTGAACAAATCTTAATGTGGAGGGCCTCCATGTGTGTGCTTGAAATTGAATTTCACACATCTTTGTTTTGGGTTTAAAACAAACTCACACTCAATCTTGAATGCCTTAAAGAAAAATCAATTGATACTTGACGTGGAGGGCCTCCGAGCGTGCGAGTTTACTTTTGTTGACCCTAAATCTTCTTGGTGTATTCATTCTTTGATCACTTCTCTTTTGTTGGCACATTTCAAATTGGAATTGAACCTTTGCATCTTAAATCACGTGTATTTTCAAAAGGTCTAGATCAAAAAACATAAAATGTCGGTTGGAAAAGAACTCTATCTTTTAGCCCAAGATCATCCAAGTCTTCTCTCCCTTTATCGTCTTTTGAGGCCATCTTGGGTGCATAAGATTAGAATCCAAAATCTTGTCTTAGCTTTTAGGAGGCCTGCTTGGGGATTTCATGACCCCGTGGGATGACCTCAACTCCAGCATTCTGGCAGAGTATAAAGATCGGGAGGTGAATCCAAAGACACCTCTCTTGAAATCAAGATTTGGTCACTCGGGCTAAGCCTCAAGGAACTTTATACCCTTGAGAAGTGAAAGAGGAGAAGTGGGTTACCACTCCTCTCTGCTATGTGACATCTTTTTGGTTTCATCTACAAATTTGGGCCTCACACACCTTGCGTATATCAAGGACTCCCTAGCTAAACCAAATTTCATCCTTGTAGAAAGCTTCCTAAGATGTTGGTGTGTTTGACGTGCTTGCTCCAAAATTTTTTCTGCTTGTTTGTTCATAGCTTTTGAATGAATGTTTGCCAACTTTGGTCAAAATCCTAGAAAAGCAAAAATCTCCTAGCTCAAGACATTTAGCATAGTCACTGCCTCATCAAAAAATCATCCAAGCTCCCCTGCTGCAATTGAATCTATCTAGTTCTTTGCTTTAGAACAATCCCAAATCCAAAGTCCATCCAAATCATCCCCCCAGCCAGCTAGCAACCCAATCCAAAATCACCCAAGCCTTTAAGGAATTGATGTTACTCTACTAGAGTTTTCTATCCAATCAATCTATCCAAATCCCTCAATCTCCTCAAGGTTATCCCTTTGATAGAGCTTTGTCTAGGGTAATCTAGCCTTGTCACTTGTCATCCCTCATCACCTTAAGCTAAAGGTTGGGATCCACAAGTGGTCAATCTCATGTCATGCCCATAGGATCATTTGTCTATCCTCAAGTTGACACCAAAAGCCACCAATCCTGCACATAGGAAAGCAAAACTCTCACTTTTTGATAGCATAACCTTGAAGTCTTCCATCAATAAGAAAGCCAAAAATCTCTAGCCAATCCTTCTTAGGTTTGTCATGCAGCTTTGACTCTCCCTAGGAAACCTTTCATTACCCAATCCAAAATTTGCACTTAATCCAAATCCAACCATGAGCTTCCGTGTTCATCCATATGCAAGACCCCATCCCCATCCAACTCATCATCAAAATATGAAATCCCAACCCTATCATGATGAGTTTGGTCACATTGTCCTTTCTCCTACTACATCCTATTCCAATGATTATGAAAATCTTGTTGACTATGACGAGTATCTTGAGAGCCTTGGATGCCTTCCGCCAACCATCCCCCAAAATCCAAGCATTCCTCCAAACTATCTAGTCATGCCATCTCATATCCCAACTTCTCCTCCATCACCCAATCAACCAAGCTTCCAATATTCCACCCCCATCACACTAGCTATTCCTGTTAATCCACCACCTCCACCTCTAACACATGAGTCTCCCAAGAATCTCCTAGAGGAAATACAAGAAAAGCTACCTCCAACAGTCAATAAGCCATGTCATCTAATCCAACCATGTGAAGTAGTTAGTGATGAAGCTTCTCCATCTATAATATCACCTCCATCTCCCATAGCTATCATCCCCATACCATCCATCAAATTGCTTAAAATCCTTCCACTTTCTGCAAGCATCAAAATCCCACCACCTATCAAATCCCTCCAAATCTTATCCACATCAGCTCCAAGCATTTACCAAATTCCAACTCCATTTGAAGCCCTTTTTGAAGCATAAGCTTGAGCATACATCCTATCTATTTAGGCAAAGCCACTCAACAAGAGAGATTTTTATTAAGAGAGCCCATTAATGGCTCATATTCTCAATTGAGAGCTCATCTTAGTCTATCTTGAAGTTTATGAATTTTGTTTAGTTTTTAGAAGCTTTATTTAAATTTGGTTTCTATTAGCATACTAACATTGCTCATATACATTTTAGCCTCCCATCACTCCTTCAAGAAATCTTATGTCATTCCCCCTCCACCATCTTTGCAACCCAAAACAACCTACCATATCCCCCCTTCATTTTCTAAATCCATTTTGGGTCCCTATGTCCCAAAATCTACCATCCTCCATCCTCTTATCAGCCATCATAAAAATCCTATTCCCTCCATTCCTATGCAAGATCAACAAAGGCACATATCAGGGCACATCATCCATCATCATCCTCCTACACACTCTTCCATATCCTCTCCATCTCACAAAGCTTCTCCTAACCATCTTCCCAAAGCTTACCATAGCAATGTGAATGCCAACTTCAAAATGCATAAAGCTAAAAATCCACATCCTAGGCAATCATATGTCTATTCTAAAAGACATACTCCAAAAAGGCAAAATCCAATCAAAGAATGAAAAACAATGCAAAAGCCTATGAAAAGAAAATCCAAAACCATGTGAATCCCAAAGAAAAAAGTTGAAACCCAATGCATAATGGCATCCACCACCAACTAATCCATTACCTCCTATTACTAACTATTTTTCTATGCCACTTCTCAGAGGAAATCCACCACCACAAACCACCAATTACTTGGCCTCTTTTTCCATGTAGATACCTTCCCAAATGGGGGCACAGCCCACATATATTGGTCAAACTCCTCAAATCCAAAGTCAAGTTCCACAAGCTCCCCGATCCTTTCCCCAAGCTTCAAACCCATCTTATACCTTACCTCCACAAAGCAATCCATTTATCCCATAGCCAGCTTATGTTCCTCAATCCCAACCTCAAATCCAATATCAGCAGCAAGCCTCACAACACATGCAGCAATATGTGCCACCTCCACCTCAGCAATCGATCATCCACCATTCAGTTGCCCAAGCCATGTACAATCCTTACTAGCCCACACCCCGAAGCCATCCATATTCCATTGCCCCATCTAGCACATACCTACCTCAGGGCACTCCTACATTGGGGGCACCTCAACCATCACCCATTAATCTAGAATGGGAAGCCATGAAGACAGCTTTGAAGAACATCCAAGAGGGAAATGATCAAAAAACCTTGAAGTTTGAGAACGTGTGTCCTTACCCATTTGACAGAGCCATCACTATGAGTCCATTCCCCAAGAATTTTGAGACACCCAAGTTTGAAAAATTTAGAGGAAAAGGAGACCCTGTCACACATATCAAAGAATTTTACATGCAGTGCCAAGAAGTGGCATACGATGATGTCTTCCTCTTGCACCTCTTTCCCAAAAACTTGGCTAGAACAGCTCTTGAATGGTTTTATAGAATACCATATGGCACAATTAAAAACTTTGCTGAATTGTCTAAGGTATTTGTAGCCCAATATGCCCATATTGTTGAAACAAAGCTATCAGTAGTTGATCTTGTCCACACTAAGCAAAAAGGTGGTGAAAGCCTTCCTAAATATCTGCAAAGATGGAAAACCCTTACCACCCGCATATCTTGCACCTTGCCAAAGTGCCATTTGGTGAAAATGTTTGTTGATAATGCCCATCCCAGCTTGGCTCACCACATGACCATGAACTATTTGCAAACCTACAAAGATATCAAAGAGAAAGGAATGATCCTTGAGCATGGACTCATTAAAGATGGTGTGGTCAAGATTTACAAAGAAGCCAACCAAAATCAAACACATTCCAATGACAAGTCTAGGTATTCGAACAAAAACATGCACGTTGCAACAGATGGCATTACTAACACCAGGAATGTGAATATTGTTGGTCCTTCCCAAAGTCAGCCCAACCCACCATATCAACCAAACAATCAACAAGCTATCAACTACCAATAGAAAAATCACTAAAGCTATCAAAACCACAATCCAAGACCCAACTTTCAAGGGTCTAGCAATCAAGCTAATGCCATCAATGTAGCTACAGGGCAAAAGCCCAGATTCCAACCTACACCTAGAAATTATACACCCCTTGGTGAGCCTTTGGATGTCATTTTTGAGAAATTAGTCAAGGAAAACCTCATCAAATTTCCTCCTACCCAGCAATCGACCCAAGCCAATCCAAAGCTACATGGTACAAAGATAATGAGTACTGCAAATTTCATAGGGTAAAAGGTCATACCACCCTCAGATGCATGAAACTAAAAGATTATGTGTAGGACCTCATTGACCGAAAAGAAATCACCGTTGGTGCCCAAACCTCTCCCAATGCAGGCTTACAGATCTATCAAAATGCTTTTCCTCCTCACAACAACCAAAATCCTAGAAAAGCACCTATCCAAACTAACAACAACAACACCAACAACTGCCAGCCAAACCAACAGCATGGGATGAACAATGACCACACTTCATCCTATATAGACTATGGTAGCCTCATAGGTTGTATATCTGAGAAAGAGCTTTCTGTCAATGTTATCAATATCCAAGGATCGAACAATGAGTGTGCAATCACCACTCAAAGAGCATGATTTAACATCGTAGGCCCACCCATTTCACTAGCACCATCAACTCCATCAAAAAGCTAATACAATATCTTGGAACACCTTGGGAACATGACAGCCCAAATCTCCATTTTAGACCTTCTCTGCACTAGTCCTGTGTACAAAAACATCCTTGACCGTGCTCTCATAGAATCTCGTATCCCTTCAGATATCAACGCTACTAATTTTCATAATCTTGTTGAACACCTATCCTCCTCATGTGCCCTATCTTTCAAACCCACTGACATACCCGTGGTCGAGCTAGATCACAACCTTCTGCTTCGCATAGCCATTATGGTATCCAATTTTGCCATAAAAAGAGTAATGATAGATAATGGATCAGCCTTGAATATTTGCACCCTAAAATTCATAAAACAAGCTGGGTATACTAAGGCAGATATCATCAGTGAGATTATCACCATCAAAGCTTATGTGAACTTGGAAAGAACCACAGAAGGAACTATTTTGCTACCAATCAAGGTTGGGCAAGTCAATAAAGAAACACTCTACCATGTTATTGATCTAAACCTACCATTTAACATCCTCCTTGGTCACCCATGGATTCATGCCATGAAAGCCATTCCATCCACTTACCATCAGTGCATCAAATTTTTGTATCAGGGCACTGAGGAACCATCCATGCCGATCCAAAACCCTTTGCTTATTGCAATACAGTTGAAGCTTCATATGCAAACCATTGCCCTAGAATTGATATCAGCATAGCCATCGCTAGCTCATCCCACACTTGTAATGACCCAAAAACCATCCTCCCCTCCACCCTATCTATCATGAAGATCAATAACAAAGGCTGTGGAGAGTATAGTCTGTCAGATGCATTTGTTGTCGGGGCACTCCCACTTGATCCACACGCCCATGGATGACCGACATATCACAAAGCTAAGGAGATTCCACCTCCGCAATACAAACAGTTTGGCCCAACAACCATTGTATCCTCAAAAATCCCTCTTCATGAGGAGCTCACTCTAGATATCAACAATTGGTTACATAAGGATGCACCTCCAAGAAATCAAGCACACCTTGATCAGTTCATCCAGAAGTCTCCCCAAGAACATAAGCTCATCACTGACAAATGGAACTATCAAGGTGGTGGCCTAGGATCAGAAGAAAGAGGCATGCAGTGCCCCATTGATGCACACAAGTGGGAATCAAAGATAGGTATTGGCTTTGGCATACCCACAACTGGGGGCACCAATGAGAAAAGTCACGCTTTTTCAAACATTCACCGCGACCTTGTCAAAATTGAGGAAATTCCTAAAGAAGTTGAAAAGAGAGCCTACGATGATATCCCAGACCAAATCTCCCATAATGACCCTTATGCATCCATCTTCTACTCACCCATCTCCACTACCAAATCTCCCATCTATCCATCTACTGCCTTTGAAGAATCCATCCATTCACAATCTAATAAAACACTTGCTTATTCCCTTGGTGTTCTAACCAAATATCCAAAATCTAATGAAGCTTGTAAATACCTCTTGTACAGCTTGTAAATCTTGTACCTCAGCTTGTAAATCTTATACTCCAGCTTGTAAATCTTGTATCATCCCCTGTATCATAGCTTGTATATCCAAATCTTGTCCAAAGCTTGTACCATATTCTAGCTTGTATTATATGCCAAATCTTGTATCCTAGCTTGTATCCTATTACATGCACACAAAGAATCCCATTTTCCTTAAGCTTTTCACAAACCATCTACCTATCTGCCTATCAACTATTGCAGACATACCACCCTTCACGAACATTTCCATCTCATAAACACCAAAATGTCAACTATTGCAGACATACCACCCTTCACGAACATTTCCATCTCATAAACACCAAAACGTGAACAACCTTGTACATTTGTAACATATCTTGGTCTATCAGCTTGTACATCCTCTTTAGCTTAGTACCATTGTATCTATCTAGCTTTTGTGTCAATTCCTCCTTGATCAGCATCTTGCACACATCACACAACCCTTTGGTTAGCTATTCCAATGCATCCTCTAGCTAGATCTCCTGTCACCAAAGTGTTATCCTTCTTAGTTCAGCTTTCCAAATGCATCACTCATCCAAAATCCATCAGCTTAGGTGCTCTTTGATAGATCCTTGCAGGATATAGCTTTCCTCATGTTTGATCTTGGTCTGTTAGTACCTTGTCCTACCCATCTCATTGGCAAATGGTTCTCTTTTGAATTTTCACTTTCTTTTGATTTGGAATCTTCCCTTTGGGTCTTGAGTTATCTTTTCCAAGCAATCTTTTTGTTCCCTCCTCAAGGTTGCCACAATCTTCCATATCATGGTATACTATGAATGGGGCAATCTTAGCATATGGTTTTGATCAAATCTTTTGTTTATTTTTTTTTTGCTTGTGGGTTACCCAGTGTCAGTTTCATGTTGTTTCCTCTAGGTTTCATGTGTGATGTTGGGGCAATCCTTGTGTGTTTGTTTTGAGTCAGTTTGTGAGTCCTCTGGATAGTTGGTGAAAAGGCCTTGATGTTCTTGGTACCCTTGGCAATTAAGCAATAGTCCTATAGCAAATCTAGTGCTCAACTACATGGTGGTACTTCTCTTTGAAGTATCCCCCCACTCAAAAAGCTTCAATGGAATCCCTTCATCTCCATTATCCCCCATCCATATCTAGCATCTGTCTCTCCTACCCTAGCTTATGCATCAGTATCTCTTTGAATCAATCTTCACTTTTAGCTTTAGGGATCCACAATCCTAGTCTTAGGGATCCACCAATCCAATCAATCCACCAAGCCTCATCTTTTGAGATCCACAATCCTAGTCCTAGGGATCTCTAAAACCCATCTTCCACCAATCTGACTCTTTGAAATCATGTTGCATCAGCTTTATAATCCCCTCATCCTTCTCTCTATCCTAGATTCCTTTTTATAGCGCTCTACTCCTTCATCCTCCACCTTCCCTAAAGTCTTAAGCTTGCTTCCTCTTGTGCATCTGATTAGATCTCCTTTATCATTCTCCCATAGTGAGAGTTTGAGCTAACTAAACCTCTTCTCTTAAGCCACTCTTCATCCTCCCACCTGCCAAGGTTCTTGTACTTTTCAAGAAGTTTTCGAGCCTTGCTTTCTCTCCCCACCGCCTTCTTGAGGGGGCATCTTGCAGTCCATTCTCTCCTCTTCTATTCTAGCCTTGGGCTTCTTATCTTTGATGCCATGCCACTTGCAGCATCACACCAAAGAGGGGCAAAATGTAGACACCTAAAAATCTTTTAGAAAATAAATTTTTTTTTTTTTTTTTAAAGTTAATAATGACATCATCATTAATTAATTAATTAACTATTTAATTTATTTACTTATTTTTATGCCATTAAATCCCTTTATCTTAATTAAAAATATTTAATTAAGGAATCCCTCCCAAAAATGTTTAAATCTTATTTAAACATTATTTCCTTATTTATTAATTATTTAATTAATAAATTGACCAAAAATCCCAAAATAAATAATTTATTTATTTTTTGCTCAAAACTTGGCCAATTTCCTTAAGACCACTAACCTCTTCCAAAATCTTCTAATCCTTCTTTAATTTTGATTAAAGGCTAATCCCATCATTTCCTACCCCTAATCCCAACTCAAAATATTTAATTAAGATTAAATATATAATCCTCATGTTTATTAAAAAAGTTTTAATAAATATCTCCTCAACCCAAACCCTTGAAATAAATAAAACTTTATTTATTTCCTAAAAATCTAATTTATCCTCATCCTAAGAAGTTCTAGACTCTTCTAGAAAGTTTTCATCCTCATCCTAGGAAGTTCTAGACTATTCTAAAAAGTCTTTATCCTCATCCAAAGTCTAGACTCTTCTAGAAGATGTCTTTAAACCTAATCCTAATCCCCTCCTAACCTTGTCACATTCCCTAAAAATGGGTTAAGACTTACTAACCCAAGCCAAAGTTAACAAATATCTCCTCCTTCACCCACCCTCATTAAATTCCATCCACTTTCCTATCCCTAAGCTAATCCTAAACCATCCTAAACCATCCTAATCCATCCTCTAATCATTTGCACAATCCTAAGCAAGCTTAAAACCTTCCTAATCAAGCCCAAGCTTAAAGCCTCCTTTATTGACTCATCCTTCCCCTACCCTATCACATGTGTCACTCCCTGATTGGCTATAAGGAAGCACAATCCATGTGCTCTCCTCTCATGCAATCTTAGCCCTCCATGAGCTTTTCCCCATCCTTGCATCTTAGCCCTCCATCCCTCAAGCCTTTTGCCTATTTAAGGAATCCTCTCCCAAGCCATTTTAACACAATCCATGAAGTAAAGTCATAATTCCATTTTAAGAAGCCATTTTACATCAAAACCATACACTCACACCCAAATTCCAACTCCATTTGAAGCCCTTTTTGAAGCATAAGCTTGAGCATACATCCTATCTATTTAGACAAATCCACTCAACAAGAGAGCTTCTTATTTAGAGAGCCCATTAATGGCTCATATTCTCAATTGAGAGCTCATCTTAGTCTATCTTGAAGTTTATGAATTTTGTTTAGTTTGTAGAGGCTTTATTTAAATTTGGTTTCTATTAGCATACTAACATTTCTCATATACAAGATCTAGATAGATTACCTTTTTTTTGTTTGCCATACCCAACCATATTTCCTTTTCATCTAATAGTTTGGCCTTCCCATTCATGAATTCTACCTTAAATCCAATGTTATTCAATTGTGCCACACTCAGTAAATTATCCTTTAGTCCTTCAACCCAATAAGCATTGTCATGTCTAATTTCATTAATTAATAAGACACACCATTTTCCCCTTATACAATAAGATTCATTGTTTCCAAATCTCACACTACCATCATCATAATTTTCCATGTGTTCAAACTTTATTTTCTCTGTAGTCATATGATGTGATTAGCCACTATCAATAATTCATGTATAATTTTTTCTAACATGAGAGATAAGTACCTTTTTATCTCTTTCATCATTAGATTCATCTTTTACAACAATATGTACCATTTCATCTTTACTATTATCAAAATCTTTAGCCATAAAACAAGATTTTTTACCTTTGTTCTTGTAGTCCTTGAAGTTTTTGAATTCCTTCTTGCCTCTGAACTTATTGCTTTTATTTTCATCTTTGTCTTATTATTTTGGGAACCTTGCAACAATGTGACCAACATCTTCACAAGAAAAAAATATTAGAGGAATATTTTCTTTTTACTTTCCTCTTCCTTTGGAATATTTTCTTGCAAGTAGGGCTTCAACAACTTCAAGATCACCATGTGAGATTTCTTCCTCTTCTTCACTTTTTGATTGATTGGCTTTTTATTTCTTACCCTTTTTCTTGAGTGAAAGCTTTGCTTCAAATTCAAACTCAATATCTTTGGAACTAGAGACATATTTATCATAGTTATCCAACTCAAAAGATGTCAATCTTCCAATTGGAGTATCCAAAGTTATAATGCTATTTGGATCACATCTCATTTCTTGAATAGCACAATCTAATTGCATAGATAGGAAAAAGGGTTTTATGTACCTTTTACAACTATTTTTTCATCAATGTCTCCTCTAGATGCTTTGATTGCTCTCACATTTGTTTTAATTCACTCAACATATTTTGCAATATTTCCATGTTCCCTCATTTTAATCTAATCAAATTTTCCTTTGAGACTTTTGGCTTTAGTTCTTCTTACACTATCATCTCCTCCATAGATGGCTTTTAGTTTGATCCACATATCATAAGCTATAATTAAACTTTTGAATTCATCAAATTTAGCATAATTAAGAGAAGAAGCAATATCAATCATCATGGTATTATGATTTTTCTTATCAGTAATTTATTCAACTGATAATGTTCCAACAGGAGACTTCTATTCACTATCAAGATATTTACAACCTAAATCACTAATAGTTTCCAAATGTGGCCTCATAAGTCTTTGTCATGCTACAATGTTTTCTTAGTTCAATTTGGGGATCTCTCTTCTATAAGACATCCTGATCTTTAGTTTTGGTCCTTGAAACCTTCTCTGCAAGCACCAAAAGCTCTGATACCAATTGTTAGAAATATAAGAGTAACTAAGAGGGGAGGGGTGAATCAATTACTAGATAAATAAATCTTAGATTCCTTAGATGTAAATATAATTTAGAACTCGGTGTAAATAGAACTCTGATGTAACTTAGCAAATACACATGCACTCGGTTTAAACTAACAAATGTTGAAGCTGGTAGACACTAAAATAACTTGGAAAATGCTTATCCTAAAAATCTTAATTATATTATCTATGATTAATCTTACTTTAACTTAGTTGCAAACATATAAAAGAAATAGAATGAACACAATTGACACCGAAATTTAACATGGGAACCCAATTTGGGAAAAACCACCAATTGCAACTAGTTATTGATATTCACTTTTTGGAATTGAACCCTATTAGGAGCCAATCCTATTAAAGGTTATAAAACACACTCTTAGGTTTTAACCTAGTAGAGGATTCAATCACTCTATTAGGAGTACCCTTGTTAGAGGTCTTTATATAATTCAATAGAAATGCCACCTTGTTAGAGGATTTACAAATAGCCATTAAGACAACTTTGTTAAGAGATTTAGATCACTACTACAATGGTTATAGAGTAACAATGAGATGACCTAATTTCTAATGCAACTAAATTACTGATTATAGATCTCAATTCTAGCTTGTACACTGGATCCTTCCTGATCAAATGTATCTATGCATCTAAAAAAGGACATTATGCTTATTCTTCTAATTTGATTCCTCTAAGCATCATCAAATCTTCAATTATGTTCCACATATTTAATCCTTAACTTAACCTTATATTTATATCTTACACATTATCAAGTTGGCTTGAATATAGCTTAGAATAATTAATATTCATCTCCTTAGTTCGCTAGAACCAACAATCAATTCAATTGAACTCAATATGCCAAAACAAAAAAATCCTACTTGGTAGACACTAACTCAAAAGTGATTTTCCTATATTGACTAAGTGAACTCGATTAACACTACATTTTTTGCAAAGTTCCTTTGGTAACCAAGTGAGCTCAGGTAACTATCATGCCCTAATATTACCAAGGAAAAACACAACTAAATTTTTATTTTTTTTAATAATAATAATTTTCACTAAGAGGTCTAACTACTAAGATGACAAAAGATAATGCTTATAATTCATGAGTCTCAGGGTAGTACAATTTGGTCATAATTCTTATGGTTTAATATTCAATACTACCCTATTATTCAAGGTGATAGTAATTAGGTGAAGTTAAGGTACATATGAGAAGTACATTCTTACTTCATAGGCCAGACATACAAATGTATTCAATAACTTTTTAGTATGTTGCAAGGTTGATAGTGGGGTATAGTTTGCTTAGTTCAAAGAAACATAATGCATGTGATACAGGTTGATGAGGTTTACTAATTTAATTAATAAGTATAGGTTTACTAGCACACTATTAGTACAACAAAGTAATTAGGGGTTTGCAATAATCTAGAATGCCCGATCTCCTAGGTTAACTTTTGAAAGATTAGTCTGATATCAACTTACAACTATATTAATCATAAAATTTTGTAGAGAGTCTAATTCATAAAGATAATTTTAAAAGGCATAACACCATAGCTATAAAACTATCATGCAATAAGGGCCCTATGACTTTTTTTCTTAGTAGTAATCAATAAACTCCCAAGGAACTAAACATATATGAAGAGATTGCATTACACTACACAATCATTGTCTTATATATATACACACACAAACTATAGAACTATCCTTAATTATGATTAATGAATTTTAACTTCAATTATCTATATTTCTCAATGAACTAATAGAGAGAGAATGTGAATAGAAGTGATTTCATCAATACTAGCTTAACTAACATCTTTGACTAAAGAATGCTTCCTACTTGATCTATAGTACATTAAACTAAATCACATTGAAAAATCATTATATCCTATTGACTAAGGCTATCTAACATTTAAATTCCCTAAATCTAACTAACCATGTTAATCCTATCAACTTACTAATTATATTTCAATGTGGCTAAGATAAAAAAAAGAAATTAATTTATGTTATCTTCTAACTAACCCCAACTAACATATTTTAACTACCCTAATACTAACCCACCCATTTAATTAGAAATCTACTAAATTTCACACCACATACACATATTTACCCAATCTACTAAACAATGTTTCCAATCATACTTGACACCTATTCTAATCTCATATATATTATTATATTACTCTAAATATATAATATATTCCAACTAAATAATATATTACTACTAATTAAACATCTTAAATACCTAAACTTACCCACTAACCAATGGTTCTTATTTTACTAACCAAGGTTGAATCCTCCTTCCACACATGGTCCCCACATAGAATCATGTGAGTCTTGAGGAAAGTCAAATTCCTATGGACTATTCTAGCAATCTAAAGCTAAATATGATTATCTACATCCCTTATTTTATGACATTCTCACATGTTTAAAACCATACCTTGGTTTCCCCCTTGTCATTCCCTTTACCCCATGGGAATTCCTAAGTTTGTGATCTTGTGCCACATCATCCCTGCTTCATAAGTGATGTGACTTGGTTTGCCCACCTTTTTAGGTGCCTGAACACAAGGTCAGCTTTATTAAGTTGAGTTGGTTTTTCTTTTATCAAGGTGGAAAAACCATTACTAATGGTACTAACATGGGTCATGTACCAACTACAACTATTCTTCTTTTTTCCCAACGTATGGGTCCCTTTATCTAGGTGTGAGGGGTTGGGAAATTTCACTTTTTTTTAATGTTGAAAGGTCTCCCCTTTTCTAGGCACCTAGGGAGAGATGAAAATTTGAGGATTGTGTTAGACAAGACATTTCCTTTACTTTTCTCATAAACTCAAACACTTATCCCTTGTGAGGCCACCTAGTGGGGACCACACCCATCATTGCATGGAATTTTTATTTTCTTTCCTTTTTTTTTACTTGACTTGGTGCGATGGTGACTTGAAAGTGACCATATGAGTAGGATAGGTGATTGTTAAGTTAAAGTTTTAGGATATATGTTATTTTATTAATATTTATGGTTCTAGATTCTTGGCATATTCTAGTTATTATTTTAATTCTTTGTATTATGGGGAAGGAGTTATCTTCTTCCCCATACATTTTCCAGAGAGGAAAATGGTACCTATAGCAAGATTATATCTTAAACCTTATATATTCTATGTCATCTTTTTTTTTTTAACTTCTATAGTCTAAGGTATACATAATATGTTATTGCAATGATAAATTAGGAGTTACTCATTATGTTATGTATAGTCTAAATTGATGAATTCATTCAACATTTGAACATTAGACTCAATGCAAATATATATACATTTCATGACAAGATTATACATGATACTATCTAATTGTTCTTATCTATGACTTATGAAGTTTGGAACCATTTGCTCAAGAACTAATATTGCATTCTCTTGAGGAGGATTAAATTTGAATATGCATATACAACTACTATACAATAGAACTGAAATGATAATAAAATTCAATGAGGATAATCTTCCTAGCATTACAATTTTTCCATGTTATTAAATTTTTTTGGCAATCCTACATAAACATGAAGGAGATCAAGAACTTTAAAATAATACATCATATCTTTCAACACCATCACATACTTCCTACCATAACTTGCAAGATACACAGAAAGGTGGTCAATCAACATAACAGAATTACACAAATGGATAGACCTTATACAACACATAGATGTTTAGAATCCCTCTATTGTCAACTGAATAAGAACAACACAATACTTTTGCACAACACAAATAGAAACACATAAACAAATGGAGTTTGTATTCTCCATTATCAATTCAATTACAATAGTATTTTCTTCCCTTATGTAATGAAATCTTCATGACTTCCAAGTATCCAAATGCATCAAATAACCTACAATTTCAAAAAAAAAATGAACCATGGTGGCTCACCTCCCAACCTAGGCCTCAAGGAGACCACCCACTCAGCTAGGGGAAACAAGGCTCAAATTGGATACAGTCAATCAATCATCTCAAACAAGAACCAGCATGAGTACAACATTTTCACAACACATTTACAACTGCAACCAAGGCTTGCACAATGATTCACAAATGGAATCATAAACATTGGGTGAAGGTGGGCTCTCCAAGGTGGAGAATGCCATATCCTTATGAAACAACAAATTTTGCAATTGCAATGAGCCCAACAAGGCTTCCAAGAATACATGTCACAACAAGGCTATCAATAATCACATGCCTCAACAAGGCTATCCATACTTACTCCTCTTTATATATATCCTCACTTATACCTCCCAAAGAACAATAGAAAGACATATGGCATCAATGGAGCCCATACTCCATGAAAACTATCCCTCTCCAAGAGGAGGATTTCTCAACTTCAATGTTGAGACCAAGTGACCCCTTCACCCTAAGGCTTCTCTTCCCTCCCAAGGGTGAGTGAAGCCTTCACACCCAACACAACGTTCAATCTACAACAACAATTCAAGAAGTAAAACCAAATGGAAATGGCTTCAACATACTCACTTACATACACAAAAATCTAACATACTCACTTACATACACAAAAATCTACAACATACACCATATGCAAAACACATAAATCCTACAAGAACACTCTTACAAATTCTATTCTTTCAACTTTAATGAGATGAGAAAATCCAAGGCATGAAGCACTAACCTCCTTCCAAGATAATGCCTATTGAATGGTGATGAAGAGCTTTCCTTCCTTGGCTTCCAAGTTCCTTTCCCCAGAAACCCTAAGTGTCTCTACCATTAGAGAGTGGGTACACACCCACTACTTTTGTACAAGCTCTCTAAAAAGACATCCACTTTCATTCCCCAACTACCCCTCTTACCCCGTGTACCTTTCTACCAATAGGAACTTAACCAAGTGGAGGGGTGAGGGAAAAGAAAGTCATGTGACACCTCTAATTTTCGAATTGGCTTGACAATGACTAGTTTAGAGGGTCTTCTAAGTCCCATAGACCAACTTTTGGTTATATTTAGACCCCCAACCTATACTATTACCATGTGGGTGACTTATTTTCATGAGAATAACACTTGGGAGTCACTTTTAGGCTCTCTAAAGTTGCTATCAAGTTCGAATTTGAATTCCAACAAGATGGTGACTCATCCTAATACTCTCCCAAGTGGGTTTACTTAAATTCATAATGGAGTTTATATTTGAGGTTAAGTGATTTCATGCTCAGAACCCTACATGACATGTCATTTACACATAGACAACACAAGTGTCAAATGATACACATTAAAATACTTTATGCAACATAATGACATGTCTCTAATTACTCATGATTTTTAAATTTATTACACCCATGCATAATCACATTACAAAATAAACACAATACAATGAGGTTTTGAATATTCCAAAGATTCACCTTAGCTTTACTGTGTTCACATAGGTTTGGACCTTGTTTCCCTCAATAATTTCAATGGTTCAACTTTTCCTACACATTCAACTTAAATGTCAGTAGCACAATGAAATAATATAGAAACACGTGTAGATAAGTGCTAAATAATCCAACATCACATAATTTGCATTAACATATACTATTAACTTCCCTATCTAATCATTTCCATAAAATATTCAAAACATTGAAATATCAAATATGTGTATCAACATTTATGTTTTTTAACATAAAAAAGTTACCATTCTAAATACCATCACCATTCTTGTCTATCATAACAATGAAACACTGAAATCATATCTATTAAATCATTAAAATATATAGAATGGGTCTTAGTATATATCATAAGGGACAATCACCCATACATAACATGCTAGCTAGTATCCTTGATTCCAATTGAACATAGTGAAATTTTTAGCAATATCCCTTTATCACATTATGAGGTGTGTGTGTGTGTCCCTAGGGTTAATTCCTCAAGCCAATAGAATTTTTTCATAATTATGTCATCATAATTTTAAACCAATCTTCGAATGTAACCATATGTCTTGTTGTCATTATAATCTACATTCATTGTTATTTCTCATGAGAGCGAATGTTAATTCATCTTTCCTAATTGTCTAGTAGATCATACCTTGAATTCCTTGACCAAGTCCCTAGCTTGAACATTTTAATTCTCATTTCATGTGGTCTTATCTTATTAACCCCATGTTATTGAATAGTGTATTAAACTTAAAATAACCAAAATCTACATTAGTCTCTAATAGGATCTCATAAATCATTATTAGTAATAAAAATGTCAATCATGACCTAATTATCTCCTAATCATATTTATTTCTTTAAGACCTATAACAAGATACTAGTGTGTGCCTTACAGTAACATTGGTTCTATCAAATATTTCCTTCATTATCCAAGTGAGCTTAGTTAACACTCAACTTCTGCAAACTTTACTTTGTTGTTGAGTTGTCTATATTGGCTTTGCCTAATTTCAATAAGGTATTTCATGTTGAATGTAATGCAAGTGGTAGTGCAATAGGAGTTATATTGAGTCAAGATTGTAAACATGCTACTTTAAATATTGAAATGTTGCATGATGCAAAAAGGAAATATTTTTTATATGATCAAGACTTTTATTCTATTGTTCAAACCTTGAAGAAGTGGAGACATTATTTGATTCCTAAGGAGTCCATATTATATACTCATCATAAAGCTTTACTTTACTTGCAAAGTCAACATAAATTAAATCAAAGACATATTAAGTGGGTCGAGTACTTGTAGAGTTTCACATTTGTTATCAAGCATAAGAGTGGAGTTACTAATAGAGTTGTTGATGCATTGAGTAAAATATGTACATTGTTGACTAAAATGAATGTTTAAGTTCTTGCTTTTGATGACGTGAAAGAGTTGTATGATAATGACTCTAATTTTATTGAGGCATGGAGAGAGTGTAGAGAAAAAAATCTAATAGATCACATAAGTAAGTTTGATGAATATTTCAATCAAGAAGGTATGTTGTTCAAAGGAATTTAGCGGTGTATCCCTAGAAGTTCTATAAGAGTTAATTTGATTAAAGAAAAGCATAGTGGTGGATTGGCTGAACATTTTGGAATTGGTAAGACATCGAGTTTCTTGAAGGATAAGTATTATTGGCCACAAATGTATGAGGATGTTTAGAAACTTCTAAGTAGTTGTGGAATTCATCAAGTTGAAAAAGGAGTAAGTCAGAATGCTAGTTTTTATACACCTATTACTATCCCGAGAAACCTTGGAGTGACATTAGCAAGGATCTTATTCTTGGATTACCTAAAATATTGAAGGGGTAAGATTCTAGATTTGTTGTTGTGGATAGATTTTCTAAGATGGCTCATTTTACATCTTGTAAGAAGACACCAGATGTTGAGCATGTTGTTGAACTTTTATTCAAATAAATTGTAAGATTGCATGGATTACCAAGAAGTATTATCTCTCACAGAAATAATAAATTTGTTGGTTATTTTTGGAAGACTTCGTGGAAGAAAATGGGAAGTAAATTGAAGTTTAGTTCTACATTCCATCCATATATAGATGGACAGACATAGGTTGTGAGTATAAGTTCGAATTAATTATTAAAATGTTTAGATGGAGATAAGCCAAGTAATTGGGAAGTAGTGTTGGCATAAGCTGAGTTTGCATATAATAATTTTGTGAATAGGAGTACAAGAAAGACATCTTTTGAGATTGTTACAGGAATGCAACCTAGAGGAGTATCATATTTAAGGGATGCTTCTAGTAAAGAGAAGAGATATGCTACAAGAGAAGAATTTGGTGATTCTATGGAATCTTTGCATAAGTAAGTAAAATTGAGAATAGAAAAAAGTAATCGGAAGTATAAGAAGAATGCTGACAAGTATAGAAGACATCATGTTTTTGACATTGCTGATGAAGTGATGGTCTATATGAAGAAAGTAAGATTTCCTATTAGAACATCCAATAGGCTAAAAATGAATAAGTTTTGAATTTGTAAGATCGTGAAGAATTTTGAAAGTGGTAATGCATATGATGGTATGTGCAGGATCATGGTGTACCAAACTATGACCTTAAGTGGCAGTTAAAAATTAGCAAATCAGAGTTATGTCAACTTGACACATAATTTTGAAGTGGTTATGGAATTTATATCAAAAAGTTGTAATAAAATAATCTGTAGGAAATTGAATGTAGTTTCTAAACTACTAGGCCTTATCAGGAGAAAAAAATAATTGATTGGTCAAAATTTTGAATTTTAATGCAGTACTACAAAAATTTCAGGGCAAAAATAAAAGGTACGTGTATGTCTAACCACCTTAATCAAAATCAAATGATAATATTTTTTTAATATAATTATAGATATGAAAAGTAGACTCATGCCCGAATGTGATGCATATTTTTTTGTATTTTTATTCCAAATAAATAATTAAATATGAATTTTCTACCAAAATTTTTTGAGAAAAAAAAAGTCTCGTGTCTGACCACCTTAACTAATAGAAAATTTTATCAAAATTTTTTTTTCTTATACTAGGCAAAGCATAGAATGTGATGCAACTTTTAGATTTGAAAAATGTTATACCGTTTGAAAGTTATAGCTATTTTTCAATCAATATGTCAATCAACACTTTACAATAATTTTCATTGATAATTAACTAATAAATACTTATCGAACTCAAAATTTGACAAAAATTATATTGATGGAATCTTGAGAGCAATATTAAAAAACCCTTTTCGTTTCATTCAATTTTGATTAAAATAACATTGTCAGAAAGCTACCCAAAGTCTGAGTATCACTAAAACCCTCTTCAAACACGTCTTTTGGGTTGACCGGATAGACTTGGTAAATACCAAGCGTAATCGGATATCTGATTTCAAATCAGATATCTGATATGGGTCAGTGAATTTTGTTGAGAAATTTGAAATCCCAACCCATTTTGGAGGGAAAACTAGATTTAAGAGTTATAGCTTATGATTTATAAATTATTTCAAATATATTACTATGTAAAGATGTATTTTAATATTATATATATATATATATGTATATATATATATATGTATATCTATATATATATGTATATATATATAAAATAACGTAATGTAAAGATATAAGATATAATCTATTAATATATAATAATATATTATGTTATTCTTATTATAATCTATAAATATAATTTATATTATTAGTATTTTTACTAAATATAAAAACATAATATATATATATATTATATGTATTATATATTAATATATTAATATGTATAATAATATAATATATGTATAATAATGTAACATATTATATATATAATATGTATTATATATTATTATATTAATATGTATAATATTAATATATATGTATATTATTAATATATATGAGTCAAAGGGGGTCATAGGTTGACCTATAACCCCCTTTGACCCATTAAATGATGACATATATCCTTAGGGGTCCAACGACCCCTAGAGACATATTAGAATCATTCTTATGGGTTGAAGGGGGTCATAGGTCAACCTATGACCCCCTTTCACTCATATATATTAATAATATACATATATCTTAATAACATACATATTAATATAATAATATATATTAATAACATATATATATATATTACGTTATTATATTTAATAAAAATATTACGTTATTAGATATATTAATAACATAAATATTATATTTAATGAAAATATTACGTTATTATATATATATATATTAATAACATACATATTAATATGTATGATAAGAGTGATTCTCATATGTCCCTAGGGGTCCTAGGGACATATGTCATCATGTAATGGGTCAAAGAGGGTGATAGGTCGACCTATGACCCCTTTTGACCCATATAAACAATTATAATATGTCCCTAGGGGTCCTAGGACCCCTAGGGACATATGCCATCATTTAATGGGTCGTGGGGGCTCATAGGTCACCCTATGACCCCTTTTGATCCCATATTAACAATTTTAATATGTCCCTAGGGGTCCTAGGACCCCCAGGGACATATATCATCATGTAATGTGTCAAAGGGGGTCATAGAACAACCTATGACCCCCTATGACCCATAAGAGTGACTCTTCTATGTCCCTAGGGGTCTTAGGGACATATGTCGGCATGTAATGGGTCAAAGGGGGTGATAGATCAACCTATGACCCCTTTTGACCCATATGAATAATTATAATATGTCCTTAGGGGTCCTAGGACCCCTAGAGACATATGTTGTCATTGAATGAGTCGAACGGGGTCATAGGTCAACCTATGACCCCCTTCGACCCATATGAACAATTCTAATATGTGCCTAGGGGTCTTAGGACCCCTAGGGACAAATGTCATCATTTAATGGATCAAAGGGGGTCATAGGGGTGACCTATGACCCCCTTTGATTCATTTAGGACCCCTAGAGACATATTAGAAGTGTTCATATGGTTAAAGGGGGTAATAGGTTCACCCTATGACCCTCTTTCACCCATTAAATGATAACATATATCCCTAGGGGTCCTAGGACCACTAGGGACATATTTCATCATTTAATGGGTGAAAGAGGGTCATAGGGTGATATGACCCCCTTTGATCCATTAAATAACGACATATGTCCCTAGGGGTCCTAGGACCCCTAGGGACATATTAGAATTGTTCATATGGGTCAAAAGGAGTCATGGGGTGACCTATGAACCCCTTTGACCTATTAAATGATGACATATGTAGACCCCTAAGGACATATTAGAATTGTTCATATGGGTCAAACGGAGTCATAAGGTGACCTATGACCTTATTTAACCCATTAAATGATGACATATGTCCCTAAGAGTCTTAGCCCTAAGGACATATTAGAATTGTTCATATTGGTCAAAGGGGGTCATAGCTTCACTTTATGACCCCCTTTGACCCATTAAATGATAACATATGTCCCTAGGGGTCCTAGGACCCCTAAGGACGTATTAGAATTGTTCATATGGGTTAAATGGGGTCATAGGTCATCGGGTGACCTATGACCCCCTTTGACCCATTAAATGACAACATGTGTCCCTAGGGGTCCTAGGACCCCCAGGGACATATTAGAATTGTTCATATGGGTCAAAGGGGGTCATAGGGTGATCTATGACCCCTTTTGAGCCATTAAATGATGACATATGTCCTTAGAGGTCCTAGAACCCCTAAGGACATATTAAAATTGTTCATAGATGACATATGTCCCTAGCAGTCCTAGGACCCCTAAGGACGTATTAGAATTGTTCATATGGGTAAAAAAGGGTTTTAGGGTGACCTATGACCATTTTTGATCCATTAAATAATGACATATGTCCCTAGGGGTCCTAGGACCCCTGGGGATGTATTAGAATTGTTTATATGGGTCAAAGGGGGTAATAGGTTGACCTATAACCCCTTTTGACTCATTAAATAATGACCTATGACCCTTTTTGACCCATTAAATGATAACATATGTCCTTAGGGCTCCTAAGACCCTTAGGGACGTATTAGAATTATTCATATAGGTCAAAAGGGGTCATAGGGTGACCTATGATCCCTTTTGACCCATTAAATTATGACATATGTCCCTAGGGGTCCTAGGACCTCTAAGGACGTATTAGAATTGTTCATATGGGTCAAAGGGGGTCATAGGGTGACCTATGACGACCTTTGACCTATTAAATTATGACATATGTCCCTAGGGGTCCTAAGACCTCTAAGGACGTATTAGAATTGTTCATATGGGTCAAAGGGGGTCATAGTGTGACCTATGACCCCCTTTGACTCATTAAATGATGACATATGTCCCCAAGGGTCTTAGAATCTATAGGGACTTATTAAAATTGTTCATATGGATCAAAGAGGGTCATAGGTTGACCTATGACCCCCTTTGACCTATTAAATGATGATATATGTCCCTAGGTGTCCTAGGACACCTAGGGACATATCAAAATCGTTCATATGAGTCAAAGGAGGTCATAAGGTGACCTATGACCCCCCCATGACTCATTAAATGATGTCATATGTCCCTAGGACCCCTAGAGACATATTATAATGGCTAATATGGGTCAAAGAGGGTCATAGGTCACCTTATGACCCCCTTTAACCCATTAAAAGATGACATATGTCTCTAGGGGTCCTAGGACCCTTAGGGACATATTAGAATGGTTAATATGAGTCAAAGGGGGTCATAAGGTGACCTATGACCTCTTTTGACTCATTAAATGATGACATATGTCTCTAAGAGTTCTAAGACTCTTAGGGACGTATTAGAATTGTTCATATGAGTCAAAGGGGGTCATAGGGTGACCTATGATCCCTTTCGATCCATTAAATGACGACATATGTCCTTAGGGGTCCTAGGACCCCTAGGGATATATTAGAATTGTTCATATGGGTCAAAGGGGGTCATAGGTCCTTCGACCCATTAAATGATGACATATGTCCCTAGGGGTCCTAAGTCCCCTAGGGACATATTAAAATTGTTCATATAGGTTGACTCATTATATAAAGACATATATCCCTAGGGGTCCTAGGACCCCTAGGGACGTATTAGAATGGTTAATATGAGTCAAAGGGGTTCATAGGGTGACCTATGACCCCTTTTGACCCATTAAATGATGACATATGTCCCTAGGGGTCCTAGGGACATATTAGAATTGTTCATATGGGTCAAAGTGGGTCATAGGTTGACTTATGACCCCCTTTGATCCATAAATGATGATATATGTCCCTAGGTGTCCTAGGACCCCTATGGACGTATTAGAATCGTTCATATGGGTCAAAGGGGGTCATAGGTCCCCATGACCCATTAAATGACGACATATGTTCCTAGGGGACATATTATAATGATTAATATGGGTCAAAGGGGGTCATAGGGTGACCTATGACCCCCTTTGACTTATTAAATGATGACATATGTCCCTAGGGGTCCTAGGACCCCTAAGGACATATTAGAATTGTTCATATGGGTCAAAGGGGGTCATAGGGTGACCTATGACCCTTTTGACCCATTAAATGATGACATATGTTCCTAGGTATCCTAAGACCCCTAGGAACATATTACAATTGTTCATATTGGTCAAAGGGGGTCATAGGTTCACCTTATGACCCCTTTTGACCCATTAAATGACGACATATGTCCCTAGGGGTCCTAGGACCCCTAGGGACATTAACATTGTTCATATGGGTCAAAGGGGTTCATAAGGTAAATTATGACCCCCTTTGACCCATTAAATGATGACATATGTCCCTAGGGGTCTTAGAACCCCTAGGGACATATTAGAATTGTTCATATTAGTCAAAGGGGGTCATTGGTTCACCCTATGACCCCCTTTGACCCATTAAATGATGACATGTGTCCCTAGGGGTCCTAGGACCCGTAAGGACATATTAGAATTGTTCAGATGGGTCAAAGGGGGTAATAGGGTGACCTATGACCCTCTTTGACCCATTAAATGGTGACATATGTCCCTAGGGGTCCTAGAACCCCTAGGGACATATTAAAATTATTCATATTGGTCAAAGGGGGTCATAGGTTGAACCTATGACCCCCTTTGTCCCATTAAATGATGTTAGAATTGTTCATATGGGTCAAAGGGGGTCATAGGGTGACCTATGATCCCTTTGACCATTTAAATGATGACATATGTCCCTAAGGGTCTTAGAACCCCTAGGGATGTATTAGAATTGTTCATATGGGTCAAAGGTGGTCATAGGGTGACTTATGACCCTCTTTGACCCATTAAATGATGACATACGTCCCTAGGAGTCCTAGGACCCCTAAGAACATATTAGAATTGTTCATGTGTTAAAGGTGTTCATAGGGTGACCTATGACCCCCTTTGACTCATTAAATAATTACATATGTCCCTAGGGGTCCTAGGACCCATAGGGACATTAATTTTTTTTTTATTGGTCAAAGGAGGTCATAGGTTCACCCTATGACCCTTTTTGACCCATTAAATGAAGACATATGTCCCTAGGGGTCTTAGGACCCTTAGGGACATATTAGAATTGTTCAAATGTGTCAAACGGGGTCATAGGGTGACCTATGACCCCCTTTGATCCATTAAATGATGACATATGTCCATAGGGTTCTTAGGACCCCTAGGGACATATTAGAATTGTTCATATTGGTCAAAAGGGATCATAGGTTCACCCTATGACCCCCTTTGACCCATTAAATGATGACATATGTCCTTAGGGGTCCTAGAACCCCTAGGGACATATTAGAATTGTTCATATGGGTCAAAGGGGTCATAGGGTGACCTATGACCCCCTTTAACCTATTAAATGACGACATTAGAATTGTTCATATGGGTCAAAGGGGGTCATTGGGTGATGTATAACCCCCTTTGACCCATTAATTGATGGCATATATATATATATATACTATTAATACGATATTTATATACTATTAATACTATTGTAGCATAATAATAATAATAATAATATAAATAAACACTAAATATTAATACTATTATATCTATAGTAATAATAATATTAATAATGTTATAGCTATAATAATAATATATATTAATACTATTATGGCACAATATTAATATATATATTAATACTATTGTAGCATAATAATAATAATAATACTATTATAGGTATAATAATAATATTGATACTATATATTAATACTATAACTATAATAATAATATATATATCAATACTCTTATAGCTCTAATACTATATATTAATACTAATTATAAACCAAAGTCAGTTTCCCTCCAATAATTATTATAATATTAATACTATTATAGCAAAGGTTGTTTTCCCTCCAAATGTCATTAGATAAAATCAGATATTCAATTTTTCTTGGCACCAGTTTTCAACATATCCCTGTCCCTACAGACTTGACAACATCACTTTTTCAATTATTTTTTCACTGGTTTTGCAAAAAAGTGTGTTTTGGGGCCCAACTAATCGAAAAAAAATTAAAATATAACCTTAGGTGTTCAAGTTTTTCACCTTAATGGGGAGCAGCAGTCATCGAAAGGATAAATGCAAAAGGAAGATATCCAATAAAGACATTGTGGCATATAGGGAAAGAGACAAAATGGAACACCAAAGAAAAAGACAAGGTATGCTAAATATCAGTCAAGTTGACGATGAATTAGTCGAAGGTAAAATCATAGAGTCAGATACTGAATATGTACAGTTGGGGAATGAAAATGTACCTATTGGAAACGATAATGCCAAAATTGAAAATTTTGAGAATGAAAATTTTGAAGATGAAATGCTACCAATTCATAATCCAAATTGCATAATTGACCATGTCGAACATGATAATGCACAAGAACCTAATGCACAAGAACGTTACATATCTCCTAATTATAATCGACATGAAGGTTCTAAAACACCAAAATGGATAATTGAAATTGATGAAATTATTATTACTAGTTTGGAAGGGAAAAAATTAGAAAGAACCATTCAGTTATAGGCTTCAAGACTATATTAGATGTTTTTTAGCAACAATATAGTGGTAGAGCAATGTTAGCTTTTCATGCACTTATTAAAGATGCAAAAGATGAGACATATGCTTTCCAAATTGAAGATTCGTGTCAATAAAAAGTTAGAAAAAAATGTCATTATTGTGAAGAATCTTTTCAGTGCTCTCAATAGCATTGGAAAAAATAGCAAGGAGAAGGACAACAAAGCTGCTCAAAGGGTTATTACAACCTCTTTGGTAATTCATCATTTGAAAAAGGGTCACTATTACATTTAACATCATTTTTCGACCAAAAATTTCGACCATCAACTAAATAAAATTAGGGTGATCGAAATGTAAAGGCAAAAATTTCATTTTTTTACATATAAGACCCATGTTGGTCAAAATTTTAACCAACACAGGGCTTATACATCCGCAAAGTTCAAAAAACATTTGCCCAATTACGTTTTTCGTGCTTGGGTTCATTTGATGTTTTTGGAGCATTTTTTCATGGTTATCTTTGCATTTTTGCATGGTTTTCTCTAAGTCCAGTTTCGTTTCAGGTTTTCTCCACCCACTTGATTAATGATGCCTGCTAGCCCTAGGAATAATTCGAAAGGGGGCCTTGCATTTGCATCAATATAGGGGGGCAGAATAATAGTTCGAAACTATCGATATTGTCTTTCTTTCATTCTTCCTAATGTGCTTGACTTCAAAAGTTGTTCCATTCATGACCTCCAATCACACCTGCATCTCCGGTGGTCAAGGAGAGAGATTTCTCTTCGAGCATATTTCCATAGGTACATGTGTATTTTTGTTGTAGGTTTTTATAATAATATTGAAGATGGAAGTGAATACTATTACTATCATTATTATTTTTTATGCCAAAGTTCAGCCATTGTTGTGTAATATAAATGGGAGAGTCTCCACTCAAGTGGTTTTTCTCAGTGATGTTTTGATGATAAGTGTTAAAAAGAGTCTAGTTGCAAAAGGAATGTAATGTACTTGTTGTTTCATTTTATTGAAAGTGTGTAGTTGCAGATTTATCATTTGGAATGTTGGTCTATTGTAACAACTATTATACTTTTTGTTATAGTAATGAAAGAAAAGAAAGGAAATGTATATGCAGAAGCTGTAGTTGTAAAAGCTTAGAAGAAATAATAATGACAAATTTTTTGTTTTATAAATATAGTTGTGTTGGCATCATATTTTTCTTGTATTTTTGTTTTAATAATACATAATTATATTGTATCATTTAGATAACAGTTTCATATTCAAAAAAAGAACAAAAAGAAAAAAAAATTGAGTGTGTTTCTCTCTTCAACTCTAGAACATTCAACTTAAACATCAACACATAAAGATAATAATTTGAAATCTAGTGTGTTTAGTGCTTGGAGTTGTACCCTCAATACCTAGGCCATGTGGGCTATAAAACATGATATTCATGTGATTCTATGTTAGATGATGATGATGATAATGAATAATCACCATCTACTACTAGCTCATGTAGTGATAAAAGGTCTTCAATGCACCTCTAACTACAAGTATGTCATGGAAAACTTGTGATGGAGATAACTCCTCAAACTAATAGACTTCATGGAAATTTTTTGATGATGATGACACCTACAAATACTGGACTATCTTCAAAAACTTATGATGAAGATGGCACCTAAATTTACTAGACTATAATTGAATTGATGTACTTTGGATCCTTCACCGAAAGTCTCTGTCATTTTGTTAGAAGATGATTTATCTTCTAGTTCAACTAAAAGAATCTCTCTCTTATATTTGAACATTACATTTAATTGTTGCATTGCAATTAGGTCTTCCTACAAGGGTTTCCATTTGGATGAATAACAAACTTGTTGGTGTTTTAAAACTACTAAGCAACAAAATGTTTAATACCAAGATGACAATACTCACACAGTCTAAAGACTAGCCAATTCTTATTATCAATTGTATGTGCACACCATTTGGGCCAAACTTCTACAAAACCAAGGGTGGTTTTCTACTCTTTTGGCTCTGCAATACCAAGGTGGGTATACCCAGGGATGATACAAGACTGAGAAAACTGTATGAGAATTATCTTAGTTTCATTCTGATTCTCATCTCAAATTCTCCAATACATTTACAATTCTTGATACTTTAATAAACACATCCCATAAAATAGATATGGCCAAAAATCTTCTATAGGTCTGCAGATGTTCTCAGCAATAATGGCTAACTAAAGCTAAAATATTCCATGCAATCAAGTAGAGGCCAACTTTGAAGATCTATAGGAAATAAAAGTAAAGTTGATTATAATTCTACATTTTGACAATCATGTGTGACACATTTCTCTTTCAACTGGATTAAATTTGATCAGTGCCTAATCCATTGGGGTTCAGAGTCTACTACAAATCTCTAGATCTAATTTGTTGCCTTACAACAAATTTTATCAGCAATTCTTATCAAAAAATTTCATTCAAAATCCTTTCCACTACTGCAGCAACCTTATCAAATTCATCAAAGCTTTTACTTAATCCATTGAATTAACAGCCATGATAAACAGATATACAACCTAATTGAACTGCATTCAATTGCATAAGCCTTTACTTATACAACATCAAGATAACCAAGTAATCAAAAGGAGACAAAGTTCAGAAAGAACTGATATGGGGACAGTTCATAATTTGTATTCATTTTCCTTGAAAATTGTATACAATTTACAATAGACTCAGAATGACCTTCAGAAAGAAACACAGATCATTCTATATTCATGTATTCTCAAGATCTAATAGAGAAAATACATCACAAATTTTTGCTCAAAAATGGTGGACCAAAAATAGACTAAGTGTATCACTTAGCAAATAGAATTTAGACCTTTTCTCTTGCCCTAGAATTTCACTTATATAGTGTGAAATGCAACAAGCTTCAGGCTAAGAGAAACTAACAGGTGTCTTTTACAAGGAATATCTACATACACCTATCACAAAATGACAAAACTATGGGTAACAGAAGATATTGAAATCAAATCATTCCTTTCAGTGGGTCAACTTCTGTTACATGTTCTGATGTTGTTGAGTTGGCTATTGATCTGATTTATCTTCATATGTAATTGTTAAATTAGCCAATGATGAAGTTTGTTCTGACGAGGGCACATTAACCTCCACCCGCAGGCTTCCACCACCTCCATTCTACATGGTAAGGACAACTTCTAGCTTTTCCTTTTCTTTAATTGTATTGGCATCTTGTGGTCCCGGTTCTGCAACTAAAAGTTATAGGTTTTTCTTGTCTTCTTCTTCTGATTGGGTTTGAGTAGTGATGGTATCAATGATTTGGAATTCCTCACCCTACACCTCATCACTATCAGTTTCATCTACATCAAACTATTCACTAGAAGGCATTTTTGCCATCCACCTATCAAATAATGTGTCATCTGGCCAATTGAATTGCAAAATATCCTTCTATTTCTTTATTATATAATCAGCCTCATTATCAATATCAACAAATTCTTGTTTTAAAGAATCAAAGAATATTTTGGCTTTCACCATTTCTTTTGTTGTGGTGGCCCACCGTGCATGCCATGTTTCATTTATGACTTGATTCATTCTTACACAGAATAAATCATCAAGTTCCTTCGCCCATTCCTCTTTGCTTTTCAAACTATTTTTCTTATCTAGGGCATGAGGAAATAAATTGAATTTTTGGCTCTTATATTTGTCTAAGTAGCCTATTATTATCTTCTATAAATGTATCCTTTTGCTATCAAAATCAGCAAGATCAGAAACAATGTCAAAGGTTTTATCAATCTGATCATGAGAATTATTTATAATAGATAGACACAATAAGGTTATTGCTTTCTCCCTTCTCACCCATTTGTTCACAATAGGCTTTAGAGCCTCATCATTTGCTTTTAACTCCTCCTAGATGTTGATCACCCTAGCCAATTGATCATGGATTAGTGGTCATTCAACCTTGTTTCCTAGATATGTAAGAGTTGTTCTTAGTTTATCTTCATATTTAGATTCCAGCTCTACATGTAAGGCCCACAAATTACTCTTTTCTTTTTCAAAATCTTCAACAGTGTAATACTGTGGCCCTTGGGGTGTGTCTGGTATTTCAATGAGGGCTGTAGATTTGAAAGGTTCAACAGGGGGGTGAGGGTATGTTATTTTAGGCCTGGTGGATTTTCCTAGTAGCTTGTTCTCAAGCTCAACTCTCCTTTTTACCTCTTTATTGTAGGCATCCACAACTGCCTCATATTTACTTTGTAATTCAAACATTTCCTTTTCCTCCCTTTTAGCAGTAGCCAAGGCAAACTGAGAATAATCCACATTCATGTGGACTGCCTGTATGTGTGAGGTATCAGTAATTTTCCTCACAATAATATTTCCTATCAGTCCTGAACCATCAGGCTGTGCTGATATAATCTTGGATCCTCTTCTTAATGACCACATAACAAGAGCAGCTTGATCATCACTAAAAGCAGTCCCTACAAATTCCTTTTTGTTTGGGTCTTGTAAATACAGTCTATTAGAAACAAAGTTGAAAATCAATGCATGTACAATATCCCAATTAGGCAACAATAGTATGTTAGAATTTTTTACCATTTGCCTGCCCTCCTCAAGGGTAATGTTCTGGAATTCTTGCATCATTTGCTTCTTTATTTGGTTTTGGATGGAGGCTTCATCCATTTCTAGATGCTCTATTTTCATGTTCTTACATCTTTCCTCAAAATTGTGGATGTTTGCCCTCCAAGAAAATTGATGGAAAGCCCTAGACCTTACAAAACTGTCATCTGACAAAAATTGTTGGCTGGCTTGTTCCAAAATAGGGTCCAATTCCCTTCCCTTAAAATCAGCTACAGTCAGCTCGAGGCTTGGCATAGGAGGTTCCTGGGAGTTCCCTTCATTGATCTCTGCTTGAGTGAAAAAAACTCCCCCTTGTGATCCAATTTCTTCAATTTGCTCAATAGTGAGCTGCTCCTCCTCGGTTCTCAAAGGGGCATGTGAAGGTGAATACTCCTCAACATGAGAATCCTTCTCTCTTACTATTTGCCTCCTCTTAGGGGAGGGCTCAGTAGGCCTCTCTTCCAAAACCCTACTAGTGGACTCAATTATTTGTTTTCCTTTGTCCACTATATTCTTTTTATTTTGAACAATAGTATATCCCAACCTTTTTTGGATAGTTAATTGACCTGCCCTTATATTGGGAGTAAAACCCAATCTTCCCATTACTTCCTTGGCCTTATCCGGGTAGAACCTAATAAAGAATTGCTTCTTTTCAATCATTGCCTCTATTATTTTAGGAAAATTACTCATAAGTTTTCTCATCTTATCTACATTTGTAACTGCATCATCCAAAGGACTATAATCTAGATCAAAACAATGAATAAAATCCAAAATTTTAGAAAAGACTTTTCACTTTTATTTCCTAGTCTCTTGCTCCTGCAAGGAGTACTCATTCCTTATTAAGTCTTTAGGAAAATAAAATTCATGCTCAATTTTACCAAGCTTAATTCTCTGCCTCAGAGCCAAATGATAAAATCCTTCAGAATCACAAAAATGAGGATGGGAAGTGGCCATCTTAGAAGGATTCAAAATCTTGTGCAGAGAAAGCCAACCTCCTTTTGTGATTACAAAATGATGAGCCACTGTGCAAGTAGGAAAAATTAACCCCTTTTGTCTTTTCAATAGAAGGGCTTCGTCCACTCTTCCCAACTGCAACAATATCTCAACAACTCCTACCTTCAAAGGCACTTGGTAGGGTAGTACGTGAGGGCTTCCTTTAAAACCATATATTCTAAATACAGTAGAAATAGAATATGGAGTGACATCTCCCCAATTATGTGAAACTTTCAAACCACTTGGGTTGTCCATAGGCCTAATGAGATTCATTAATGCTTTGGAGATTCTGGGATTGTCCCTTAATAGGAGGCATCTCAACTTTGAAGCAAAATACCTATCAAACCTGACAAAACTAGCATTCTCTGCATTCCAAGTTATATCTGCACTCCACAATTGAACTGTTAATGCTTCCCCCCTCTCTTCTCTGTCTAATTCTATTTCTTTACTAAAATATGTTACTCCCTTGAATAAGAACATGTGCATTAACAAAGAATAATGGCCAAAAGTTTTTTCCACCTTACCCTTAGCAATTCCAATCAGTCCAATGAGAATCTCCTCTAACTAAGTAAGAAGAAAAATCAAAAATTATATCCACACCAAAAGAGGAAATCTGAGTAATCATATACATAAAATCCATAGGCATGAACTCTTCTTCATCTCTCCCAAAAACTTTACACAAGGACCTATATATTTCTATAGCCCTAGAATTGAAGTATGCCCTTTTGAAAGGCTCCCTGGAGGATGTTGTTATTGCTGGCAGTGTTCCAATTCTACCTATGTGTGCGCTCAGTGCTCCTTGCCTAATTGCATCTCTCTTAGACATATACTCATTTTCTAACCCTTTCAAATCAATGGGCACATGATAATCAGTAACAAGCCCTAAACTGAAAGCTTCCCTAATCTCGTCTACACTGATTGTAATCAAGATTTCATCATCAGTTCTCCTCACTACCCTAAGGGCTTGGTTGTAATTCTTAGCTACAGCTTCCAAAAGATCATAATCCATGAAAACACTGGGAACCACCATTTTCCCTAGACCAAAATTCCAGATGTTTTCATGTGGGGCAAAAAGGTTCCTCTCTAAAAACAATTTTTTGAATAAAACAAGACCAGTCTGTGAAGTTGTTGCATCCCTAACCCAATTTCCTTTGTCATACAGCCCATCTGCTATTTTCAGCCTAGGGTTTAATGAACTTAGCCTCTTAACTTCTACAGTTTCAATAGTGGAAGAAGGGGGTAGTTCAAGAAAATCATCATGGACATTCCTATCCAAATAGTTCTCTTGACCAAAAAATGCTTTCTATTTTGGAGCCATTTTAATTAAATCTTGAAGGAATTGAAACAATAGGAGGATTATAATACAAGTACTTACTTTGAATTTTTCTCTAGTTCTTCTCAGTGTTACTGCAATCTTTTTGCGAACAAACTGCTTCACAATCTTACCAAATCTAGCACGGTCTTCTCAACAACTATTTCTGGTTAGAAATGCTTTGAATCTTTGTTCGAGTATGGTGGAATTAAGAAAATCTTCTGTGTTATACTCTATTTTTCTTCACATGTGAAGCTTTCATCTCTCATAAATGCACAGGGTGGCATCACCTTCTATATTCAAATTTACAGCATGGATTTACAAAAAATCCTACAATCCAGAGATGCAAGCAAAGATGACTCATGTTCCTCTTGACAAGCTGGCAGTCAACCCAATGAAAATTTTCCATGTGTACCTTTCCTTCATTGTTGGTGCCTCTGAACTGGACCCACAGAACTCTGAGGTCACGTGTCACTTAGGCGCTATCTCGCTATACATAAAGAGTGAGCACCTTGCCATCATGAGATAGCACCCATCATTGATCCTAATTTGATCATGTCGATGACATTTGATGCATTGCTCAAAAGAAATATGGTGGGCCCCTTGTCACCATGTTGCTATTCGTAACCTTCGTGCAAATCGCCATAGCGAGATAGCGACGATCATGGATCTGAGATAGATCTAACGATCAGTCTTTCATATATTTTGTGAATAGGGCATGGGTCCAATCATTGATGACATGATGAAATCTTGGCTATATTACCTGCTGCTTGGGGCCCATATTTGTTTATTTCTTGGTCGGGTGCTATGTTGCTAACGACAAGAAGAACAAGTTCCTGATAGCGACATAGTGAATCCCGGTGTCTTTTCTTTTCTCAGCATATACATGTAGCCCATTAGATGCCAACGTGTTCCAAAGCTTTATAATTGATATCTAATGGAGTACTTTCTGGGACCCACTTACTCTAAAAAGTTGTTGCAGTACTACTTTCCATCTGGGTGCTATGTTGCTAATGGCGAGAGACACCAATTCTCTGATAGTGACATAGAAATTTTTGGTGACTCATCAAAATTCAAGGTTGAAAAGATAAAGGCAAGTGAAGTCATAAATACCCTTGTTAATGCATCTAACACATAATAAAATAGCACATGCACCACGCAGCCTGAAAAAACTTACGATCATTGAAAATTTTAAAAGTGACTTCCGACCATTATTTTTGGTGAAGGCATCATGTCGCCAACAGTGAAGTGCCGAATTTCTCTGATAGCGACAAAGTGACTAATCAAAAAAGCTAAGATTTCTGTTGATACCTTTTGTACCTCAATGTTGTAATTCCTTTTTAGGTTCTGACATGTCTATTGCAAACGTGATGAAATATCTCTGAAACAATACAATCTCTAATCACCATATTTCCACTTGACAGTACCACTTTTCAACTTAGTGGTGGTCTCTATGTTGCTATGGGTAAAATACTTGTATCTTTTCATAGCGAGATAGCGATTGCCGTAGATCTTTTAGGGATCAAGCGGTTTCGACAAAAATTTGCTTCAAAGACCTAGAAAATATGACTTGGCTAGAAACACTATTCACCATAGGTGGATCCCAATCTGAATTCTTCTATACCTTGGACAAACAAATTCAATTATGTAAAAATTCAGACCAACAAAACTATCATGGAAAAATTGTGATGAAGATGCCACCTACAACTATTAGACTATCATAAAAAAATTGTGATGAAGATAACATTAAAAAATATTGGACTATCATGTGTACAAGTCACAAAATGATTCCAACATATGAAATTAAGTTTACTACATAGAATAGTGATGACTAAATTTCCATGCCCTCCAAATTTGGTGGTTGTAACATTTATACCAATTTCATTTGTGGGATACACACTCTTGATAAGTTAGTTAGCCTTGTAACTAAGGTTGATGGGGAATGTTGACACATGCAACCTGAGCATGAGTTTGAATTTGGTATTTCCTTGGAGATATTTACTTATTTTCCAAATAGAAGGTATCATCTCCATTTTGTCTGTCATGATAAGTTGTCACAGGTTTTTTGAATGAATTTATTTTCTTATGTGTATTTCTTCTCATAGAATGAACAAAACTTATCAATGCTCCACCAAAAGCCATAGAAGGAACAACAATCTAAAGTTTGGGCTTGTTGCTGCCAGGATCTCCTCCCTTTCCAAAGAACCCCAAATAGAAAAAGCAAACAAAAAAATTCAAGACCATTTAAGCTTTACCCAATAATAATATCCCAGGAGTCCAAGAACAACATTTGACTACAAGGGTGGTGACGAGAAGTGTGGGGCAGCATCCCTTCAGACCATATAAATTCTTCTATAGTTCATGTTTTGAATGCCATAAAAACCTAGAATTAACATTAGAATCCATGGTTTGAATAAATTAAAATTCTTAGAATCAATCAATACAAAATCCATGGTTTGATTGCTCTAAAAACTTAGGAACAGTACTAAATTTCATGCTTTGAATGCAATAAAGACTCAGAGTAGTCATATAATGTTTTGTAACTCAACATTGCACTCTTCCCTAGAACATCCAACATAAAACCCTAGGTCACATTGCACTCTTCCCTGGAACATCCAATATAAAAGTCAAAACTCATAAACAAAAAATCAATCAATTTCATTTCTAGGGCTTTTATAATTCCTCAATAAAGTTTGACTCATGAGGCTTCACCAATATGTCACTTTAATGACTTATATAACTATTTTTTGTGTTTGAATTAAGTTATGTCATTATTAAAGGCATACTTTTCCATTAAATATAATGGCTCCTCAATAATACTTTATGAAGATAAGTAATAAATTCACAATATAACCATTATAAATAGCTTTATTATTGTTACTATAATTTTAATATCTCATTGATTACTCATCATCTCTCTGTCTCATCTGAACCAGTTGGTCAACCATTGCTTCCATCACACAACCAAATGTCTTACTAAAAATATTAATGGTTCTCTCTATTAACTCCTAACCTACTATAACTAGTAATTCCCTGAATATTTGATAAAATTAGTAGTGCCAAGGGTCATCACTGCGTTGAGATCGGTCTAGGTGCCTTGCCAAATGTAGAAATGTTGGATACATAACTTACTATAAATTGTAAGTGTGCCTAACTAAAACAAATGAGGAGCAATCGTAAACACTTTTGTACTATAGAAGGGAAAGATCCTCTTGTTTTGCCAGATGAGGCCCTCTAGCCATCAGCCTTAACCTATGAGGGCCAATAATAGGTCAATCCAAACATAAACCATGGCGAGCTAAAATGAGGACATTACACTTTATAACCAATCCTACTTGTCAAAAAACACAGAGGACACTTCAACAAACACTTTGACGAGGCCTCTTAACTTCAGCGAGCTCTATTCATCTTTAGAGATTCCATTTTTTCATCACCAAATCTCCATTAAATGATCTCTTGCTTCTCATGGAGTTCCTATATTAGAAGCTTCATACATAGTATCACTTCCATCATCTACAATAGCTGGTGATAATCCAGATGTAACCAATGCATGATTGCCAACTAAAGAAATACTAGAGCCAATGTTGAGATCTAACTCCACAATAATAGCTAATGAGTTTCCATGTTTTTTTATCAATGGGTTAATCTATTGAATTATTATAAAATTTATGAGTCAATAAAAAAAACTCATCAAATCAAGCTTGGTGTTATTCTCAATTATAACAACAACCATTTAGGCCAACTGTTCATAAACTACATATTGATATTTGGTTGAAACTCAATAGTTTGGATGGTGAATTTGATAATGTTTTTATGGTTGTAGAAGAAGAACTCATTTTTAGCATATCCTTGCTCAAAATAGTTTCCACAAAAATTAAGATCCACCAAATATTCTACACCTCAAAATAGAAAACAATCAAATGATGCTAGTTGTGCACACCATGTTTACTTTGGTTCTAATTATCTTCCTACCAAATAATAGTATAGGGCTTTTCTATAAAACAATGCTACTAGCTGCCACATTTCTAAAATGATCAACTGCATGCCACTATCGACTATACTCTTGCACCTATGCTTGGTGCAAGCACTAGTATATATATAGTACTTAAGATACCACTGAATATCTAAATCATTGTTTTTCAAAGAAACTATAAGGCATAATTCGAGTGAATTTAAATATTCGAAGAAATTCTTGAGTGCAGATGTTTCAATTCCTTAGTGTCAAAACTTGAATATATTTCATGCTTATCATTTCCTCTAGCAGTTCTTACGTAAAACATCATTAAAATAATTGTTCCCTTTGACAACGTCAAAGAGTGTATATATACAATATTTTTGAAGTTATTTTGTGCTAAATAAACCTTTTGTGGTCAAGTCTTGTAAATATCTTGGTTGGTACAACTACAGATTTCTTACTGGCTTCGTACTAGTACCCAAGATTAACATTGATGACATTAGTAGAATTCCAAGTTTTGCTCTTGTATTCCTATTAATTGTACTTGATTGTCGAATATGTTAAAGAAGAAACAAATGCCAATTAATCTACAAACTGTAACTGACCTGAATTGCTTGATGTATTTTTTTAATGTTGAGATGCATATACTGAGAATTTTTTGTTGTTGCAGGCCAAGCCACAGCTAACAGACAGATCAAAGCTTCCAACTATTGTGGATCCTGTGATTAAAGAGTTGCTGAACTTGAAATATCTTCAGCAAGTAAGTTGCATGTAAAATATTTCTTTTGAAGGGAATTGACATTATTTTTAAAAATACATTCAGTTTATACAATTTTACTCATGTTTTGGTGGATAAAAACTTAACATTCTTCCACATTTCTTGCCCATTTTATTACATATCTGAAATAAGACATAATCTTGCCATTTTCCAATAGCTAAATGTCTTTAACTGTGATTGGAATTAGGCATAAAATGTATTTTTTAGGTTAGATTGTCAGCTAGTTCTGGTTGATCACCATTTGAAAATTAGAGGTGCTAATCCATTCATTGAAGATAAAATTTATAGTGTACTACATATCATCACACTTACCCAAAAAAGTTGAGCCAAACATTTGATTATCTGGATTGAAATTCATTGTCCACTTCATAATCTTAGCAAGAAGAACACCATAAGTTCTTTTGAACCAAGTATTTATGATGAAGCAAGAAGGAAAGAAAAATGGAAAAATGTGTTGAGTCGAGAGATAGACATTGGAAAGAAAGCCATTGATTATAAAAAGTATTAAGATCAAGTTTAAAAATAATGTTTTAATTGACAAGCACAAAGCAAGATTAGTAGCTAAAGAGCAAAAAAATTTCCTTGTACATCCGTGCACTATCTCCATGATTCCATGTTTGGTTCTTAGCCTCTTTGAAATAACCACATGATCGATGATTGCCAAATAGTGACAACATACTATGTGGAAAGGCCCTTTCTAGATCATATTTCAATGCAACAATTTATCAAACGATGGCACTTTGAGGGGACAATGATCATCTTCAACCATGTGACTTTGGCTCATTACTTCAAATTTAATAGAGGATATAGAAACTTACTGACTGTAAACAACAGGTATGTTCTTAGAAAAAAAACCCATACTCATTGTAAACAGCAGGTATGGACTTAATGCATATTTCATGAGTTGCGGTTCATAAAAACCCATACTCATCAACTTGAATTTTTTGTTTAATACCCAATTCATTGAGGTGATGCTTACAATTTGAATTCATAACAACCATTTCTCATCAACTTAAATTATTTTTTTAGTACCCATTGCATTGACATGACACTTACAAGGTTGAAGTATTGCAACTTCCTAGAAGGTCTGCCTACTCAATTCCATGATGGTCTAACTTTCCTTGATCCTTGGGAGAATGATGCAAGAGCATCAAGGTCAAGGTTGAAAGCATGAGAAGACATTAAGGTCTCAAGATAACCAACATGACCATGTTAGAACATTTGATGTAATAAGACCCTATGAAGGTCCTTTTTGATATATTTGTAATCATTTTAGTTACATTTGAAAACATTAATTAACAAAAACCATATGTGCAGATATAAACATTAATCACAACATGCCCAATTTATCTGTAGGTATATTTTCCTTTGAAGAAAGACCACGCCTGACAAAATGAATCTAGAAGAAAATAATGAGACAATGGTTGCATTGTGGGCTCAATTCTGAAGAAAACCTAATAAATGTTATTGTCCTTTCAAAAAGTGTAAGGGTTTAAAGAATCGAAGAATTCTAATCACAATAGCCCAGAGTCATTGTAGGCAATATGGTCATGTTGAAGGGGGCTGTGATTTTCATCCAATACTGAATGTGGATTTCCTACTAGAGGAACATGGAGGTGTGAATATCCAAGCTGAGGATAACGCTCCCATGGAAGAAGATGATAATGTGCTAGAGGACATGATTAAAGAAGATGGTATTGGGGCAAGTGATGAAGAGGCTCACAATGATGGTACTAGTGAATCTAATAATAATGATGAAGATGGTCTTGATATATCTTTACTTGAGAAGGCACACGAGCCCTTATACCCAGGCTCCCAAACAACTCTACTATCAGCTATAGTGTTGTTGGTGAACTTAAAGGTTATGAATAGCATATCCAATGTAGAAATGTCACGTATGCTAAGGTATGTCATTTTTTTCATCTTCAAGGTTAGCATACAATTACTATTCATAATATTAACAATGCATATTTGTTGTTGTAGGTTGATTAGTGAGTTTTTGTTACCACCATCAAACATTTTTCCTCATTCGTACTGAGAATTATCTAACATTATGGATCAGATTGGAATGAAGTATCAGAAAATACATGCATGTCCCAATGATCACATTCTATATCATAAACAACATGAATTTGCAACAGAATGTCCTAATTGTCATGTTAGTAGATATCGATCAGATCAAATAACAAAAAAAGTGCCTCACAAGGTTCTTCGGTACATTCCCATTATTCCATGTCTGGAATGGTTATTCAGGTGTGCTAGCTTGGCACAATTTATGGATTACCATGCATGCAATAGAAGCCAGGATGACATTATGTGAATGCCTGTTGATGGTTTTTCATTTAAAGAGATAGAAGAAACATGGTCACACTTTAAAGAAGAACCTCATAATCTGAAACTTTCATTGGCGGCGGATGGTGTCAATCCATATGGAGATATGAGATCTGTTTACTCAGTATGGCCTATTTTTGTTATTAACAATAACATTCCTCCGTGGATGTCCATAAAGAGGGAGCACATAATATTGTCAATGATTGTGCCAGGTATTTTTTTTTTATAGTTATCTAAATTAATTTATAAATAGTGCATGAAAATGGTTATAATAATTACGTAATGTTTATGTTCATTCAATTGCTAGGTAAATACCAAGTTAAAGATATGAACGTGTATATTGAGCCCCTAATTGACAAGTTGTTGAAGTTATGGAATGGCATCACTATGTATGACATCTCTAGACCGATAGGACATCGACAATTTCAATTCCATGCAATGCGTGTATGGACAATACATGATGCCCCTGGGCTAACTCATTTTTGCGATATGTTATATTATTAAGATCACATATTTTTAGTCTATTATAGTGCTTTCACATTACTATCAAATGCTTAAGTTGTGCATGATAATTGTACATGATCCAATTATACATGATGTTTTAAGTCTTCATACAAAGGGAAAATTTGCATGTCCAGTTTGTGGTTCGAAGATGAAATGTCATCATTCGAGAAGTTTAGGAAACCAGGTGTTTGATGAGTTTAGACACTTTCTCCACAATAATCATAGGTGTCAAATTGCTGAAAAAAATCTTTTCAATGGGAAATAAGAGACATCATCAAGGCCACAAAGAATGACACCTCATTTATGGAAGTTGGAATATGATCAACTAAATCATCGAGGTAATATCCAATTTGTTGTCCAAAGTTTACAATTTGTATTTCGATATTGTCTTATATTTACTAATGTTGTAACTGATGCTCATGAAGGTCGTCAAGGCATCAATGACCAACTTCCTAGAGGAATGAAAAGTTATCCTACTCAATTTAGTAGATTACCATACTACAAGGATCTCCCAATCATGCATTTGTTTGATGCTATGCATATTGGAAAGAATGTAACAGAGACACTATGGAAAATGTTGGATGGAAGGTGTGATAGAGAAAAAATTGCTAAAATTTGTACTTACATTCATGAATCTAATCATGCACTAAAAGTTTTCATTGAATCAAATAGGAATGGAGATCACATAAATACAAGTGACCTTCCTTGGTTATTAATGGAGCAACAAAGTGATGCATTAAAAGAAGTCATAAAAAAATTTAAAAAATTTCCAATACAATTTGCTGCAAATATGGGTTGAAGACACATGATTGGCATACCTTCCTCAAGGTAATTCATGTTTTCTATTTATAGTGTATTTGTTAGATTGAATGTAGTACCAGTTGCATTATTTAATAATAAATTGAAATGATCATTTTTGAATGATTGCAATTCGTCCTACCTCTATCCCTTCCACGATAGTTTGACAATAGTATTAAACAAGTTATATATAATCTTGGAAAATACATGAGGTTAGAAGAGTGTTTTTTCTTAGATTTGTAGCTTTTTATTTGAAATCTATTGTATAATTTTATTTGAAATCTCCTCTATGTGTTTTTGCATGTTGAATCTCATTTAGGTGGTTATCATCTAAAGAAATTGATAAAAAAGATATAAAATATTGGAAGAGAAAAATTTCACAGCTTATGTGTGAAATGCAAAAGTGTTTACCTCCAACGTTTTTCAATGCTCAAGAACACTACCTCATACATCAAGTTGAGGAGATTGAATTGTGTGGACCTATACAAGCTAGATCAATGTGGATGGTTGAGAGGCATTTGAAATTTATGAAGGACTTGGTTCAACAAAGAGCATGTCTTGAGGGTTCTATGATAGAAGGATATATGATATACCAGACCATGGTGTATATCAGTGAATATCTTCCAAAGTTTGCAGCAAGTATCCATCTAGATCGCATTTGGGATCCCAACCGTAATGACAAATTCAAAGGGGAGTACTTGACGGGGAAAGGTAGATTGAGGAGGGTGAGAGGTAATTATAATTTTTTTTTTGTAATTTAATAATTCTTATCCATCATCAATATATATAAGTTGTTTCTAACTGGTGTAATTGTCTTCTTTATAGTTGGTCATGAGTGGGATGCACTACACTTGTATATTGCAAACAATCTTGATTGGATGACAGTGTGGATTGAACAGTCTCAAGAAAATGGTTGCTCATTAACATGGGATGGTGTTGCATCGTTGGTTAAAGAAGCTCATTGTAATGGAAATCCCAATGTTACGCCAATGGTACTTGATCTAATATATGGCTTAAGAGATACAAAGGTATGCATAAGATTACTAATCATTAGACATAAGTTTAATATCAACTCACAGATCAATGAGAAGATTCTTGACATGTTTGAATAATTGCAAGTCAAATAGCACAAAGCTATGTACTACCATGGTTATAAATTTCACACACAAAAGTTAGATGAAATGAAGAAAACGTGTGATTCCAGGATAAGTGTTGTCTTCGTAGTCACCAATATTTCATCTAGAACTAACATACATCCTCAACAATCTAAAAATCGATACTATGGCATTTTGGATGCTATACTTGAGTGTGACTTTAATTCATTCAAAATAGTTCTATTTTTTGTCAAATGGTTTAGGTTACGACTGAATTGAAATGATCCTGATAGGACCATTATTGAACACAACAGTGGATTTACTATGATTAATACAAGGTCATTTGAGCTAGTCGGAGATAAGCCCTATGTTCTTCCAAGTCAATGCGAGAAAGTGTTTTACTTTGGTATTCCAAAAAAACCAGGTTGGTCATTTATTGTTAGACATGACCCAAGAGGAAGGCCGATAAAGTATAATGTGATCGAAGAAGAAGATATTGAAGAAGCACAAGAGGAAGTAAATGATTATCAGGAACAATAGTTACCCAGTGATGAAGAAGAAGAAGATGGTGATGATTTTGGTCACGCTAACAATAATGGTGATAATGATGATGATGATGCTGATGACGATCATGATCATGGTGATGAAGATGGTGATGATCATGGCGATGATGGTCATGATGATGATAGTGATCAAGAGGATGATGATGGTGATGAAGATGGTGGTGGTGATGAGGACAATCAAAATGGCGAGTACGATGATGGTGATGATGATGATGATGGTGATGATGATGATGATGATGATGATGATGATGATGACATGGATGATAATCATGATGATCAATGAAATCTTCAGGTACGATCAATGTCAACTATGATGGGGTCTTGTATGACCAAATATTTCTTTCCAAACCATATGTGCACATATAAACATTAAGTAGAACATGCCAAATATTTTTTTAGATATAAAAATTAGTTATGCTAAATTTTTAACTTAAGACAAATAGTTTACATATACAATCTACTTTATTATTAATATTTTTTTTGGTAAGTCTATTACTTTAATTTCGCTGCTGATTTCTAAGACTTACTAATTTTTTTCACAGGGCAATATGGATGCACCATGTCAGACACCTTCAGTAGAGGTAAACATTAATTATTGTAAATTTTAATGTTAATATAGAAAAAAATGTCCTATTATTATGTTCTTTTCTTTATGGCTTTGGAGTTATTTTGATGAAAGTATATGAATATTTGATGTCACAACTGATAGGAAAAAGCTACAATGATTACTGATCAAATGCAATCTAAAATATGGGCATCATATCTACATGACATTGGCCTTAGTACCGACCCTGTATTCATCACCCAAAAAAATACACAAAGATACACTGATGAGCTTGTTCAAATTATCATCAAGGGTGATAGAAGTAAGGAGAAAGAGGCATTGAGAATAGAATTGGACCGTAGAATCCAATCTTTGAAAGTAAGCACTAATTTGACTAAAGCAATAATAGAAGTTCAATAGATATTAATATTTTATAGTATCTTATGGATCACGATCTCTGATTTTATGTGTTCTTGTATAGACATATGTGCTAGTTGTGACATCACATGCTGAACATGGTCAAGGTTGTTTCACTGCACCTTCGTGTAAGTAACACTTTGTTTGTTTTGATCAACATTATAACACTTACCTTTTTTTTTTTCAACATTTCTTGCTAGTATCCCATTTGATCTTCATCCATTGCAAATCTTTGCTAATAATATTCTATTCTTCAACTCATGATGAAGTGCGGACTCCTCCTTCGGTTGGCAGTCCACTATTGTCTGTTGCATTGTCAACAACAAGGACCATGCAAACATCATCGTCTATGCCTAGTAGAACTGGTAAAACCTTATTTTGCTATATTTTGTAATGTCTTTCTACAAGTTGATGAACAATGAAGTAACACATTAGTGCTTAAATGATGTCTACAGAAGCTTGCATACACACACCACGCATAAATACATACATACATACATACATACATATATATATATATAGCCACACATAAAGAGACATGGACATAGGTAGGGAGGTAGACCAATAGAGAGTAGTACTACTGAAGCTGATCCATTTCTTCGAGCAGTTCGTGTGATTACTACTAGTTCGTATGAAGGGACATTGTTGTTGAATAAGAAAACTATCTTTCCATTAAGAGAATGAAAGCTTCCAGGTGCTTTAAAATTGATATTTTTTAAAGTTTAAATTTAGTTTACTTTTACATTACTCATTTTGGACTGATAAATCCTTTATGTTTTTGTAGGTAATAATGTTTTCTTTGAACATCTTTTTCATATGACATTGAGACTGTTTGGACCCACCATACATAAAAGGTACGTAGTTTCATATCATTGTTACATAATTTTTATTTTCTTCTATTTATTGTAATATATTAAAGTTATTGATCTAACAATCTATTTGTTTTTAAAAAGGTGGAATTTACAAGCTAGGGAATTAAAAAATCCACTGATTGCATCCATTGAGGAGAAATTTGGGAAAAACATTTTTGACATTGGCCTACTTCTGAAAGAGCAAAAAAGCATATAAAGACTGTGAGGGATCAATATAGAAGGGGTCTTAAGGATAACCCAAAGTACGACCATCCTCCTATGATTCCACCAATAGTGGAAGAAATAATAGAAGATGCACAGGAGAAAAGGCTATATGAAGATAGAGATAATGAAGCAGCACAGGGCAAAAAGAGGCATATCATTATAGTATTAAGTACATTGTAATCATGCACTAATTATTGATATTTGTAAATATATAATCTAAGATGTTTGAAATTGTTCATAGATTGTAGGACACATCTATGGCTACAAAAGCGAGAATAGAAAAGGTTGGCCAACACAAACTTGGCTCTGGTGGCTATATGAATCTGCAATCTCGACTTGTAAGTAGAGCAATGAATTTTGTTTTTTTTTTTAATAAAATGTTGCAAACATTTTTTTTAAATGAAACCATACATGGAAAACTGACATTATCAAGCAAAAACCATAGGGTAGAGATTTCAATGTGGAGGTCACAGATGAAGATAGAAAAATTACCTTGAAGGAAGGCTATAAAGTTGTGGTTGCATGCCTACGTGAAGAATCTATAAGCCTTGCCCAAGAATCTAGTGCACCAAATGATATCTCACAGGTAAATTGGTCAAATGAAAAGTAAATGAAATTAAATAGTTGAGAAGATTCTTTTTTGGTATTAGTTTTAAACGTAAATTGACTACATAACGATGTGCATAACATTTTACTGCAGCCTTCATATCCTACTATGGAACCTACTCCTGATGAAGGCCATGATGTGCATTATAGTGGTGGAGGTATTAATTTGCTATTGGAAATTAATTATGCAATTGTGAATACAATTTAACATCTTCAATTGGAATTTGACATGTATCCTTTTTTTTGAATATTTTAGAGCATGTTGAACATCACACTGAAGGACTGGACCATGTTCCAAGTGTTCAACATGTTGACGCGGTGGCAGATCAAAATGTTAATGTACATGATGTGGCATTGTCAGGTAAGAAAAATGCATTTTATGTTGTACTCATACTTAATTAAAAACTTGTAATAGTTAGAAAAAGAAAAAGGGTATGCCAATTTATCGCATTCACTTGTTCTTGCAACAGAGCCCCCTTTAGTGCAGCAACCTCCTACTCCTCCAAAGAGAAGGAGCCATCATAATTTGACATTACATGTGCTAGAAGAGGAGGAGAATGAAGCAGATATGGATGTCCCTATGAGCACTTTTCTTAAGAGAGCTCAGAAAAACAGAAAAAAGAAATGATGTTTTAAAAATCTTCTTTGATAAACCTTGTTGGATAATGAAAGAACTTTGTTTTAAGTAATTATGTGTGAATGATGCGTATTAATACAAATTTTTATTTTATGTTAATGAATATTGTTATGTGTTAATGAAGTTTTGATTCGTATTGTGTATTAATGATTTTTATATCATATTAATGAATGTTATGTGATTGTATTGATTGAATGTTATAGTTCGTAAATGGATGAATGAATGAATGAAGTATGTAATTAGATGATAATGGGTACTTTAGATTGATGTTAGGGGGAGGGGGGTGAGGCCAGATGAGCTTCCACCTTCATGTGATTGGCCTTGTTAAGTAGAGAATATTATAGTATTCTTGAAACCAAGTGAAGCTAAAATTTGTTAAGTCTTCAAACACACATTCCAATTCTCTTTAACGAGACTGAAGTTTTTTCGCTTGTAATAGTCTCATTGCAGTCATCTTTTGGTTTCGTGAACATATAGTTCTTGCTTAGTTTAAAACCCAATTATTAGATATTTGTCCACATTGGAGTTAGTTTGGCATAGAAACCTACATATTTTATTATATATATTTAGTCAACTGAAAGCAATGTAGAAAGCATTCACATAGTTGATGTCTAACAAAAGAAGACAAGATGCATATACTATTTAGCATGGAAATCCTTGTAGGTGAATTGTGTGTGTATGTACACACACACATATATATGTATGTATGTATATAACTTCAAACAAATGTGTAGACTCAATTAGCAAGAGACACCAACCTCAAATCCTACAATGCAGAAGGAACTGACCTTTGAAATGCAAAGTGTTTATAATGTAGGTAGATTTTCCTTAGATCTCCTTCGAGGTCTTCAACAAATCTGCCTTGTACTTATGAATAATCCACCAAGATTTGAAATATTGTTTTTCAATAAATGCTCTAAACTTGTAATATACCTTCATAAAAATTCTGCTTTAGATCTGCTCATCATATTCAAAATAAGCCTTCACATGTCTATTCACTTAGGTCTGATTTAGGTCTTCCACAAATTTTGCTTCTAATTATGCTCTTGAATCTCTTAAAATCTTCTCTGTATTCAAATGATATTTAATGAATTGATTGATACAAATTTCCTCATACTTGAATCCAAATATCATTGTCATTGTCAAACATAACACAGACATAAAATCATTTTGGCTATTCCCTTGTTATACAAGTTAGTCTTATCTTTTTGGTTTTCACAAGTCATGCACTTATGCATCTTTGGGATATCCACAAGCTATTAGAGATGTTTGGATGGTTCATGTCCTCTTTTTTTTTTTTTTTTTTGTAGGGTTTTTGCCATGAAGTCTAAGGACATACATGTTGGATGTTTGTGATAGACATGTCCACCTATAATAAAAGTATCAAATGTAGAAAAAATGCAAAGAAAAGCTTGTAAGGGTTTTAGGTGTCTTTAGGCCTAGTACAGCTCATAAGGGTTTTAGGTGTCTTTGGAAGGGTTAGTGAAGTTATAAAACCTTTGAAAAGGTTAGTAAAATATATTAAAGGCATATATGATTGTAAGTTGTTGAAGTTGACACTTTGTGTCAACTAGACAACAAATTTTAGTTTATAACAAACTGGTAACAGTCAGATAGTTAGACAACAATGGTTGTTTACTGTTGTTTGGTTATTTAGAAGGGATTTGTTGAGTGTTTGGGGGAGAAGTAGAGTTGGGGTGGTGAGACAAGGCATTGTGAAAAAATTATAATCAATAAAATAATCCTATTCTCTGCAATTCAGTCTCTATCCCATGGAATAGTGAGTTCCTGTGATGTATCAAATGCATTTTGACTAATATTTAATGTGAGAACGTTTTATTATTTTTGTTATCTTGTCCATGCATTCTTTTAATTTTCATTGCAGGTTGAGTAAGGAATAATACATTGGTGCATTCAAACCAGTGACTGGTTAGACACAGTCAACTGTACTTATTCTGAAGTTTCCAATGTAGATTCTCTCCTACCACCTGTAGTCACTGTTATTGGTGGGAGACAATGAGGTTGTGATAATTTATTTGTACTATATTAACCAAATGTAGGAGAGTGGGAAAACTTGGTGCAAGTGCAGTGTTGGATGGTAATTTTTGATGGAGGTTTAGCCTAGATTAGACACCAGTCTAATAGATAGTGGATCATTTCATGTTTGAAGATGTTTGGGGGGTGAATCCTTCATGTTTGGGGGGTGTCTCTATTACCAAAAATAAGATAGTAGAGCACTACTAGTGTTATGATGGGAAAAATATGTTTTTCATTGTGATAGACTATTTCTAAGTCATCTATGTTGTTTCTTGCTATTGTCAAGCAGTCTTTGTTTTCCTTGAGGCCATGAACAAAATTATCTGCCATTTTTGCTAATGATAAACTTTTGACTTGAACAATGGTAAAGTTTATTAGTAATCATTATAGTGGAACAACTTTTGACTTGTTCAAAAATTTTAGTCGAAGGTGTTGGAATTGATGGTGAACCCCAAGCTCCTAGAAATCACCTGCAACCAAAATGCATGTTACATTTGTGTCTGAGAGAGAATATGATCCAAAAAGCATGCCTACTTTGGTGATTTGGCTATTATTGCAGCACTACAAAGTGTCTTATAGTGTTTCTCATTTTCTTAAATAATAGGCAATTAGTTCATGATTTCATCATATCTTATAGTGGAACAACTCCAAGAATCTTGAGTAAATTGCTTGCTATAAGACTTTCTTGTATAGGACACTCAATAATGTGGGCTAAGTGGTGGGCACAAAGAGGAATAACAAAGGATCTGTACAAGTGCACGGTGCAGTAGAATTCAATAATGAAATTATCTTAGTTTCATTCTAATTCTCCTCTATTACCCACACATACATACATAGCTCACTTCAATTCTTCAATGCTCTCAAACTTATACACATCCCTTATCAACAAATCTGGTCATAATTCTCCTAAAATTTACAAATATTCCTAGAAATAGCAGCTACCTAAGACTCAAGAATTAGATATAAATGAGTTGAGACAACCATTTATAATTCTTGAATAGGATTGAAAATAATTTTGATTTTGTAAGATGATTTGATATGCAGCAACATAATTCATCCTTGTTTACTTTTGATTTATAGGACCAGTGCCTTATCCATTGGGCAAGAAATTGACTATTGGTGGTAGATCTAATTCAAATAACTTGTATAAGAATTAATCAACTGCAACCACCCATCTCCATTCTTATGCAATATCCCTTTTATGAACTCATAAACCCTACTGATTTACTGAAGCATTTATATAATTGCTTGAATTAAAAGCAATAATAAAACCAGCATACAACCCATCCAGACTGCATTCAGCCAAATAAACCTTATTTAAATGACTTCAAAGTAAACAAACCCATAAACTAGAGACAAAAATTGATGATCCACAAATATAGTGTAAATACCCCTTTTTATTATCTTTTTCATATGACTAATACAATAACCAATAGAAAACTAATTGAATGCCCATAATAGATTTCCATTTCTGTCATTTCAATTTGCTTATCAAAAAGTACAATTAAAGCAAACTTAAAACCTCTGAATACTATTGGACCGACTGAATATGTACTCTTCTTGAAAGAAACAAAAAATTGCACAAGTCTCAAACCATCACAATGCCTTGAAAACTCATTTATATAGCATGAGTTGCAACAAGCAAAGGGAAATTGTGATCTGAAAAGTGTCCAAGGAACAAAGCATCATACAAAAGACAAAAAAAATCACAACAAAATGTTGGGCATATCAAATATTCCTTCAAGTAGGCCCGTTCTAGTTTCTGTTGTGAATCATCAACTTCTGATTTGTCTCTCATTATTTTGGCTCCTTAGAATAATTGGCTACCAAGCTAGCCAAAGAAGGATGATCTTGTGATACCTCCAAATTGGTTTTCTCTTGCAGGTTCTCACTGCTTTCACCTTGAGCAAGCATTATTACCTTTTCCCCTTCTTCTTTTTTCAGTTCTGGTGCAGAGGTGTCAATAACTTGCACCTCACCTTCTAGTTTTTCATCATCATCTGAACTGTCCTCCTCTAACTACTTGTCCAACAGAAGATTTGCCATCCAAGTGTCAAATTGTATATCATCCGGCTAGCTAAATTATAGGATATCATTTTTCTTTTTTAAAATATAACCAGACTCCTTTTCAAAACCAACAAATTCTTGCTTCAAAGAATCAAAAAATAATTGGACTTTAACCAATTCCTCTATCATGGTGGCCCACTAGGCATGCCCATTTTCATTAATAACTTTATTTATCCTTGTGCAGAAAAGGCCATCCAATTCTTTACTCTACTCTTCCTTATTTTTCAATTTCTTCTTTCTATCCAAGGCATAAGGAAATAGATCAAATTTTTGATTCTTGTACTTATTCAAATAAGAAACAATTTTCAATTGTAGAGCAACTCTCATGTTATCAAAATCTGACAGGTCATTAGCAATATCATAAAAAATTTCAACATGGTCATGGGAAGACTTTATAACTAAATAACATAGAAGGGTGATTTCCTTTTCCCTTCTTCCCCATTTATTAACAATAGGCTTCAGGGTATCATCATGAGTTTTCAATTCCTCCCATATATCTATTACTTTTACCAACTGATCAAAGAATAAGGGCCACTCAATTTTGTCCACTAAATACATTAGAGCCTTTCTAAGCTTATCCTCATACTGCATATTTAACTCTACATGTAAGGCCCATAGTTTTCTCTTCTCTTCTTCAAATTCTTCAACTGTATAATATTCAGGCCTTTGAGGTGTGTCTGGTATCTCTACAAGGGGGGTGGATTTAAAAGGTTCTACTGGAGGATGGGGGTATGTTATTCTTGGCCTTGTGGATTTCCCCATTGCCTTGTTTTCAAGTTCAATTCTCCTTTTTACCTCCCTATTATAGGCCTCAAGAAGTGTTTCATATTTATTCTATAACTCAGACATAACCTGTTCCTCCTTCTTAGCAGTGGCCAACACAAACTTAGAAGAATCCACATTCCAATATGCTGCCTGTACATGTGAAGTGTCAGGAACCCTTCTCACAAGTATATTTCCCATCAACCCAGACTCATCTGATTGTGATGGTGTGGCTCTAGATCCCTTTCTTAATAACTAACTAACCAATGTAGCTTGATCTTCAATGAATGAAGTGCCTTGGAAGTCTCTTCTATTTGGGTCTTGCAACTCCAATCTACTTGAAACAGATTTGAAAATTAATGCATCTACAATATCCCAATTGGGCAATAATAAAATGTTAGATGCCTTTATCATTTTCCTCCCCTCCTCAGGGCTTATATTCTGCAATTCTTTCATCATTTCTTCTTTAATTTGGTTTTGCATGGAAGTTTCATCCATTTCTGGATTCTCTGTTTTCATCTTTTTACATTTCTCCTTGAAAACGTTCATGTTTGTCCTCCATGCAAATTGCTGAAAAGCCCTTAATTTCACAAAATTGTCATCAGTCAAAAATTGATGACTTGCCTGCTCTAATACAGGGTCCAACTCCCTACCTCTATAATCAGCTATTGTTAGATCCAAACTTGGGAGAGGAAGTTTTGGATGGTTACCCTCATCTAATTCTGCTTGAGTAATAAAAATATCTCCCTATGATCTCATTTGTTCAACCTATTCACCAGTGAACTGCTCTTCTCCAATCCTCAAAGGGAACTAGGTGGGTGAATATTCCTCATCTTGAGGCCTTTCTTCTGTCATTACCTTTTTCCTCTTAGGAATAGGCTCTTTAGGTCTCTCCTCTTGGGCTATACTGGTAGATCCTATTATTTGTTTTCCCTTGTCTATAGGAACCCTTTTATTCTGAATTATAGTATATCCAGGCCTCTTTTGTACAATTATTTTATCAGTTTTCACATTTGGAGTGAAAGCCAACCTCCTCATGACCTCTCTGGCCTTATCAGGATATGAATCAATAAAAAAAAAATTCTTTTCATTCATGACCTCCATTATTTCAGGGAAGCTATTCATGAGCTTACTTATTTTTTCAGCCTCTGTAATAGCATTATCCAAAGGTTCATATTTATTATCAAAATAATGAATGAATTCTAAGACTCGAGAATAAACTCTCCATTTTTCCTTTTTAGTTTCTTGCTCCTACAATGAGAATTCATTCCTTATAATATCCTCTAGATAATAAGAATCATGCTTGACCGGTCTCAACTTGATTCTATGTCTCAACATCTGATTGAAAATCCCTCAGAATCACAAAAATGGGGATGAGAGATAGCCATCATATACTGCTCCAAAATTTTATGCCAAAAGATCCATCCCCCTTTTGTAATCACAAACTGATGGGCCATCATGCAAGTAAGGAAAATTGACCCTAATTGCCTTTTCAACAAAAACATTTCTTCCACTCCCCCTAACTGCCATAAAATTTAGCCATTCCCAGCTTCAAAGGAACTTGGTAAGGCAAAACATGAGGGTTCCCCTTGAAACCATAGATTCTAAAAATAGTAGAAATAGGGTAGGGGATGATATCTCCCCAATTATGTGAAACTTTCAAGTCATGGGGGTTATCCATAGGCCTGATGAGACTCATTAGTACCCTAGGGATTCTGGGATTGTCACTCAATGTGAAGCATCTCAATTTAGCAGCAAAATATCTATCAAATTTGAAAAAACTAGCATTACTTGCATCCCAGGTCATATCTACACTCCACAACTGGACTAGCAGCATTTCCCCATTCTCCTCTCTGTTTAGTTCCATCTCATTAGCAAAATATGTCACTCCTTTGAAAAAAAACATATGCATTAATAGAGAGTAGTGACCAAAAAAAATTTCCACCTTGCCCTTCGCAATCCCAATTAAACCAATGTGAATTTCTTTAGCCAAAAAGGAAGCAAAATATAAAATAACATCTACACCGAAGGAAGCAATCTGAACCATCATGTACATGAAACCAATGGGCATAAATTCTTTCTCTTCTTCACCAAAAACTTGGCATAAGGTCATGTATATCTCTACAGCCCGGGAAGTGAAAAGACTCTTCTTAAAAGGCTCTCTAGAAGCTGCAGTAATTACTAGAAAAGTTCCTATTGTACCAATATGTGCCCTTAGTGCACCTTCCCTAATTACATCCTTCTTTTCTTTATATTCATTCTCTAATTCTAGTAGATTGATTTCCACATGGTAGTCTAATAATGGTTCCAGGTGAAAAACCTCTCTAATTTCTTCAGGAGTAATCGAGACCAGAGGCACACCATCCTTTCTTCTTACAACCCTAATGTCTTGGTCATAATTCTTAGCAATGGCTTCAAGCAAATCATAATCCATGAAAACACTTGGGACTACTAACTTTTCCAAATCAAAATTCTAGACATTAGCACGCGGGGCAAACAACTTTCTTTTCGAAAACCACTTTTTAAACAAGATAAGGCTAGTTTGAGTAGTTGTTATATCCCTAACCTAGTTCCCCTTATCATATAAGCCATCACCAATTTTAAACCTAGGGTTTAAGGAAATTAACTTTTTAACTTGTGTAGGCTGTACAGTAGATTCTGGGAGTAATTCTAATAAATCATCATGGACATTCCTATCCACATAATTAATTTGCCCATAGAATGGTTTCTTAGGAGGCATTTTGATAGTATTGAGAGAATTGGAATGCCAAGAGGTTATAATATGAGTACTTACTTGACTTGCTTAACTTTTTCTTCTCAAAACTTCTAAAATTTCTCTCAAACAACAAAAGAATCATTTCACATCTTTACCAGGCTTAACACGACACAATCAATCAGGCTCTTATGCTCAAAAAATTTGCAATCTCTGTTCGCGTGGGACTAAAATTAATGAAAATCTTTGTGTTATACTTTTTTTATCCTACACACAAAGCTTTCACTTATCATAAATGCACCGAATAGAAAAATAGAGTGGCGTCACACTTTCTTTTTTAAACTTGTGCCGTTGATCCTTGAAAAATCCTACAATCTAGGAATGACAACTAAGCTGACTCAGCTTTCTTCTTAACACATTGGCAGTCAAGCCAATAAAACACCTCCACCTCTACCTTTCCTTCAAGGCTAGTGCTTCAAACCGAGCCCATGCATGACTACACACATGTGTCATCAACTCACTAACTTTTTATACATAATTCTTGAGCACCTTTCCACAGTGAGCTAGCGATGATCACTGATCTTACTTTAATCATGTGGTAGACAATTGAAACAATCTTTAAGAACACAATGGTGGGTCCATTTCTCGTTATCTCGCTATACCTAATTTTTGCACATCTCTTTATAGCAATTCAATGAGCATCGTCAATCCAGACTTGATCTTGTGGACAACAATTTTACTTCAACAATAGTGGGCCACACTCGCTAACTTGCTATACTTAACTTCCGAGCACTTCTTCATAGCAAGTCAACGCCACCCTTTGATCTCGGCTCGATCTCATGATCAAAAATCTTTGTACCTAGTACACAAGAAGTGGGTCCATGATATTGTTGTCCATGATATGGGCCCTACAGATTTCTACAAAGCATTGGTCTAAAGTTTGACCAATGAATGGTAGAAAATGCGTTGACAACGCCCACATTTTTCAACCACTATATTCGTCAAAGTTTTGACCAACCTACTAGATGGTCAAATTTTTGACCAAAAAGTTTTCAACCAGTGCCATCCAATTTTGTACCATGCATTGGTCAAAATTTTGACTAATGCCCTGCAGATTTCTACCAAGCATTGGTCGAAAGTTCGACCAATGAATGGCAGAAAATGGCTCAACAACCTGGACATTTTTCGACCAACGTATTGGTCAAAATTTTGACCATCCAGTAGGTTCGTCAAATTTTTGACTAAAAAATTATTGACCAATTCATTTGTCGAATTTGGTCCAAAATTGGTCAAAAAATGGGTCAAAATTTTGACCAATAAAGGTCAAAAAATGAGCCTAAATGTACTAGTGGGTAGATATATGAGACAAACTTGTATTGATTTGAATCTAAATCATACTACTTTGTGAAGAGCACTTAGTCGACAAGAGAAAATTGATGATCCTCTTCAAAATGAAACATGGGCATTTGATGGGAGACTTCCACACTTTGATAAGAAGCTATCTGATGATGTGAAGGAAGAAATTACACAATTTTGGCACTCTAACTCATGAGTATCACCCAATGCTAAAGACATGTTATAGTTGAGAATTAGCATCAGAGATCACATGCCACATCCTAAACACTATTTGGAGGTAAGTCAAACTATGTTGTTCAAAAAATTTAGAGAGAGTCATCCAAGTCTTCATATATCACAAAGGGCTTTTGAATCTTTGAAGCCATTTTATTGTGTGCCACTCAAAATTTTAAATACATGTTGCAAATATCATGTTAAGTTTTCTATGCACCATGAACTATTACGCTCCATCCATTCTACTTGCATAGTAAAGAAATGTTGGAGGATTATGGGGCTAGTGGGCTTCCAAAATCATCAAGAGACTTGCTAGATCAGCTTTTATGTCATAGAGTTGATGGTTGTTCCTTTTATAGAAATGCTTGCTTAAATGAGAAGTGTTTAGAATGTGGTGGCTTATCCAAGTTTGACACATGTTTCCATGAGGGGTGTGAACAAGATCTTGGAAAGACAATAGTGAAAAAAAGGGTATATGAAATGGTGAAATACACATTGAACAGTGGGGTTGAGAGCTCTAGATGTGAATTGGTTGGAAAAGATATCAATGTGGCTAGTTTTATTTCAAATTTTAAGGAAACTATTTTTACAAGTATGCAAGATTAGTCACAGGTCTCAGTGGTTGGATCAACAATTTAGAATGTGTAAGGAGAATTTTCCCATTGGCACTATTATATCAGTTGTTGATTTTGCTGAGAACTACACATTGCAACCTCAAAATGAGACACAATCTCAATATTACAACTCCATTCAAATTGTTATTTTTGTTCACATAACATATAGGCATGCCCCTGATAGTGCGGAAGATAATCAAAATATTATTAGAGAGTATCATTTTTATATGAGTGATGATAGATCTCAATCTCATGAGTTTATGCAACATTGTTTCGAGAATTATTTTGATTTCTTACATGAGCATGCAATTGTTATGGATAGACATATCATTTGGTCAGATAACTATATAGGTCAATTCAAGAATGCTTGCATGTTTTATTGGTTGTTTAGGATGCACGTAGAGAGAGGGGTGCCTCATATTTGGAGTTTTTTTGAGTCCCGCCATGGAAAAGGGGAACATGATGGACCAGGGGCATGTGTGAAGATAGCTCCAGTTAAGGAGCAACTAAAGATTTCAATAGCAGAGCTTCTTGATGCTCATAGCATTGTTGATTGGTGTAGTTTAGCATTATCACAGGGGGGAACTCTTGATTTAGTGGTATGTAGGGTCTTTTGGTTGGTTGAGGAAGGGTCCATAGCTGATAGATTAGATTGTGCTATAGTGAGAGACTCATCAAAAATGCATTCATTCTGGAGCTCTAATTCTAGTACATGGACCATTTGGACACGATAGCTAGCTTGTTTTTGTCCTAGTTGTTTTCAGTGTGATTGGGATCACTGTGAGTCAAGCGAGTGGGTGGACACATGGGCTCCACATTATATTACTCCATTGTCTATCATACCCTCTATCAGAAATGATGACATGGAAAGTTTACTTGAGCATAACCATCTATCAAATCTACTTCAGCCAAGACATGTCTTTGCATTGGTTGCACCACAAGGGAATGATGAGAAATTCAATTATTGGTTAGCAAGTTGTGTAAGAGGTAAACAAAAACTTGCACAACTGATCATAGATGATGATGGATTCACATATCCTACTAGTTTAGTGGTTGTTGCTGGACCATGGCTATGGACATACATGCTTAGAAGGAATGAAATTCTTGCATTTGAAGACTATTAGAAGCACAAAGTAATTCTCATATATTCGCATCTTATTATAGCAAAAAATGTAAATTTATTAAAGCATCAAGGAAGACCAAAAGTAAAAGAACTTTTTACTATTGCTAATGTTGATCATGAAGCCCTATTGGAGACCCTAAAATAGAGAGAGGACCCTATTGGAACACTCGACTAGGTATATTTACTTCTTATGTTATTTTCTTCATAATCATATTTGCATGTGATACAAGGCTATAAGGACAATTTTAAGAGAATTTATAACTATATCAAAGATAATTGCTTGCGAATATCTAATTACAAGTTTGGCTTTTCCTTATTTGACATAAAGCTGACATTATGATTATTAAAACTATTTTTATCAAAATAATCAAAGAAGAAAAATCTAGAAAGTACGGATGAACAATTAGAATACAATGTGATTTGATTTTTAAAAAAAATTGATGTAATTCTTCCCAAATTTAATTTGAAAAAGATTCATTATTGCAATTGTCTACAGTTTTTTGGGCTTTATTGAAATGACCATGTCCATGACATGTATGACACTCAAATGAGATTTTCTCATAGTTTAGTTTTTGAGTGAGGACCACATCTTCTAGTCTTAGTCTAAGTTTATGGCTTCATGGAGACCTTTAACTAGATCTAATTCCTAAAATCTAGTAATAGGATAGTATCTCTATAGAGGTCTTGATCAAGTTGCAAAGATTCCAATCTTGTTAATTTTATTGTGAGTTTTATTCCTTATTTGACATAAAGCTAACATTATGATTATTAAAACTATTTTTATCAAACTAATCAAAGAAGAAAAATCTAGAAAGTACGGATGAACAATTAGAATACAATGTGATTTGATTTTTTAAAAAAATTGATGTAATTCTTCCCAAATTTAATTTGAAAATGATTCATTATTGCAATTGTCTACAGTTTTTTGGGCTTTATTGAAATGACCATGTCCATGACATGTATGAAACTCAAATGGGATTTTCTCATAGTTTAGTTTTTGAGTGAGGACCACATCTTCTAGTCTTAGTCTAAGTTTATGGCTTCACGGAGACCTTTAACTAGATCTAATTCCTAAAATCTAGTAATAGGATAGTATCTCTATAGAGGTCTTGATCAAGTTGCAAAGATTTCAATCTTGTTAATTTTATTGTGAATTTTATTCCACTATAACATGCAGATTCAAATACTCAATGAAACACCAAACATTCAATACTCTCTTGATATAAGTTTATCTCTCATGCTAAGATTGCTAAGTAAGATCATGAAATTATTTTAAGGTTCCTTTAATTGTGGATGTTCACTTAGTGAAATAATGTGATTTTCTAGTAATCACTTGGGTGACTTACACTATTGATTTGAGTACTTTCACTAGATCACCACACAAGGCACTCCTACCATCAACAAGAGGCTAATGATCTAGTTTATATTTGAATTGAGCAAGTGCATCCATTAATTCTTTCATCCAAAAAAACTAATACTAAACAACATGAAATGAAATTTAAAGCTAAGTGAGGAAATAAGGATCATTATGCAATAATGCAAACTTGACGCATGACATCTTGGGTTCTTTGGCAATCTTGCATTCTAGCAACGTGGTTGATGAGTGCTCCCATGGAATCATTCACCCATCCTACCTTGTGTCAAAACACAACCATGCAATACACAATGATGAAAAGTAGAGAAAATTTGGCATTTAATTGGCAACAATTCTCCAACAGCCTTGGTTTACAAATGAGAGGGCTGGAGATTTAAATAGGAGCCCCAATTACAATGAACTAACAAGATTAATTCGAAAAAAATGATCTATATTAATCCATTACAAGCTCTAATTAGGGGAACCAAAAATAGCCAAAAAATAAGCCAGTGAAAAACATTCAATCACCCAAGGACCAATAAGAAACAAGGAAGCCACCTAGTCATCATTCAACTTATCATCCAAGATGTATACTCCTCTCTTCCTCTCCCTTTTAGCAAAACCAATGAAATTGAACAAAATTTCACTAAGTTCCTCCATTTCAATGCTGGGAAGCTTGTTATGTTGTGACTCTATGACCTCTAACTTCTCCATGTAATCTTTATCTTAATTCTACCTCCTTATTCTTAGGAATTTGTTATCATTCTAGGACTTCTTTCTTTTGGATAGGTTGACTTCACAATGGTTGAACCCTTGATATTTCCACCTTCATCATTTGGAATTCTTCTTTTTCATCTTCATCTTTGGGTTTGATCCTTGGAGCAATCACTTGCATGAATTAAGATCTTCCATGGCATATTAAATCCATTTCCTTGCACAACTTGATCATCATCGGGATCACTCCATTGATGGGAATCTTATCCTTGCATTATTTTGTGCCCTCAACCTAAAAAAATTCTTTGTGTCCTTGTTCATGCTCCTAATCTCACTTTGGTGGTAGATCCTCGAATATTCTTGGTGTACTTGTTTGATCCTTACAAAAAATTGATGTAAATAAAGACAAGTTGATCTCCTTGTAAGATAGTCTTTGTTCTTCAAACATTTAAGTTTTTGAACAAGTGTAAAGTTGACTTGCATTGGGACACATGAATGCGTATGAATTGAATCCTTGAACTTGTCCATGGACCTCTTTAAATCCAAAGTCCCATGTTTTTTACTAGTGAAGGTTTCGTCTTGGGATAATTCCTTCAGCTTTATCCTTGAATTTTCTTTCCTTTGCTCCACTTTCAAAGTGTATTATCTTGAAGTATTTTCCTTTGAACTCAAATGCTTTTGACGAGTTCCCTTTCATTTCTTTCCTTGGCCTTCAGCTTGAACTCGTGTTTCACCTTGCTTCGTTCTCTTCCTTGTGGCTATCCTTGATTTTCCTTAAAGAGGGTAGTGTTTGTGAGTTGATTCATGTTTATGGTGATAAAACATAGATGTCTAAATTTTGAATTAGTCCAAGAAGGTTTGGCATGTGTGAGATTGGTGATGCCCTAGGAACAAGGGTTTTGAGAAGGTGAATTAGGGCTTTTGGGGTTAGGGAACCCATAAACTGGTTCTTAGTCCAATAACATTAATGAAATATAGGGAACATTAATGCAAAGCACCTAATAATTTTTCTTTTCTTGATGTAATAAGGTCTAGGGATAGATCTAATGATCTACCTGTGACCATCCACATTTGTAATGGACACAAGACCGCATGGTGCAACTATAAGCCTTGGCCATCAATTGGTCCAATAAAGTGGATTTTTGGTAAATTCCATGTTTTTTAGGTTAGTCTAGATGTTTAGAAAGTTATTAGGGTACATAAGAGTTTGTAGAGTCCATTTGCAATCAAATTTGCAATAAAACTTGTCTTAACACAAAAATTGCAAAAATTGCAAAAAGTTGCTTAGCAACTTTTGCAATTTTCTTGACAACTTTTCAAAATCTAACTTCCAATGGCTAGAACTATTCAAATCATCAGTTCCATTAGCTCCAAGTGGGTGGGTGAACCCTATTGACACCCTTTTTTTGACCAGGGAGACCATCCATCGTCCGTGGCCACCTTGTACCGAGGAGTCCCAAAGGTTCTCTAAGTGTGTTTTGAGGTTGATCTTTTGATAGTCATAACTTGAAGCTCGTGAGAGATATCGATGAACTATCAAATGCTACGTGATGATGATGTTGAGGCCTAAAATAACCTATCTCATTTTTGAGATCTCACATTATGTTTAGATTCGCAACAACGATCTTGCTTGATGCCAAAACTTGCAGTGTGCCTCAGTTCATAGGTGCACCACAGCATAACTTTGAAACCGCTGATCTTGGCATCAAATTGTCAGCACCATTAGTTCCAGGTGGGTGGGTGACACCTAGTCACACCCTTGTTCTAGCCACAGAGACCATCCATCATCTGCGGCCACCCGATACCAAGGAGTCTCCAAGGTGTTCTAAGTGCATTTCGAGGTTGATCTTTTGAGGGTCATAACTACAAGCTCATGAGGGCTATCAATGAACTATAAAATGCTATAGAATGGTGATGTTGAGGCCTAAGATAACCTATCTCATTTTTGAGAGATCACATTCTATTTGGATTTGGTACAATGATCTTTCTCGATGCCAAAACTCGTAGTGTGCCTCAGTTCATAGGTGCACCACAGCACAACTTTGAAACCACTGATCTTGGCATCGAATCGTCAGTACCATTAGCTCTGGGTGTGTGGGTGAACCCTAGTGACACCCTTGTTCCAAACACAAAGACCATCCATCATCTGCAGCCACCCTGTACCAAGGAGTCCCTAAGGTTCTATAAGTGCATTTTGAGGTCAATCTTTCGAGGGTCATAACTCAGAGCTCATGAGGGCTATCAATGAACTATCAAGTGCTATAGGATGGTGATGTTGAGGCCTAAAATAACCTATCTCATTTTTGAGAGATCACATTTCATTTGGATTCAGTACAATGATCTTGCTTAATGCCAAAACTCGTAGTGTGCCTCAGTTCATAGGTGCACCACAACGTAACTTTGAAACCGTTGATCTTGGCATCGAATCATCAGTGCCATTAGCTCTAAGTGTGTGGTTTAACCCTAGTGACACCCTTGTTCTAGCCATAGAGACCATCCATCATCCATGGCCACCCCGTACTGAGGAGTCCCCAAGGTTCTCTAAGTGCGTTTTGAGGTTGATCTTCCAAGGGTCATAACTCAAAGCTCATGAGGGTTATCAATAAACTATTGAATGCTATAGGATGGTGATGTTGAGGCCTAAAATAACCTATCTTATTTTCAAGAGATCACATTCCATTTGAATTTGGCACAATGATCTCGCTCGATGCCAAAACTCGCAGTGTGCCTCAGTTCATAGGTGCACCATAGTATAAATTTGAAACCGCTTATCTTGGCATTAAATTGTCAGTTCCATTAGCTCTAGGTGTGTGGGTGAACACTAGTGACACCCTTGTTTTGGCCATGGAGACCATCCGTCGTCCGTGGCCACCTCGTACCGAGGAGTCCCCAAGGTTCTCTAAGAGCATTTTGAGGTCAATCTTCTGAGGGTCATAACTCGGAGCTCATGAGGGCTATCAATGAACTTTTGAATGCTACAATATGGTTATGTTGAGGCATAAAATAACCTATCTCATTTTTGAGAAATCACATTCCATTTGGATTTGGTATAGCGATCTCGCTCGATGCCAAAACTCGCAGTGTACCTTAGTTCATAGGTGCACCACAGCATAAATTTGAAATCGCTAATCTTGGCATCAAATTGTCAATGCCATTAGCTCTAGGTAGGTGGGTGAACCCTAGTGACACCCTTGTTCTGGTCACAGAGACCATCCATCGTCTATGACCACCCTGTACTGAGGAGTCCCCAAGGTTCTCTAAGTGCATTTTGAGGTCAATCTTTTGAGGGTCATAACTTAGAGCTCATGAGGGCTATCAATGAACTATTGAATGCTACAAGATAGTGATGTTGAGTCCTAAAATAACCTATCCCATTTTCAAGAGATCACATTCTGTTTGGATTTGACATAGCGATTTTGCTTGATGCCAAAACTCGCAGTGTGCCTCAGTTCATAGGTGCACCATAGTGTAAATTTGAAACCGCTGATCTTGGCATCAAATCATCAGTGCCATTAGCTCTAGGTGGTTGGGTGAACCCTAGTCACACCCTTGTTCCAGCCACAGAGACCATCCATCATCTACGGCCACCCCGTACCAAGGAGTCTCAAAGGTGCTCTAAGTGCATTTTGAGGTCGATCTTTCGAGGTATTTATATGTCTTTTGTTCCTATTATTATTTGAATAAGTAACACATCTTTTTTATGTTATTACAGTTTATGTTTAAAAGACAAAATATATGTTAAAGGCATTTGGTTAGCTCAACTACTCAGAATAAGACTTTTCTAATGCCAGGGATGTTGAGAATAAATATTGAATTCATATGATATTAATTTTTAAATGGGCTAGTGAATTGATTGATTTTGATCTTGAAAATTTTATGGTTAAATAAGTTTTGAGTTAGAGTAGTGCAAGGATGGTGATTTTTAAGAAGTTTTGTCATCTATATCAGCATTGCCAAAATGCAATAAGTGTTAAATAGACCATACATTCTTATAAGTCATAAATATGTAGAAACCACTACTCATATAATATATATCAATAATAAAAACTTGAACTGTAATATACCATTTATTAATAATGAACATATCAAAATAGACTAGCATATCCATAGACAAAGTACTCAAATATATATCAAAATACATAGATCCATATGCAAAATGTGGCTGATCATGCCATCAGAATGTGTATAATATCAATGTTTCTATATACAATGTGGCATATGCCATCTCAAAATGTCTGATGATGCATCCTACAACAACTATACTATCCTAGGGTGCTAGTAGATGATCAAAATGCAGCCTCTTCACTCCACTAGGTGGATCAGATGCCTCCTACATAAACAAAAATGGAAAACCCAAAGTTAGACTACTAAATTTATATGATTCTTTGTATCTAAAATTGAATTACTTAAATGCATAATGATATTTTTTTAATGAAGATTTATACTATCAAAATTTCATAATAAATACCTCTCTCATCGACCTCCTACATTAGTCAAGAGTCCTCTCATATGCCCTCGGCAATGCTTCTACCTCTCTGATTGTGGGTTGTATATGTTCAAATACATTTGTTAGATGAATCTACAATTTAAACTATAATGTTATAATTCATAGCTTGCTAAATTTATAACATATTTAATCAAAAATTCAAACTACAACTTACTATTGTAGGCTCCTCCTCAGGAGAGAGTGCTCACATCATCAAATCTACATAACTCTCCCGTTGGACCTCATGTGCACTAGGAGTCTCCTATGAGATACAAAATAGTAGTTGTTAATATCATGAAAATTAGTTTTGAATTTATTTATGAAGATAATGATAATAAAAAATAAATGATACTTATACATACAATGGGGCTCTCAATGCGAATGGAAATCCCTGATGGTCTATGACATGGAATCTGTACATGCTCATCGCCAGTAGCCACGCCCTATATACAATAAAGAAAATTAATTAAATGGGATTACCATAAACATGTTACAAGAATGCATTGATATTTAATCAAATAGAAAGCACCTAATTACCTTTCCTTTGTCAATGCGCACTGGCTCACCCTCTGCACTTTGTCCCCCCGAGACAGTTGTTGCCTACAAGATAAAAGAAAGTTTAGCAACCATATATGCTATAATATCAAATAGAAAAAAAATGTGAACACAACATAATGTATTGTAGATGTCTCAAGACCAAATGAAATGGTCGAGAGCATGGCATCATCAATCTGTCTGAGCTCCTCCTCGGTCATCAACTAAACATGAATGAAGATCACATACATATAAAAGTCAATATGGCTTAAAAATTAAAATTACTCTATTATAAAAATTAACTTTAAATCACATATTTCATAAGAAAAAAATGTATACACATACCGACATCGAAGGAGTCCATGCCTCTACATTCTCCTCCTCTCTTGCATCAAGGTTTGTAGCCTCTGCACGTGTGTCTGATGTATCCTCGTCTAATACAAAATGATACTCAGGAAGAACACCTATGGGACCCAGGAAAATATTCTTGCATGTAATGCAAGTGTGAGGCACACAAACGTGTGATGAGCTAGCCGATGATGAACTAGCACCAACTTCATCAACACGAGGAGGCAGGTCTGACCTAGCCTAAGATATCATGAGGCTACTTAGCCTATGAATGGCTCTGATGGTTTGAGAGCTAGCCTCTGTCATAATATCTGGATGGTGCACTCGAGGAGGAGGGGAGATATCAGTGGGGGGAACAAAAGTGCAAAATTTCTTCCGCTGGGAAGAGGGTCTATCCTAAGGAGCTCCTAGTCCTAAGCCCATGTTGGGCTTCATGCTCCAATAGTTCACTTTAAGTTTCAAGACAAATTCTACATATAATTTTCTAAGGAAATAAAATGGTATGTCTAAATTACCATGTGGAGGGATATCAAAGACCATCCACCAACGATCCCAAAAGTTTGCATGTTTGGAATCATTTTTGCACCATTTAATGGATAGTTTGGATTTTTTTGGGTCAACTCCTAAACCCATTTTTGGGTTCACAAAAAGGCCAACCAAATCTTCTTTGGTTATGTTGAGGGTAGAAACCTTATCATAGTCCAAACCATCATCAAACATCGCGTGCATTTCATCACGCCAACGAAGAGTGGTATTTTGTTGGTTCCTAAGGGTTTCAATGTTATCCACTATGGTGTTTAATGTGGATAACATTGAAGCCAATGTGGGTACATAATTATATGTCCTATGCAAATCTCTCAACTTGGTGAGGTTTTCATTTATCAAATCCTCAATTTGAGGAGGGTTTTGAGGGGGTAGAGGATCATTTGGTGGATGGTTTTGTGGGGGTACTGGATCATTTGGTGGGGGGTTACAAGGAATATTATCTCCTACCTCAGTGTCATCATTCTGATCAGCCATTCTTATTGAATTGCAAAATGTAATATATATTTTTAAAAACCTTAATTTTAACCTTTTTTTTTTCAAAAAAACCTAGATTCAACTAAAACAAACAAAATTATGCAAAAATCTATTGAATTTAGATTAAAAATGAGTGGAAAAAAAAAACCTACTTGGATATCTGATATCTGATTGCCCTTGCAAACTGGCCCCTTGAAATACCAAAAAACAATGCTCGCGGGTTTGTGTTTTTTTTATGTATGCAGTAGATATCGGATATCCGATACACAGTGACATATTATATATATATTATATATAACATATTACATTATATTATAGTTTATATTATATTATATTATTATATTATTATAATATAATAATATTATTATAATATAATAATATTATTATAATATAATATTATTATTATATTATATTATTATATATTATATTATAATATATTACTTTATTATTATTATATTTTATATTTTTTAATATATTTTATATATATTATATTACATTAATATATATTATAATATAAAATATTTTATTATATTATTATAATCTATTATATTATATTATATTATTATAATTTATAACATATTATTTTTTATTAATGTATTATATTATTATAATATAATACATTATAATATGATATTTTTATAATATAATATTATAATAATAATATTATATATTTATGATACTATAATATAATATATAATATTATTATTATTATTATATTATATTATAACAATATTATATTATAATGTATTATATTATACTATTATAATATAATATTTTTATATTATTATGATATAATAATATTATTTTTATGATATAATAGTATTATTATTATGATATAATAATAATATTATTATATTTTTCTATTACGTCGGGTATTGGATATCCGATAATATCGAATATCTGATAAGGCTCAATCTTACCTTCCAGGTTTGGCACCTGGATAGGTGGAAAAAAGTCAAAGTAGATTTTGAAGTGCTTTTAGACATCTTCAAACTCTTTTTTTCTCACATCGCCACTTTTTGGCACACCATGATCTTGCACATACCCATGAAGTGGAGTTACGTGATGACATGGATATATCTTCTATATTCAATGTTTTTGATTTAGACAAATATCATGAGTGAGAAGATGAAGTGGATGTGTCAGATGATTATCCTAAGAAGAGGATTGAAGAAGTTGAATAGATACTAGAGCAGAGAATTGGTAAGAGCACAAGAGGAAAAGACTACTATGAGTATATGGACAAATTGAAAAATAAACCTACTAAAGATGTTGCATGGATTCCTCAATCTGAGTTGGATTTGGCTCAAGTTGTGACATGTGCATTATTTAGGAGAACCATTTCTTTCTACCCTAGTTGTTTGATGTAGGAGCATCCTAGGTTGCACTACTATCATGCATGTTTTTAGTTTTCCTAGTTTCTACAAAGCTACAATGTCTTGCATTTTCAAGTTCTCAATGGGTATTGATTTTATTTAGTTGATGTCAAGCTTCCTAGTTGATGCCAAGTTCATAGTTACTATCGAGTTTTCTTTGGTTGTAGAGTCATCCTTTGGATGTTGAGTTCATGTGGTTGTTGAGTTTGTTTGGTTACTGAGTTTGTGTGGTTTCCAATATTGTGTGGTTTTCAAGTTCATTCAAATGTCAGGTTCATGTGTATATTGAGTTCATTTAGATGTCGAGTGTTAGAATTTTGTGGAGCCTTCATTTTCTAAGTTGTCTATGTGTAGTTTCTTGTTAAGTCCAACCTTTGCATTGAATTTAGTATTAGATATCTTTTGCAAGCTGACTTGTGGCTTAGCATAGAATTTAATGTGAGAGTTTATTTAGTTGTATTTGCAACAGGATGACTTGTAGACATGCATGTATTCAAGAGATCTTGGTTGGAATCTTAAGGGACACAACTTAGAGAGAGGAGCATAATGCAAAGTTGGATTATCAAAGATTGTAATTGAAATTGATATATGGTTGTAACCCAGAAGGCCTAACAACTAGGCATATAATTTATCTTTGGATGAATATATGAATGAAGCAATGTTCTTCCTCTATCTCTCGAGTTGTTTATTTTTGTTGTTATTTCCATTGTGTTGACTCTATACATGCAGTTTGAATAGCTAAGTGTGCCTTTGGCCCTACTTTTTTTGTGCCTACTTTTGTTAGGTGGTATTAGAGTAGAGGTTCATCCTTGTTGAGTGTAGAACCTTAAGTAAATTTGGTTGTGGGGTAGAAAATATGAGCATTTGACCTACAACTTGCAGAGGGTTACAATCTTGCAAGTACCTAATTTGTAAAGATGGTGTGAGGTACAGGAAATCCTAATAATGTAGTACTTGATACATTAAGACAAATTACAACCAAATTAGATTCTATAGAGACAACCTAGAGGAGAGGAGCACATCTTGATGATGTGAGTGATGATGAAGTAGTAGCACCAAACCCTAATACAAAACGTGAAGAAGATCAAGATGAGGCAAGGTTGTTAAGAGTATTGTGTAGGGAAAATTTAAAACTTGTTGTAAAAGTTGTTCCTTATAATGAGAAATTGGGAACCAATGCTATGTTAGATTGGATCTCTAAAATGGAAAAGTTATTTGAGTATGAAAACACTTCTAATAATAGGATGGTGAAAATTGCACTTACAAGGTTGAAAGGTCATGCCTTACTATAGTGGGAGAATTTGAAAACTGATAGACAAAGAAGAGGAAAGGAGAATATCCAAACTTGGGTGAAAATGGAGAACAAGATAAAGAACAAATTCCTTTCTACTAATTACCAAGTTAGCTTGTTGAGAAAGATGCAAATTTTGAGGAAAAGAGATATGACTGTGAAGGAATATACTGAGGAATTCTATAGATTGGACATTAGATCTAGATATGTGGATGATGATGTTGAGGAAATTGCAAGGTACATAAATGGATTGTGATCTGGAATTCAAGATGAGATAAGTTTTGTGAAATTAGAAAGTGTGGAAGAAGCATACCAATATGCCTTGAAAGCTAAGGAGATCTTGACAAAGAAGCATGAATAAAGACAAAGACGTAGAGGTGGTAGATTCTAGAGAGGAATAGGTAGATCTTATGGAATAGTTGGTAGATCCAATAGTTCTATGCAAGATAAAGGGAAATCTAAATGGAAGAATGATGATAAAGGCAAGACCAAGTCGAAAGGTGATGATTTCTACTGAGGAGGTACTAGTTCTTACCAAGGAAGAGGTAATTATTATTCTAGATGTGGTTTTCATGGTAATAATTTTAGATGTGGAAAAGAAGAGCATAGATCCTTTTGAGTGTAGATCCTATGAAAATGGGAAAGGTAATAGAAATGTTTTGATTCAAGGAGACATTAAGGGTTCACCTAGTGGACCTAAGGCTAGAAAAAAATTAACAGTGAGAAGAACCTTATGTAATAAGGGAAGTGATGAAAAACTTATCCTAAGGAGAAGTATTTTCAAGACCAAATGTAAGATGGTTGGAAAATGTTGCAATGTAATTATTGATAGTGGATGTTCAAAAAATTTGGCCTCAAAAGATTTGGTTATAAAGTTTTAGTTGTGGAGGCTGAAACATCCTAGACCCTATCATGTTTCATGGATAAAAGATGAGCATAATATATTGGTAAGTGAGCAATTCCTTGTGAAGTTCAAGATTGGACATTACTTTGATGAAGTTTTGTGTTATATTATGCATATGGATTGTTGTCATATTTTTTTGGCTAGACCTTGGAAATATGATAGATATGCTATAAATGATGGAAGATTGAATCAATATACTCTTTGGGTAGTGAGAGAGAGAGAAAATATTGTTGCCTTTGATTGAGAGTCCAAATGACCTTAATTGTACTGCTATAAGAATTTGTATCATTAATTGGAAAAATTTTGAAAAGGAAATGAAAAATAATCAAGTCTATTTTGTTATAATTCCAAGGAGACCGAGTTGTGTCAATAGCAATTGAGTGCCAGAAAATAGTGTCAACCAAATGCCAGTCAGCAATGACCAAGCAGTGGAAATTGATAGAAGCCAAGTACAAGAAGAAATTGAAAATTTCATTAATAAGTACATAAAGATATTGTTGTAGAAGATATACCTTATGGTTTAGCTCCAATAAGAAGTGTAAGTCCTTGTATGGATTAGATTCACGGAGCTAGCTTGCCAAATAAAGCACCATATAGATTAACACCTACTAAGAATGAAGAACTTAATAGATAGGTGAATGAATTTTTGCATAAAGGTTTGATCAAAGAAACTTTGAGCTCATGTGTTGTACCTCTTGTATTAGCACATAAGAAGATTGGATAATGGAGAATGTATACTAATTCCAAAGCTATTAATAAGATCAATATGAAATATAAGTTTCCTATGCTAAGGATAGTTGACATAATGGATTTTTTGAGTGGAGCAAAGTATTTTACAAAGATTGATTTGAAGAGTGGCTATCATCAGATCAAAATTTGAGAAGGTGATGAGTGGAAGACTGCTTTTAAGAAAAAGGATGGTTTGTATGAATGGTTGGTTATGCCTTTTGGTTTGACTAATGCACCAAGTACTTTCATGAGGTTGATGAATGAAGTTTTGAAAAGATTATTGGGTAATTTTGTGATTGTTTATTGGATGACATTCTTATATTTAGTAAGACTAAGGAACAACATCTTGAGCATGTTAGACAAGTACTGTAGAGATTGAAAGAGGAGAAGTTGACAATTAATTTGAAAAAGTATTCTTTTATACAATAGGAGATTATTTATTTTGGATTTGTGATTTCAGCTAATAGTTTGAAGATGGATCCAAAGAAGGTAAAAGAAATTTTGGAATGGCTTGTACATGAGAATGTGGGTGAGGTAAGATCATTTCAAGGTTTGGCTAGTTTTTATAGAAATTTCATAAGAAATTTCAGTTCTATTTGTAATGCTATGACTAAGACAATGAGAGGAGATAAAAAGGAATTCAAGTGGACACATGGATCTGATAAGAGTTTTAAGACTTTGAAAAAAAAGGTTGTTGAGTTGCCTATATTTACTTTGCATAATTTCAATAAGGTATATCAAGTTGAATGTGATGCAAGTGGTAGTACAATAGGAGTTGTATTGAGTCAAGAAGGTAAACCTATTGCTTTCTTTAGTGAAAAGTTGAATGATGCAAAAAGGAAACATTTTGTATATGATTAAGAATTTTTATGCTATTGTTCAAGCCTTGAATAAGTGGAAACATTATTTGATTCCTAAGGAGTTTGTGTTATATATTGATCATAAAGCTTTACTGTACTTGGGAGTCAACATAAATTGAATTAGAGATATATGAAGTGGCTAAAGTACATGTAGAGCTTCACATTTTTTAGAAAGCATAAGAGTGGATTTAATAATAGAGTTGCTAATGCATTGAGTAGAAGACATACATTGTTGACTAAAATGGAGGTTGAAGTTCTTGATTTTGATGACATGAAAGAGTTTTATGATAGTGACCCTAATTTTCCTAAGGCATGGAAAGAGTGCAATGTACCAAATATATTAGATCACATAATTAAGTATGATGAATATTTCATTCAAGAAGGTATGTTATTCAAAGGAATTAAGTTGTGTATTCCTAGAAGCTCGATGAGAGTTAATTTAATTAAAGAATAGTATAGTGGTGGATTGGATGGACATTTTGGGATCAATAAGACATTGAGTTTGTTGAAGGATAAGTATTTTTGGCCAAAAATTTATAAGGATTTTCATAAATTTGTAAGGATTTGTAGAATTTTTCAAGTTACAAAAGCAGTAAGTCAGAATATTGGTTTCTATACACCTATTATTTTTCCTCAGAAACCTTAGAGTGACATTAGTATGGATTTTGTTTTTGGATTGCCTAAAATAATGAAGGGGTATGATTCTATATTTGTTGTTGTAGATAGATTTTATAAGATGGCTTATTTTATACATTGTAAGGAGGCATCTAATGTTGAGCATGTTGCTGAGCTTTTCTTCAAAGAAATTATAAGATTGTATGGATTACCAAGAAGTATTATCTCTAATAGAGACAATAAGTTTGTTGGTTATTTTTGGAAGACTTTGTGGAAGTATATGGGTATTGAGTTGCAGTTTAGTTCTACATTCCATCCATAGATAGATGGATAGAGAGAGGTTGTAAATAGAATCTTGGGTAGCTTATTAAGATGTTTAGTTGGAGATAAGCCAAGTAAATTCGAAGTAGTGTTGACACAAGCTGAGTTTGCATATAATAATTTTATGAATATGAGTATAGGAAAGACACCTTTTGAGATTGTTACAAGAATGCAAGGCCTAGAGGAGTATCTGATTTAAGGGATGTTGTTAGTGAAGATAAGAGAAGTGTTGTAGGGAATGAATTTGCTGATTTTATGGAGTCTTTGTATAAGGAAGTAAAATTGAGAATATTAACAAAGTAATCAAAAGTATAAGGAGAATGATGAAAATTCTAGAAGACATCATGTTTTTGACATTGGTGATGAGGAGATGGTTCATTTAAAGAAAGGAAGATTTCTTGTTGGAACATACAGTAAGCTAAAAATGAAGAAATCTAGACCTTGTAAGATCCTGAAGAAGTTTTATAGTGGTAATGCATATGAAGTGAAGTTACATGACAACATGGATATATCTTCTATATTCAATGTTGCTGATTTACACAAATATCATGAGTGGGAAGATGAAGTGGATGTGTCAAATGATTATCCTAAGAAGAAGATTGAACAAGTTGAATAGATACTAGAGTAGAGAGTTGGTAAGAGCACGAGAGGAAAAGACTACTATGAGTATTTGGTAAAATGGAAAAATAGACCTGGTGAAGATGCTACATTGATTTCTCAATTTGAGTTGGATTCATCTTAGGTTGTGACATGTGTATGATTTAGTAGAATAATTTCTTTCTACCCTAGTTTTCTTTTGTTGGAGCATCCTAGGTTGCACTACTATCCTACATATTTTTAGTTTTCCTACTTTTTATCGAGTTGTAATTAACTTGCATTACTGAGTTCTCTATGTGTGTTAAGTTTGTTTAGTGGATGTCAAGCTTCTTGGTTCATGGCAAGTTCATAGTTGTTGCCGAGTGTTATTTGGTTTTTCATTCATCCTTTGGATACTGAGTTCATGTGATTGTCAAGTTTGTGTGGTTTTTGAGTTCGTGTGGTTGCCAAGATCTTGTGGTTTCTAATTTCATTTATATGTTGAGTTTTTGTGCATGTCGAGTTTGTTTGGATGCCTAGTGTTAATATTTTGTGGAGCCTTCATTTTCCAAGTTGTCTATTTGCGGTTTCCTATCAAGGTCAGCCCTGTCTTTTAATTTAGTATTAGATATCTATTATGAGCTACCTTGTGGTTTATCCTAGCATTTAATATGAGGGTTTATTCAGTTGTATTTGCAATAGGCTGACTTGTAGTTGTGCATGTATTTAAGAGACCTTGGTTAGAATCTTTAGGGACAGAACTTAGAGAGAGGAGTAGAATGTAAAGTTGGATCATTGAAGATCATAATTGAAATTGATTTATGGTTGTAACCTAGAAGGCCTTAAATATGGGCATGCAATTGATATTTGGATGAATAAATGAATGAAGCAATTTTCTTCCTCTATCTCTCAAGTTGTTTATATTTGTTGTTATTTCCATTCTATTGACTCTATGTAGATAGTTTGAATAGATGGGTGTGTCTTTGGCCCTAGTTTTTCATACCTCCCTACATCATAAGGATTTAATAAATATGTTAGTAATTTTTTCCTTGGTGTGCACATATTCTAACTTGACTTCTTTATCTTGAACTAAATCCCTCAAGTAGAGATACTTGATAGAAATGTTCTTGGTCTTACTGTGCATCACTGGATTTTTTGAAATGTAAATAGCACTTGTGTTATGACAATAGATAACCACTAGATCTATAATCTCTTATTGCATTCCTTTCAATAATTTCTTAATCCATACAATGTTCAAATAATTCACTACAACTACCACATACTTGGCTTCAAGTATTGATTGGGAAATACAATTCTATTTCTTGCTTGTAAATGACACAAATATCCTTCCTAGTAAGAATTCACCCCCTGCCCCCCACTAGTGTTTTTTTGTCATCAATATTTCTTTCCCAATCAAATTTGGTGAATACCTTTAGTTCAAATCTATCACTTCTTTTGTAATAAAATCCATAACCTTTTGTACCTTTCAGATATATTATTATCCTTTTCACTACCATCATGTCATTTTCCTTAGGATTTGATGAAAATATTTTGACTACCCAACTTCTAATGCAATATTAGGTATTCTATAAACAAGATATTTCAATTTTCCAATAATTGATATATATAATGTCTAGTTCACATTAAAAGATTCATTATTCCTAGATAATTTATGTCCTATAGACATAGGTGTGCTCACTAGACTTGATTCTTCTATTCCAAAAGCCTTTAGTATCTCCCTTATGTATATGGATTGCGTAGTGAAAATACCAAACTTCATTTGATATGCTTGCAATACAACAAAGAAATTGATTTCACCAAACATAGACATCTCAAATTCCTTCTTCATTTCATTAACAAGTGATTTGCATAATGCTTCATTTCCTCCAAATATAATGTCATCAACAAAGATTTCAGATAGCAATACTTCATTGTTCTTACTAGTCTTCAAAAATAGATTACTATTATCATTTTTCCTTTCAAAACCAATCTTGAACAAATAGTTATGCAATTCTATATACCATTCTCTTGGGGCATGTTTCAATCCACAAAGAGCATTGTTTACTTTACATATCATATTCTTCTTGTCTGGATCCACAAATCCTTCAAGTTGTCAATGTACAATTCTTCCTCAAGTATACCATTCATAAATTTAGATTTGACATCCATTTGATATACCTTGTAATTCTTATAGGTTGACTATGCAAGCAGGGTTCAAACTCCTACAAGTCTTGCCACAAGAGTAAAATTTTATCCATAATCAACTCCTTCTTCTTGAGCATATCATTTGCATACAATTCTTGCCTTTTTACTTGTAGCTTTGCCATTTTCATTATTATTATTCTTTTCTAAATACCCATCTTGTTCCAATTACATTTTTTTCTTTAGGTCTTGGCACTAGGCTCCAAGTATTGTTCTTCTCAATATATTCAATTTCTTCATTCATTACCTAAATCTAGTCTTCTTATTTAGAGAATCTTTTATTGATTTAGGTTCAAATTCACAAAGTAGACATGTATCATTTTTGAGTTTTTTTTCTTGTCATAACATTTGATTCAATTTCACCAATGATTTGTTCAAGTCTATGATGTCTTCTCACAAATCTAGCTAGCACACATGGTTTCTTTCTTTTTTCTTCAATGGGTTCATCTTGAAAAAAAAAATTAAGCTCATTTTCCTCTTTCTTGTTCAAGTTCTAGTCCAGATTCTACATGCTCAACATTGTTTATTTGATGGTTGATATTTCCTATATGTGATTTAGCATCTCTAGTTTATTTCTTAGCACCCACTACCTGTTGCTCAATAACTTATTGTTGCACTTCATCATTTCTAGTCTATTGGGAAACTATAGCTTGTTTTTCTTGTTCATTTGGAGTGTTGGGAGCATCATCATCAACATAGATGAATGTATTGCAATCTTTAGGTTCTTCATTGCATGTTGAGGTTGCTTCTTTGTCTAAACTCATCAACTTTCACATTTGCACTTTCCACAACTTTGGTAGTCTGAGAATTTAAAAACTTGTAATATTTACTCTTGGTGGAATATCCTAGGAATATACCTTCATCACTCTTTACATCAAGTTTTCCATTCCTATTATCTTTGAGTATATAGCATTTAGTTCCAAATATTTTGAAATATTTCACATTAGGAGAATATTCATACCACAATTCAAAAGTTGTAGCATTTTTACCTTTTTTAACTTGTACTCTATTCAAGGTATAGACAATAGTACTTAAAACTTCTCTCCAATACTTCTTTGATATATTCTTCTCCATCATCAATTATCTTGCACAATCCATTATTGATCTATTTCTTCTTTTAGCTATCCCATTATAAGGAGGGGTCCTTGGTACTGACATCTATCTTTTGATTCCTCTATCATTGTAGAATAAATTGAACTCATTGGAAATGAATTCACCACCTTTGTCAAATCTCAAACACTTTAGACTCTTCCCTACTTCTTTTTCAACTCTAGCTAAATACCACTTGAATAATTGAAAAGCATCAAATTTAGCTGTAAGAAACATTAGAGTCGTCATCCTATAATAGACATCAACAAATAAAATGATATACTTATCTCCACAATATCTTTAAACATCAATAGGTCCACATAGGTCAGTATGAACCAATTCCAAAATATCACTAGAAGTGTATGTCTTTCTCTTGAAACTAGACTTTGCCATTTTTCCCAATTGACATTGTTTATAGATAGCATTGTCAGGATTATTGGTTTAGAAAACCCTCTTAATTTCTTAATTTTACTAATATTCATTTAATTATCAAATTTCACATGACATTGCCTCTTGTGTCATAACCAAACATCTTTTTATTGTCCAAATAAGCATGTTTCATTAGATGAGCCTAGATAGAACAAGTTATCTCTTGTCTAATTACCACTTCCAATTAGCTTACCATTAGAATAACATATGTTGGCTTTCCTGAGATGAAATTTAACTCTATATCCTAATTTTTTTAGTTTTTAAACACAACATATTATAGTTAAGTCTTTCAACCCAGCAAACATTATCACATTTGATCTTGTTAGTCAATTGAATAGTACTTTTACCTTTTACAACACATGGAATATCATTACCAAATTTTACACATCCACCTTTGTATGGACCAATTTCCTCAAATTTATCTCTATTACCACTCATATGATTAGAGAAACCACTATTTTTTATCCATATGTCACTCTTGTTTACATATGAAATTAATGCAGTTTTCTCATCTTCACCAAAATCTTTTTGCATATAAACATAAAAAGCTTCATCATCTTTACTTTTAGATTTAGATTTAGCTTCTTCTTCAACAAAATGATAAGATTTATTATCCTTTTTCATCCTTGATTTTCTTTTAGTCTTGGTCATCTCTTCTTCCTTTGTACTTGATTTCCTTTCTCTCATCCTTTTCTTCTCTATTAGGACACCTAGCAGCAATATGACCAACCTTATTGCATGAAAAGTAAATAATAGGCAAGCTACCTTTTTATTTACCTCTTCCACTTCCAAATCTTTTTGCAATGAGGGCTTCAAGTTCATCAATATCATCATCAAAACTATTGATGTCACTCTTCACATGCTTTCTTTTCATTTTTATAAGAACTAGTTGCGACTTAAAAGAAAATTCAATAGTAGCAGTTTTGTAGTTTTCAAAGTTAGATATCTCAAAATTAGTGAGTCTACTTACACCTTACAAAGTCAAAGTGTTACCTAGAGTACATCTCAATTGTTGAATTGTATAAACTCTAATAGAATTCACAGGGAGTACTAGAATCCTCAATACCTTTCTTATCACTATTTCATCTTCAATTTTTTCATTTTCACATCAAATAGAATTGACAACTTCCTTAATTCTTGAAAAATTTTGAATTATATTCTCACCTTATATCATTCTCATTTCATCAAATTTACCGCTCAAGCTATCTGATTTGGCTCTCAAGACATTTTCATCACCTTCATATATAGTCTTTAGTTTGTCCCACATTTTATTTGCACTATCACATTCTTTTATATCATCAAAGTTGGCATAGCTTAGGGCTAAGGTATTCTCCAACATTTTTTGATTGTGTTCTTGTTCTTGTTTTTGTTTTTTAGATGTTAGAGGAGTAGTTTTTATCTTCACATACTCATTGTCCATAGAATTTATAGAAGCATCACTTATAATAGATATATGTAACCTCATCAATGTTTTCCACATAAGAAAGCTCTCCTTGTTTATCTTTGGTGCCTCTCTTTTATGAGTTGTGATCTTTAGCTTAAAGTATGTTTAGATTTATTCTCTATAAGCATTGTGCTCAATTATTAGAAAAGTCTAGAATAACTGAGAGGGGAGGGTGAATTAGTTACTCAAGATCCATAAGTACCCTTGGAACAATTAAACATCAAAATATTCACTATTCTACTTATCTTATTGTTTCTTGGTCTCTACTATTCTGATAAAAAAATTAACTTTTCTAAACATAACATACTCTATTGAATGTAAACATGTAAATATAAATCATCATAAAAAAATTCAACATAGACTTGACACTAGGATTTTATGTGGAAACCCAATTTGGAAAAACCTACAACAATATGTCACCACTTTTCACTCTTTCTAAGTGAAATCTATTAGTAACCAACCCTGTGAAAGGTTACAATACAAATTTTTAAATGTGACTTGGTTAGAGAATTTAATCACTCTATTAGGAGTGGCCTTGTCAGACGACTTTGATCATTCCATTTAGAATTTCACCTTCCTAAATAATTTACATAGACTCTTAAATCCTTCAAATGATTGTTAGGTCAACCTTTGATTAAAAATATTTCAATACAAACTAATTAAAATGATTACAAAGAAAATAGTAGGGTTTTGATCTATGTGTTTACAAATCAATTTCATAGGTTCAGGTCATTGTTTGATTCATGTGTTGATTCATTGATAAGTCTCCTGATCAGCTCTATCTCTTAAAGAATTAGACAAATATTCAAGCATTCATCCCCATTTACATCAAAACTTTAAACCTTCTACTCAAATTCACTTATCAACTTCAACAACATATGTGCAAGAAATTCCTTTCACTAAGCTCTCACACTTGTGTTCACCCTTGTGCATCTTTGTTCCACCTTTCTTTGTGTGCATACTCTCAAAGTTTAGCTCTATACCTCCTTAAATAGGTAATCCTTTCTTCACCATTTTTCATAATCATTATAGATCTTAGGGTTTATAATTTATTTTATCAAGTTCATTGTAGAGATTCTATCACTCACATAATCACTCGAGCATTGTAGAGCTTCTATCTCAGCATCAACTAGCTTTCTTAGTTAATGTTGATGCTAAATCAACTCTAGATTTTATCAGCACTTACTATGGCTTGATTGACACTAGCATCACTTATCAATTTTTTTACTCTTTTCTCAATTTAGCTTTACATTGATGATACAAACAATCACTTTGTCCTATCAAAGTGTAATTAATGAAATATCCATTGTAGATTCATTTTCACAACTCAATGTTTCATATAGGTTATATTGTTATGAGCAATCTCTCAAATCCTCTTCATCAATCAAATAGGTATGGCATTTAGATCATATAGAAACATGTCTCATCACTAGATTTCACATCCATGACAAAACAATAATTGTTCCAATTGTAAGTTTTGAATATATATATATATATATATATATATATATATATATATATATATATCTGTGTGTATGTGTGTGTGTTTATATTTGTAAATATATGTGTAAATATGTATGTGTGTGTGCGTGCGTATGCATGTATATATGTATGCATATATGTATATGAGATAAAGGATTGAGTGATATACCATTATGTATTTATCTTATATTCTTATGTTGATGCTCATGTTGTGGATGTTCATTTAATTTAATTTATTTCCTCCATGTTATTGTGATTTTAACATGAATACGTTATATTTATATTTCTAGTGCCATGATTTAGATGTGATGTTTTTGTATACCCAATGTTATCAAATATGATATAGAATTTATGATTTAAAAACTAAGCATTTTTTGTAGATGAGATATCATGATAAGCATAACCCATTTTGTTTAAACAATAAAAGATAGATGATGATAAGTGAAATATCAAGAGATGATAAAAGAAACACCAAGTGAAGAAGTGATTCTAGGATAATCAATTTCAATTGTCTGATGAAGATTTTTCTCTGCGCTAAGTGCAATATATAAAATTCTAAGATGTAACCCTAGAATGAAAATTGTAAAGTGTAGAGTACAAGAGTCATTCTAATTAGGTCATTAGTTTTATCATAGAACCTTATAAAGGGAAATTTCAAGATCATACAACCATCACTAGTGCAAGTGTGCCTATGAAGATATGAATATGATCTATTTCTCAAAGGGTGTAGGAGTTTAACCTATGCATCAAAGACATAGAGTTCAAGAAGTCTCATAGTTAGATTCCTATGTAATATATAAATATTATGCTAGCATCAAGACATAAATGTCCATAAACACAATATTTCATGATCAAACATGATGTATTAACCAAGGACATAACTCAAAATCACCTAGGTGTTCAAATGAGTTAAGGTATATGTTGTGTTCCTGCCAAGAGGAGGTACTTATCATAGACACCAAAATACAAGAATGTATAAGATCATTATAACTATACCCACAGGTAGAAGACAAAGAATATATGACCCATAGCTTAGTCCTATAGGTAAGTGACATCTAGGATAGATTAAGGATGGAACACTAGTAAAAATCATCAATTAAAAATAACATAAAAAATGAGTGTCATATATCTATGTCATTTGAGTTAAGTATGATGTGAAAATGAAAATAGTCATTGATTTTATAAGACATGCCCACAAGTGATATTTATTGCATAGTACTAGACTACTAAAAAACTGTTGGCACAAGTAAATTCTCTAATAATTGTTGAGAAACACTCAATGTAAACAGAAAGGTGTTGAGGAACACTGGTGAAGGTGGTGTTAAGAAACACTAGTTTTCCTAGAGACCAAAGATGTCATGAGTCATGCCCCTTAGACCTAGAAAAGGATCACTTCTAGATAAAGGAGAAATGTGTATGTGATAGAGATTGACTAGTTCTTGTCAAAATTTATGAGATGATATATGAAAGTGAAATGATTCATAAGTAGCATCTATTTCTAGGTTTTTACTACTTGTAAATTATTTCTTATTAGGACTTTTTGTATTTTTCTTAAATTTTTCCTTTTTGATATTTTATTTTTTGCAAATATATCAATGTGCTCGTTTGCCAATTTTTCATTAAGATGCTTATTTTTTTAGGATATTTTATGATTTTTAGGTTTTTGTGGGGATCATATATCATATATTTTTAAGTTTTTTCAAGATCATATATGCTACGTATAGTTGTTCTAAATGGAGGGACTGGCATGCATAGAACTTATTTATGTGGATAGTTTCAATAGGATTAGGGAGTTTTTGTAATGCCCCACCTAGAGATCCTTGGAACACAAGGATAAATCATGAACTAAATAAAAAAAATTTCTTAACATAAGTTACTTGCCATCAACATAAAGTAACCAAGTGCAAGAATACAACATCTAATCAAAATAATAATATAGGAAACATCAATAAATTCACAAGTTCACTTACATAAGTGGAAGTCTTAAAAACACTTCCAAAGATCCCCAAGTCCTAAACTATAACTTAGAATTCAAAGATCACCCAAATCATGAGAATATCCAAAGAAGATCCAGATAACATCCATAGAACCCAAGAGGGGAGTACTGAACTATCAATCCAAAGAATCATGTTCTTTTAAAGCCCAAAGTAAAAGTGCCTAACATGGTTAAACATACAAGTCCATTTCTAACTAACCATAACATAATCAAGAATAGTAAGAAGAGATCCTCAAATGGTCATGCATAAGATGTGGGCTCAAGGTTACATCCACTCATATACTAGAAACCTTACTGAAATAATAAATTCTAAACCCTAAAATTAGACAAAATCTAAAATCATGAAGCCTTAAAATTTGATAAAATACGAATCTTAAATCTTGGAGAGTTGGAACCTATCTGAAATGAAACATCTGATATATATATATAATATGTCTTAAGTATAAAGAAGAAGAGTATGCCAACTTATACTTAAATTATATATTTAATACACCCTCTAATTGATTTTCTTTGATATAGAAAGATGCAAGACTCTAAAGGGTATCCAAAAGTATAAGTTACATCTTCTCAAACTGTGTGGAAACACCAACTCTTTTTCATGAAACAAAATATCTCAAATGCTTGTGCAAGTTAGGATTGGCTAGTAGGGGAGTATTATCTACAAACTAGGTGAGATACAAACTAGGCTCATGTAATACTTTTCTCTTACATGCAAGTAAATACATACTTATGTGAGACTTCTCTCAGTCATGCAAGAAAATGCCCATTCCAGGTGATAAAATTTGGACAGTAACAAAAGAATACAAGAAGGAGTGAATATGAAAACATGAAACCTCCACACTATGGAGTACCAAATTTAAGTAGAGGAATGATTAGTCAAGAGCATGAGATTAAATGGGAGAACATAAATGAGGCTAAAGATATGCATCTCAATACATACATCCATCAAATCAACCTCATTATAAAATGTATGTGTGCATAAACAACATTGTCCTAAAAGGAATATATTAAAAGAGATATAAATAAATAAGATCAACTATGCTTGTTTCTTCCCAACCATAATTGGATCATGAAACCTTAGAAGCCCTAACCATGTTAGCATGAATGCTAATGATACTACTTTGGGGAGTATCCTTAGCATTGGATAGCTTTGACATGTTGTATTCATGCCTGAATTTATTATTGATGTCAATATAGCACAATCTCTATAAAGACTACCTGAGTAGAAAACATAGATCTTGATGGCATGGACAATGGTTTTATTTTTAGGTAATGCATAGTTATAGATATGTTTGGGACAATTTACTAATGATGTGGTCAAGTGTGTAGTGTGTAAGTCAAAGATGTATAGAAAATTTACTTGACCTAAAGAGAGCATCTTAGAGATGGAGTATTGGTAAAGTAGTTCTTGATGTTTGTTAGCTATCTTACATCTAAGATGTAATGCAAAGATTCATAGTCACATAGTGACAAATGATAGTCAGCTAATGATGTTAGTGAGTGTGCAAGCCCTAGTATTGTACATGTGAAGTTTCGTATAGACTGAGTTCATAGTGCTATTGTAATTGAAATTAATTAATTATCTTATTATAATTAATTGCAAAATTCTCAAGGTTGATTCAAGGAATTATTATGAAGATATGGTATAAAGAAAAGATGTTTTTCTTTATTGTAAAGTATTCTATTCAAGTATTGTGATCATTATTGAAGTACAAAGTGTGGAAATGAGAAGAGTGTTGATTGAATATGAGTAAGTGATCCAAGGGATTATTGGATGCAAGATTTGTGATTTGGTTACATGATCAGAAGGAGTAGAGTTCTTGTTGATAGGATAGAGAAAGGGGAAGGAACAATAAAGTATAATTCAATTATTTTTCAAGGAATAATATAGAGATCATTTGGACTATAGGCTCATTATTCTTTCCCTTGAAGTTGTTTTGGCAGTGGCTCCATTTGTCTTCCACAACTCCTAACAGGGTTGGAATCTCCTAAATAAGGATTTAAAGTCTACTAATAGGGACTCCTATATACTATATGTATTCATTGACTCCTAACATGGTCCATCCTCTAACAAGGAATATTTATATTAGTACATCATATTTTGTGTACCATCCCCACTAGGGTTTTGTTACAAGACAGAGTTTTCATTGCACCAAAAGATCAACCTACCAATGCCCGATATAACCACTAGACTTATATAACATAGGAGACAGTTAAGACATGTTATGAATTCCCAATGGGAACATTGACAGTTAGTCAAAAAATCCCCCCCCCCCCCCCTTGGTGTTACCTAAGGAGATTCAAACCTATGACCAAGCTCCGATACCACTTGTTACAAGCTTGAGTTTTTTTGTACTAAAAGGTCAACCTTTCAATGCTTGATATAACCACTAGACTTATAGAACACAGAAGGTGGTTAATCCATGTCACAAATCCTAAAGGGAAACATTGGCAGTTAGTCCAATAAATTTTCCCTCTGATCAAGGGTTTCCCTAGTTAACATATCTGGTGTTATTATGCATGAGTATCTTGTTATGGTTTTAGTTTATATTACTTGTATGGTTAAGTTTATTTAAGGTTGATAATTATGATAATAGTTGTATAAATGATTCACCCTCCACCCTCCTTAGTTATATCAGTGGACTAATATTCTAACAATTGCTATCAAAGCATTAGGTCCTTCAAGGATAAGCTTAACAACTTTGGGAGATCAATGGAAAATACTTTTAGAAAGGATAGTCCTAGATGTGATGTAGCCAACTATGATAGTTGGAACAAGAAGATGAAGACTCATCTATTGTGCATGGGTTAGGGATATTAGATCTTGACAAAGGGAAATATGATAATCATTGAAGAAGGATGTAGTGAAGAAGAGACTTATTTTTTTATAACATGAGAGCAAGAGAATCTCTACTAACAACTCTTCTAGAGAATGCATACAGTTAGGTAAAGTCACTTGTAACATCTCATGAAATTTGGAAATCATTAGAATCTTCTTTTAAAGGTGATCATCATGCAAAGAGAATGAGATTATAGAATTGAATATGTGAATTTCAAGATGCTAAAATGATGGAAGATGAATCTATAAGAAGTTATGTTTATAGAATTTTAGAATTTTTTCTAGGAATTTGGTCTCATGGTGGAACCAAGGAAGATGATAAAGTCATCTAAAAGATATTAAAATTTTTGACACCACCATTTAAGCTAGTAGCTGAGATAATTCAACTAGTAACGTAGCTGAGATAATTCAACTAGTAACGTCCTACACTAAGGATTTCACAAAGGACACACTGCTTGAAAAATTAGAATCAACAAAAGAAAATCTAAGATAGTTTGGAGAAAAACTTTTAGTGCCCCGAATATTCCGCTTAATTTGACAAGGAGTGCAAGAATACATGGAGATTTTGTTGGTGGCATTAGGTTTGATGAAGATAAGAAGATTGAGGAAAGAATATCATTTCTTGTGAGAAGATAAAAATATGGTAAGAAAATATTTAAATGTTGAACTTGTAATGAATTTAGTCATTATGCATCTAAATATCCTAAAAGAGAGAAAAAGTATAAGGGAAAGTTGAAACCTAGAAGAGATAGAGATAGAGATTGTTTATATGTAAATGAAGATGAAGAATCTAATGAAAAAAATAAAAGTGAAAGTGATGATGAATTAGGATTAATGGCTATCAAAGAAGATGATCTTGATAGGGAAATTAGAGAAGAAAGAGTTCTAATTTCCCAAGTAGAAAAGAAATCTAATTGGATAATTCACAGTGGTTGGTCAAATCACATGACTGGTGATATGAACAAGTTTGTTAAGTTCTTGAATCATGATGGGCTATTGTTAGAGTTGGTAACATTGTAACCTATCATATAACAAGAATTGAATCCATTACTCTTGATGGTAAAACTAGCACTGATGATGTTTATTTTATTCATGGATTGAACCATAACTTGTTGAGTTTTGGTGGACAAGGGTTATCTATTGTAGTTCACTAAGAAGACATGCATTATCAAAGATAGATATGGTAAGATGATTGGAACTAGCTCTAGATCCAAAAGTAATGTGTTTCACTTGGATTCTACTAAAATGACATGCTTGCTAGAGAAAGTGGACAATAGTTGCTTGTGGCATAGAAGATTATGTCACATAAACTTTGATAATATTGTGAAAGTTGGTAGCACTTTTGTGGTCAGAGACTGGCCTAAGATTACAAATCCTACTAATGTTGTGTGTAAGGAAAGTATTTGGGCTAAGTTGAACAAAGTATCACTTCCTAGCAAGAAATTCACTACCACAAAGAAGTTGGAGATCATTTACATAGATTTGAGTGGTCCTTCTAAAACAAGAGGATTCTATGGTAAAAGGTATTTTATGATTTTTGTTGATGATTTCACTAGAATGATGTGGGTAGCATTTCTTAAAGAGAAACCTAAAGCTTTTGATAATTTTAAGATATTTAATAATACTGTTGATAATAAATGTAGTGCCTACCCTCGTTCACATCTTTTCTGGACATATTGTTGCTATTGTTATTAGACTATGATGGACTAGTTTTATGTTGATGGATTAGTGGTATTGTTTTGAGACTATCAGATATTATGTTATGGATTCAGAGGCTATGTGATGAGATCATTTAGACTTTACATTTCATGCATACATGATGATCATTATATTGTTTTTAATTATTATTGATGATTAGTTGGATGGTTTATTATCTCATGTGTTTTATTATGGATACTTACCCCAATGTTGCATGTGTATGGTGTGCATGTTTTCTTATTGTATGGCATTTTTGATGTGGTTAAGGAAGGGAGTTGTAATCACCTGCTTAGTTGGGATCTACATGATGCACTACTTCCTACCATTGTCTGTTTAGCTTAGCATTATATATTGTATGTACATGCATGGTTTTTCTGCAGGTTGCAGGTACCAGGTATTGACTTCCCTGAATTGCCAGGATGAGCGTACCCTATTATACTATCTCAATGATAAGAGAAGGGAGATAAATTCTCAAGTCCAAATCCCAAACCTTTAAGCCAATTGTCCTAGTGAGGTAGGAAAAGTATTTGAATATTTTACCCACCAAATGTGTTGAATGACATAATTCATGATTTTTAACCCTTTAGACTAATTTTGTGTGATTTGCTCTATGATGGGTTTTCATATTTATCTTGGAGGTCTATGGTGAATTTTCTATTAATTAAGTCTTAACAAATAGATTTAATTAATAAATTAATTAATTATTTGAGAAAATTAATATAAAATATCATGTTATTTGATATTTTGATTATAATTAATTAAATGAGAATTAATTGAGGAAAAAGAATTAAATAAAAGAGACTTAGAAATTAAAATTAATAATTGTATACACTAATCTAATGTGCTAGAAATACTAATCAAATGAAAGCATTTACACATTAAACTAACATAACATATAAGAGAGACAAAGAGAAGACAAACTCAAATGAGAATGTGAGCCATGGATAGGCTCTCTCAATGAGATTTGTTCTCTTATTTTTGAGATGTATCTATGTGTAGATTGGGGATGTATGCTCAAATGCTCAAAGTTGCTTCAATGGTGGGGATGGATAATAGCAAATTGGTAGCTTTGTGATCTCTCAATTTGGCATTATAAGGGTATGGGTATGGCTTTTGGCTCTCAAAACGACATGGTAACTTTAGCTCAAAGATTGTTTATTGAAATGGCTTGGGATGGGATTAAATTTATAGGCCAAGGGGTAGAGGGATGGAGGGCTTAGATGCAAGGATGGATGAAGGCTTAAGGAGGGCTATGATGCACTCAAAGGATACTTGTTTAGCACCAATGGGAAGGTGACACTTGTCACAAGGAGGATGAGTGTGAGAGGGTAGGGTAAAGGGTTTGTTAAAGGCATGATGAGTGGGGTTGAGTATGTAAGAGAGATGTAAGAGGAATGAGTGTGGAAGAGGGAAGAGTGTGGAAGATGGATGTAAGAGTCATGAGTGGGCTTGTAAGAGTCTTTTATGGTTTGTAAGAGGACTCATGACTTGGTGGTTGGTATTTTTGAGGGGAGACTTTGGTTTGGATTAGGAAAGTCTTAAACTTGTTTAAGGAATGTGACAACATTAGGGAGTGGATTAGGCTTGGGTTTAGGATTAGATTAGGAATGTTAGAGATGTGCAAGTGGATGGCATTAATGAGGGTGGGTGAGTTAGTGGCTAAACTTGGTTAGTATGGGTGGATGGGGTGGATTAGGCTAAATGGAGGATTAGAGATAGGTTAGGGGTTTTTGAATTTGAGGATTTTATTTTTCAAATAGATTTATGTAGTAAATGGGGATTTTTGGAATTAGATAGGAGAAAAGGATTTAATTGATAATTAATAGATTATTTGATTTATCAATTAGGACTATAGATGATTAATTAAATTAATCAACTAGGGATGGCAAAGGATTAATTAAATAAGAATTTAATTAATGATGCCTTTAGAGATGGCTAAATTAGATTATCAAAGAAGTGTAATCAAATTTAGGTGTCTACAATAACAATAATAAAATAATAATAATAAGTAATAAATAAATAATAATAATAAAAGTTATAAAAATTAAAATGAAAGTTATAAATATTTAAATAGAAATTATATAAAAAGTGAATTGGAGTTATAAGTTTGCATGGGAGTTAACGCACTTTTCTATTTCTCAAGTGTCAACAACATGGGGGTTAGTGCATCAATTAAGCACATGGTGTCTACAACCCTATTGCTCATCTTGAAGGTTGGAAAAGACCCATGCTTAGTTGGTGACACCTTCCACCTGTTTCTAGAAGCATTCTAGATGTTTCCTGAGAGCTCTTTATATTCAGGCATTCCTAGAAGCTTAGACATAGTGTTGGGAGTGCAATTGGAGCATTGGAGGACTCGAGAACTCTAAAGAAGGGAGGAGCTTGCTCTGCAGGTTTCTAAGGAAGAGCGATTTAGCATCAGAATTTGGGTAGATTTTTGTGATTTTACTTATGCTATTTCCACATCATGCATTCCCTGTCTTCTGAGGAATTTCATATTTTATTGTGCACTCTCAATATGGGTAGATTAATTTATTTGAAAATTTTATATGCATAGATCTGAAAAGTAGACGGGGCTAGGGTTGAGATTCATAGTCAAACCCATTAGATTAATTATTGGAAATGTTGGGAGATCAAAGGTTTATGGAGGGATTCTAAAAATTGAAGTTTGTATTGATATATTGTCAATTTTCTTATACATACATACATACATATATATATATATATATATATCTATATATATATATATGCAATTTTATATATGTGTGTGTGTGTGTGTGTGTGCACACATGTGCGTGTGTATGTATGTATGCTCATATACTATGATATTTTTAATTCTGCATATATTTTTATATATATACATATTTTTATATATATATACATACCTTTATATATATATATACATATATATGTATATAAAATATATATTTGTTAAAAAATTGGATAACATACCCGTGGGCGAAAATGTTTTAAGAAACCTTTTAAACCAAATCGCAAATTTGAATCGTGTAAGCAATTTTTAAAAAAATATAAACATTTTATACATTGAGTCGGGGGGGGGGGGACAAGAGCTATGCCCCCACTGCGGTCGCAGTGTACTGCCATCACAGGTACTGCAACGACAGTGGTACGTAGTACCACTGACGTCGCAGGACCTGTGATCACAGGGTTCTGCGTACCAACAGATGTGTTATATGAGTATGTGTTTTATAAAAAAAGTTTGCCATATTCAATTTTAATTGTTATTAAATTTTTTGGCATTAATAGAATTTTTTAATTCAATTTTTTTTAATGGTAAAATAATTTATATATTCATATATGTATTTATATGTATATATTTTAATATAAATATATATATATATAAGTATGTATATAATATGTAAATATGATTATTTGTTTTATAATTGTAAAATTGATAATTGATTTATATCAAAGGCTCATGATTTAAATTAATTGTTTTATTAAGTATATTAAATTTGATTGTTAGATTGGTGGGGGACATTTGGATTAAAATTATAATTGAAGAATGGATTTGTATTCATTCAAAACGTATAAATGTTCCTCCAAATTCTTTCTCTAAACTTGGAAATGTAAATTGAGACTTTTTCATTTAAATTCAAATTGTAAATTTAGCAAAACCAAAACATGTGTTTCCATTGTGTATTCTTTATGCTATTGTTTTGGGTTTTGGGTTGACTAGTGTTGACCAGTTATAGGACGTCTACCAAAGGCTTGGGGGTTATGTGATGGTGATGTCATGATGATGTTTTAATCTCGATCTTTAGAAACCCAACCATGGTTATGTGATGGAATGCTCTATGTATTGGATGTGATCACTAATTGTTATGGTTGAGATTCTTATGTATGAGACACTTGACTTAACCATTATTTTTGGTCATCGATCAGTTATCCTTGGTTATTTTCTTGTCACCATGTTGGGACTATAATGAGGATTTATTCTTGATGATGTCATGTTGTGACATGTTTGACTCAACCATTTTTGGAGTCTTTGATTAGTATGATTGAGATATATTTTGGTTATTGAGAACCATTGGATACTTTGATTATCAGTGATACTTTAGTTGCCAATAGAGAGTTGTTGTGATCATGATTTTCTATGGATGTTTGCTCATGGAGATTTGATGCTTTTATGCATATTTGATGACTTTATTATGGATTATCTTTTGTGATTTAGAGATTTACGATTCCATGAGCATTAGGGTAGGATATCTGCATGTAGTGACGGGAAGTGGCTTGCAATGGGGGCCAGTGCCCTAAGTGGCTACCAGGGTAACTCATTATAAGTTGGATTAATAAGTGATAACATTCACACCTAATACTAACTGAATGAACCTAAAAAGATAAGAGTTTTGGTTCTCACCCATGCCTTGAGTGCTTGTACAGGCTAGGATGGGAGTAGCGAGAATGCATGGTTGTGACCTTGCATTTCGTAGTATGCCTCATCAGTATGAGAGGATACTGGTGGCTGCATGAGATCAGTATGGACCCATGGAGTTAAGCTAACTGCCAGGGTAACTTGTACGTGATAATTGCGATGACACTTTCCCGCTTGCATAGTAGGTTCCTACATGTCATTGTGTGCCTCTGGGATTAGATGTTGGATTTTGTGTTTGGAACCTTTGAGTTAGTATACTTTTAGGATTCTTGGACTTATAGAGATTTGTGCTATGTGATTTTGTTATCCTATTTGGGACTTGAGATTATCTCCTCAGCACGGTGGGAGTAGACCACTTAGGTACCATGCGGTTGGGTGGTAGTGTATTTTCCACTCTTATCATTTGAGATTCATTGAGACATCATGGCTAATGCATCCTTCATGATGGTGGTTATGTATCCTTTCACTGATGAATAGCATATGTTAGATGATGTTATCTTATGCTTATATTTGCATGTTAGATTACTTTCTACATATGATGATTATATATGTTAGGAGTGATATTCCTACTATGTTAGTACCGATGATCTCTATGGTGATTTAGAATGTTACGCACAGAGAGATGGCCAGGATCCACGATGGTCTGATGATGCTATTAACAGTTGGGAGGAACCTTGCACTTAGTTTATTATGTTGATCTTTCTGATGGATGTATATGTCTTCTATGATGATGTATCATGTGTATCATTTGATTATCTTTACTTTGATGTATCATAGATTAGAATAGGATGATTTACCTTATTCTATGTATGTGTATTCTTTTGAGCTTGTCATACCCTGTGACATGTACAGTGGATGATTGAGTATTTGAAATGTAATGTATAAACATTGGACTTATCATTATTATTTCATGTGGATGTTGTACTATATGGATTCATGTATGTTAAATGTTTCTAGATGTAATCCAATGTTAAGGGATCTTAAAGAATGTAATCTGATATATATGTTATGTTTAATTTCACGTGGACATTTCTATTGCTTCCGTTATTGTGCATAAATTATATGTGGTATTTACTTTCATGAGAAAAAAAAAATGCTACTAAACTTAGTGAAAATTCTAGGTTAATTCTTTGGATCCCTTGGTGGGGCATTACAATGAATCTAGTGTTAAGATAAAGTGTTTGAGGTCTGATAGAGGAGAATTCACCTCTAAAGAGTTTAACATATTTTGTGAAAAGATGGGAATCAAAAGGCATCTATCTATACATAGAACACCCAAGAAGTAGTAGAAGTAGCAAGAGTGATGTTGTTTGAGAATGATGTTTCTAAGAAATTTTTGAGAGAAGAAGTCAATACAACAATATATACTCTAAACAGAGTACAGATTAGAAAAGGTATGAGCAAGACACCTTATGAACTATGGTTTGGTCATTCACCATTAGTTAAGTGTTTTAGAATATTTTGAATAAAATGTTACATTAAGATAGATGATGGCATTGGTAAGTTTGATCTAAGAAGTGATGAAGGTATGTTTCTTGGCTATTCATTCAAAAGAAAAGCTTACAAATGTTTCAACTATATAAATAAGAAAATAGTTAAATGCACAAATGTAGGGATTGATGAAAATTTTGGAACTAAAGAAAAGATGGTAGATTATAATTTAGATGGGGGAGAAGATAATTCTAGAATTGATAGATAGAAGGCTGAATTTTCCTTTGAGATTAACAATGATTTGTAGAATGATGTGCTAACTATTGAGCAAAGAGGAGAGTAGAGATCTAAAATGAGAGAAGAGAGAAGACTTGAAATGTAGAATCCTACCCCTAACTAGAATTTGAAAAGGAATCACCCTCTTGAGCAGATAATTGGAAGGAAAGACAAAGGTGTGATGACAAAGAACTAAGTAAATGAGGAGATATGTCTTATATCTCAAGTTGAACCTAAGAGTGTAGATGAAGCAATTGATGATGATCATTGGATTCAATAAATGAAGGATGAATTGGATTAGATGGTGAATAATTATACACGGGAGTTCATTGCTAGACTTAAAGACAAGAATGTGATAGGAACCAAATGGGTATTCAAAAATAAGATGAGTGAGCAAGGTGAAGTTGTGAGGAATAAGGGTAGACTTGTATGCAAGGGATATTCAAAGCAAGAAGGCGTAGACTATAAGAAGACATAAGCACTTATAGACAAAATGGAAGTAGTATGGATGTTCCTACCTTATGCTGAAAATAAGAAGTTCAAGGTTTATCATATGGATGTTAAATCATCATTTCTGAATGGAGAACTTGAAGAAGAGGTATATATTGAGTAGCCTAAAGGTTTTCCTTTATAAAAAGACAAAGACATGGTATGTAGATTAAGGAAAGCCTTATATGATCTGAAGCAAGTACATAGAATCTAGTATGCAAGGTTGGACAATTATTTGGCAAAGTTTGGATTTGCTAAATGTATGACAAACATTAACTTTTATTTGAGAGAAATTGAAAATGGTTTGTTGATTATTATAAAAAAATTTGATGACATCAGTTTTGGAGGTAATGATGAAGCAAGTGATAAGTTTACTCAAGCGATGAAGAATGAGTTTGAAATGAGTATGATAGGAGAAATGAAGCTTTTCCTATGATTGTAGATTCTATAGAATAGTGATGGTATTTTTACTTCAAAGATTTGTTGAAAAGGTTTGGTTTGGAATGTTGTAGACCTATTGATACACCTATGATAATTGGTCACAAGTTAACCATCAAAGATGAGACATTTGTAGTAGAGTAGGAAAAGTACAGATCCATGATTGGAGGTTTGCAATGTCTGATTCACACAAGACCAAATATAGAAAATGTAATTGAGATTATAGCTAGATTTCAAGTTGATCCTAAGGAATATCATTTTTTAGTAGTGAAGAGAATATTCAAAATATCTAAAAGGGGCATCTAAGTATGGAATTTCATATGACAGATCTAGTTATTTCACTCTATGCGCATATACTAATGTAGATTGGGTAGGTGGTATAGATGATAGAAAGAGCACTAGTGGTAAAACATTCTTTCTTGGAAGAAGATTGGTTTCTTGGTTAAGAAAGAAGAAAGATTATATTTCATAGAGTACTGTTGAGATTGAATATATTGTAGCAACAAATAATTGTAATCAAGTTATGTGGATGAAGCAGATGCTAAAGGATATCATAATTGAGTTTGAAGAACCTTTCATCATTTACTATGATAAAACAAGTATAGTGAGTATGTCTAAAAATCTTATATTTCATTCTAAGTCTATACATATATCTATTAAGTATCATGTGTCAGGAGAGACTGTAGAAAAAAAGGAGATTAGATTGGAGCATGTGAGTACTAAAGATCAGATTGTAGATAAATTTTTGAAGCCTTTTCCTAAAGATACATTTGATTACTTGAGAGGTATGCTTGGGGTTATGCCCCTGCCTACTTCTAAGTAGATGATTCAAAGAGTGGATCAATATAGTGGTACAAAGAACTATTTTTAGCCTAGACTGAATGGTGATGCTTCCCATATGGGGAAGTATTTGAGATTATCTTAGTCATGAAGGACTCTTGGTATTTGGAATTGCACAATGTCTTTGGACACTCGAGCTAGTTGATAGCTTGGTATAACATATTGGCAATTGATATTTAACAATTGGTATGTTGCAACATTGAGATTAAGGTCTTCGATATTTATGTCAATGGAGGAGAATATGCATGAAAAAACATCTCCTAAGGTATGGGGGAGAGAATCTCCTAAGAATGGGGGAGAGATATCTTTTTAGAGAGGTTTAGAAAGATTCATGTAAGAAAGTAGAAATATACTTCTAATGTATTACGAATTGTTTGGTGTGAAGCAAATAATTGATGTCTAAGAAGAAGGAATATGCACATGTCTACATTTGTTATGTTTGAGATTTTCATAGTGTGTGGACAATTGATGCTAGTCAGCAACAACAATAGAATAGTGTTTGGTATTCTTGGAACTCAGATTTTTTTTTCAACTATATTGCCATTAATACCAAAGGGGGAGGGTTTTACCATGAATGTTGATAATATTACTTTGGGGAGTATCTGGAGAATTGGAGAGTCTTCACATGTTACATTCATGATTTTTTTTGTCATTGATGTCAACATAGCAAGGGTTTTGTAAATATTGGCTGAGTAGTAGACAAAGATCTTGATGGTAGAGACAGTGCTTTGATTCTCTGGTAATGTGTAGTTACAGATATGTTTGGAACAATGTCTTGATGAAATGGTCAAGGGTGTAGTGTGTAAGTCAAAGACATATGGAATATGTACCTTATTTATAGAGAGTAGTTCAAAGATAGAGTATTGAGAAAGTAGTTCCTAATAGTTTTTGGATATCTTACATCTAGGATGTAATAAAGAGATGAGTAGTTAGGTAGTGAAAAAGGATATTCAAGTGATGAAGTTAGTGAGTACACAAGCCCTAGTATCAAACGTTTGAATATTTTTATATAGACTATGATCCGATAGTTCTATTGTAATTGTAATTAATTAATTATCTTATTATAATTAATTGGGAAAGCCTAAAGGTTGACACAAGGAATTCTTACAAAGATATGGTGTAAAGGAAAGATGTTCTCCTTGATTTTTAAGTATGGTATTCAATTATTTTTATCATTATTGAAGTAGAAAATGTAAAAAGGAGCAGATTGCTTACTGAATGCAAGTAAGTCATCCAAGGGATTATTGGATGTGAGATTTGTGATTTGGTTCCAAATTAGAAGGAGTAGAGGTCTAGTATACAAGATAAATAAAGAGGTAAAAATAATATAATACAATTCTATTATTCTACAAGGAAAAATATAGAGATCATTTGGACAATGGGTTCATTGTTCTTGCCCTTGAAGTTGTTTGGACAATGGCTCTAGTTGTCCTCCACAACTCCTAATAGGGTTGGTACAACTCCTAATAGGTTTGGAATCTCCTAATAGGAATTCAAAGTCTCCTAATAGGGACTCATTTGTATTGAATGTATTCATTGACTCTGAATAGGGTCTATCCTCTAACAAGAAATATTTATATTAGTACATCATCTTGTGGGTACCATCTCCACTAGATTTTTCTCTCTAATCAAGGGTTTCCCTAGTTAACATATCAGGTTTTAATGTGTATGAGTATCTTGCTATGTTTTTAGTTTATATTACTCATATGGTTAATTTTGTTTAAGGTTGATAATTATCATAATATTTGTATAACTAATTCACCCCCACCCCCCCTCTTAGTTATATCAGTGGATTGTATATTTTAACAAACCATACCCACAAGCATGAATGTCATTTTTAGAACAAGATCATTGGAGTTGTCTCATGAGATCTTTCTTACCAAAAAATGATTCATTAACCTCACATGAAATAAAATAAGAAACATATAATGCAATTGGGATTGTAGCTAGATTTCAAGTTGATCCTAAGGAATGTCATTTTGGAGCATTGAAGAGAATATTTAAATATCCAAAAGGGACATCTAAATTTGCAATTTGGTATGATAGATCTAGTTATTTCAATATATGTGCATATACTAATGTGGATTGGGTAGGCAGTGTGGATGAGAGAAAGAGCACCAGTGGTGGAACATCTTTCTTTAAAGAAGATTGGTTTCTTGGTTAAGAAAGAAGCATGATTGTATTTCATAGAGTATTGTTGAGGTAGAGTATGTTTTAGTAACAAACCATTGTAAACAAGTTATGTGGATGAAGAAGATGGTGAAGGATATCATAATTGAGTTTGAAGAACCTTTTATCATTTACTATGATATCAAAAGTATAATGAGTATGTCTAAGAATCCTATATTGCATTCTAATACTATGCATATATCTATTTAGTATCATGTTTTGGGAGAGAAAGTAGAAAAAAAGGAGATTAGATTGGAGTATGAGTACTAAAGATCGAATTGTAGATAACTTTATGAAGCCTTTTCCTAAAGATAAATTGAGTACTTGAGAGGTATTATCTAATCAATATAATACCTTTTTAGTTACAAGACTGGACATCCCTCACTACCAAAGTACTATGCTGATCTTCATTAAATGTGAATCCAGGAGTGTGAACTTGAGATGATGTCTGCAAAGTATATGCTCTAGCTTTCTCTAAAAGTCACTACTACCTTGAATGCAATAACCATTAAGGAAATATATTTTATCCAAAGGAAAGAAAACTATCAAATACTTGGAAGCGAATTCTAATTATTTAACCATACATCTATGCACCTATTGCTGCAGGAACAGTGACTAGTTCTGTTTCCAGTGGCTATAGGAATAGTAGTTCTAATCTTAACTTAGAAAACTAAGTCTAACTCCTACTTACTAAAGTAAACTCCACCTTCTACATGGGCCCCCATGGAAGAATGAAGGAAAAGATCAACTCAGACAAAAGTATAGAAAGTCAGCAAAGTCATGTATTCATTCAAATATGCAGTATTACAATAACTTGGGAAAACAACAGATGCCTATCAACTCTATCTATCTACTCACTACTTAACCTCATAGATACAGATGAGGTCTTATTTAAAAGGAAGGAAAAAAAAAATTACTATAATTATGATGCAGGAGCATCCAGAGGTATAAGGGCAATCCTGTGTCACCCAAAAAAAATGTACTCACACTTAGTTTTTATTTCATCTGTTTTCATTTTTGGATACCCATTTGGGTCAAATAAAGGTTCCAACTCTCACAATTCCACTATCAATGTTCTAAGATAGAGTTTTTAATCACCTTAGGATACGTGTAAATGTCAAAAAATAGGAGTATGTAATTGAGCCATCATTTTGGTGAACTAGAAGGTGTAAATTGGTCGGATGATGGTAATTGTAATTTAGAGCATTCTAGAAAAAGAATTAGGTCAAAAGGCCCCGCGGTTTGAAAGTTATTGTAGTTTTTCAATTTTTGGAGACCTCTTAAGAGTGCTTCAAAGTCAGCTTAGGGGAATTAAATGAACTCAAAAAGGGCCAAAAAATGGGGGACAAGGAAAGCTCATCCATAGGGCTATAGAACACTTTGAGAACTTTCTGGAAATGTAATCAGTTCGTCAATTGGAGCTACGATTCAAAAGTTATGCCTCCCGAAAGTTCGGTTACCATTTTTGGATTCTTCTAGATTTGCATCGACTTCTAACATAGCTTCTGGAGCCTTGTATTTGGTTGATGGATGCCAACTAGCACTTTCCAAAATGTACTCCTAATCCTTAAACATCCAAGGTCTATTTAAGAACATTTCTGGCATTGTAAAAGGAAATTCGGAGTGGAGTTTGAGAGGAGGTACTGAAAGGAGAAATTATCTCCAGATTTATACTATTGTAAGCCCATAAGGCATGTTTTGAAGTCTATTTTCTCTGTAATGAATGTATTAGCTTATTTACAAAGTTAATAAATTTTTTCCTTTCTTGTCATGTCCATTCTATACTGGGGTTGTGTCCCCATCAAATTATGACTTCCTCGTGAAGGAAAGTCAGTTACAACTTAAGATTGCAAGCATGCAATTGTAAAGACATTAGTTATTCCTTAAATTCCCCACAAATATAGATCATAGCAAATGGTAGATCTTCTCTTTCATTTGACTTTAAATAGCTTATAGGAATCCAAGTATCGTGCTTTGCATGTTTAACTAATTGCTTTGATGCTAGCTTCCTTGCTCAGCTGCTTTATTAGGTCCCTCTTTGTTATTCATTAAAACAGGTCCCTTCTAACTTTGTCGCCAAGTCTCTAGCTGCAATGGTGTCATAATGCTTCTCATTAATACCATCAATGCCTTAGCACTATTCCTTTGCAATTTGTTTTTGATTAACTCCAGCTCAGCTTGCATTCCTGCGATCAACATTTAATGCACATAAAACTTCTTGCAAACATTTATTTGCATTTTATAGTTTACAAAGAAAAGGCATTAATTATTCAACTAATAGTTTTTGCAATCTCTTCGGCTACAGGAAGATCTACCCATATCAATCATTCATGAAGAAATATTTTTACCACAAAATGAACCCCTTTTTAGATATAATTTTGATTATTATTTTTATGCCCTATGTCCATACTTTATACATCAAAATTTCAAAACACTTATACTAAAAGATGATAAAGTTCAATATGTTATAGACAAATGTTCACAAAAAGGGCCAAAAATACTTCTATTTCTTTATGTCATCATTTTTCCCCCCAACCATCCTGAGGCTAGTCCCTTCAGCATCTATAGGTTTCTTATCCTCATTCATAGCCTGAGATCATTGGCAATTTTCTCCCCTGATTCATGAGCTCTATAATTAAAATATCCATGATTTTGTTTTAACCTTTCCCATTTCTGTTCTTCAACAATCATATTATATTCAGCAAATGAATCATACTTTCCAAGTATAGGATGCAAGAGTATTGGCGGTTGGAAACGAAGAGGTACCCAATAATTTTTCTGACTTCTACCTAACATCATATACCTGGGCATCCTGCTGATGGCCAACTCTAGATTTTGAGGAGAGTGCAACTGGATCCTTTTTTTTCGATCTTTTGGTAATTGGATCCATCTTTGAAGGGAGGTTTGTATAGCATCAGGGGCATTCGAAAAATAGTGTTTTTCCCAATCCAGAAATGTCTGTTCATAGATAGGGTGAATTTTGGCAACAGCACTTTGATTATTGTTAACAAAAAGCCAATCAAAGAATACTCTATGATTGTGTTGCACCTCTGGATGAATGTACAATGGTTCAAACATTTCTTTTTCACTATGAGGATCAGCCTAGTTCTCTCAACTAATCTCATTTTGCATCCATGACATAACTGCCCTAAACTGTACATCTCTCACATATAACAATAAATTCCAATCTTTATCATTTGGAGCAAGATTATGAACATATAACTCACAAAGAAGATTCTACAGAGCCATTGGAACTAATTTGAATCCTGTATAGAATTCTTGGGGAGTGTGCAAGGAAGGGTTCAACCCCTGAGTAATTTGAGATAATTGAAAATTAATCATTTTCTCCTTTAGGAACAGTGTGTAAACTACAGATGGTGACCTACAATTTACAAGCTCTAGAATGAACTTTGTAATCTTCATGACATGTTGTTGCAGGACCATAATTTCACTATCGCTCTCTTCGATTTGTTGTTCTTGTTCCCTAATAGTTCTGAGCAATTGCTTCCTTTCTAGGTCCCAATTTTTTTTTTCCCATTGAAACTATTGGTACAAACTAAAGCTAGCTATTAATGGAGTAGAAATGCCCAGTGGTGTATGACGATGGACAACAGATCTATAATCTTCAAGGTGGTGCTCAGGATGATGGTGGTCAATAGTGTTATCGTCCTAAGAATGTTGACATTAAACAAAGCTGTTATTTTGATAAGAAACAATGTTATCAACTTTTTCTGAAGGAACAACGGCTGTAGGATAGGGTGCAATAGTCATTTTAACTCGAAATGTTTCAACAATTTCTTGAACCATTTCTTGTGCACAAATGTATATTCCTCTGGTGGTAGATTATTAGTTTCCTCTACTAACTATTCAAACCTAGACATTATTTTCTCTAAGGACTTCGTGTGACTATCAATATTAATAGGGCTATTTGGCTTTGTGGGAACTTCCTCAAGATCATTTTCATGTTCAGGAGTATGGGTTGTAGGTTTTGAGGTCTGCAAAGGTGGAGCTTTTGAATCAACAGGTGGAATGGAAGGTTCCTTTTTTGAATCCACCCTAGACAATCAGGTTACTCGTCATGGGGTAGAGATTGGTTGCTTACTCTTATCAATAGATCTCCCTTTATTAAGGTTGAGTGTAGGTTCTTGTGATACTAGGGATACTTCTTATGAACCTTCCTCTGCAGCAACTATGTGTGATTTTCTCTTTCTAGGAGTTGAGGCTTCTGTGAGTAGAATTTTCCTTTTCACAGTTTTAGCTATAGATGCAAAAGTCAAAGCTTCTTGAGATGTCCTATATACTACTTTCTTGACTCCTATAATAGCTTTCTCTCTTGTATCCATTCCTTTCCCTTTAGGTCCCTCTATCTTGAGTTTTACAAAATCCTCCCATGTTCCCAAGTCCTACCTAGTCAAATCCCTTTCAATTATAGCCCTAATCAAACAATGGTGGGATACCAACTAGGTTTTTCCTTGTTGTACATAGGTAGCTTGCATTTTGATAATATTATAAAAGAAACTTGGGAGATTTAAAAGACAATCAACATGCCGCAAGCCACTAAAATTTTTGAAATGAACAGCATGCAAGTATTAATACCTTCCTTCACAAGTAAAATACCTTATGATAAATTCATCAAGATGGATGAATTGCAGAGGGAGAGATAATAATAATGTACCTTGCTTTTTGTTTTCCTCCAGCCAAGGATCTCCAAGTATTGAGAATTACTCTTTTTCTTGTCATGCATCCATGTTTTCTATCCATCATTCTCCATTTGTGGGCAAACCAAAAACTTCTACCACCACCTCCCCTATAAACCCTATCTAAATGCCCTTAACAGTTGCATATCCATCCCTTAATGTATAATGAAATTGGAGTGCAATTTCCTGATCAAACTGCTTCAAACTAAGATAGTAAGCTAGCCAACCTCGTTGTTGAAACAAACTACATTTTGTTGGGTCTACCAGTAAGACTCTATGGTCTACTAGTTCATGTCATTGAGGTTCTCCAACCATATTTTTCGAGGAAAAAAATGCTAGTACTAGAAAATTCACTGCAAGTGATTTGAGAGTATGGACGGAGATGGCTATAGGGGTTTCAACAAGGGGAATTTTTTTTTAAAAATACTTCAATACTTTCCAAACATCACATCCTTCAGTACTTCATGATGGCATTTTAATCACCAAACCATTATAAGGATAAAGATTGTGCTCAGAATATATGCCATATTAATGAGGGGTTATGTGAAATCATGATTTAATGGTTAGCCTTCTTTATATTATTTCACACATTTTGGAAGTACAAAGGAGTGCCAGCTCATTACTAAAATGACCCTTCCCCGTACATCCTACATGCCAACTTAATATTTTCCTTGATTTGCATTCATGATTTCAATTTTCCCTTCCCCCAACCTAGCAGAGACTAGGTCCCACCAGACCGTAACGATTGCAAATTCTAAAAATTGAAATAACATGCTTTTCTGAATAAATAATAAATTAAATAAATGCAAAGGGGTCAAGTGTGACTAACCTAAGGTGTGATAGGAAGGATGGTATGAGTAGTACCATACGAGAGAAAGAAAGTGAGATGGCATGATGATGGAAAGACAAGAAGGTGGGATGGAATGAGGTGGAAAAGAAATGAATTTCATATGAATGCAAAAAATTTATTATGAAAGCCTTGAAAATAAATTCAAGGGGCTATAGGTGTCTGAGTGGGAGACTTAGATGGAGTGGCTGCAGGAAGAGATGTTTTTGTTGTATTGAACTATTGAAGAAATTCTTCCCAGGTTTATGATATAACTTTAGGTGATGCCCATTAACTAGGAGTTTGAATTTGACCAAATCAATTGTTGACATTTGAACTACTCCATTGTTAAAAATTTCAATGATTTCATAGGGACCAAGCCATCGAGTTTGAAATTTTCCTTGGTGATGTTGATATCGTGAATCAAACAGGAACGCCCAATCACCAACAGAGAATTCTCTGTCTTTGATGAATTTTTCATGTCATTGCTTTCTTTGACTCTGAATTAAATATGTGTTATGAAGAGCTGAATTTTTCCATTCATCCAACTCATTGAGATGCAAAATGAAAGCATGTTGTGTTGTAGGAAGGGTAATATCAAGTTCCAAAGCTGTTCGTAGAGTTTTATGTTCAAATTCAATGGGCATAATAGTTGTCTTCCCATAAAGGAGCTGAAAAGGTGTAAAACCAGTAGTGAATTTCCATGCTATTATGTATCCCCATAAGGCTTCAAGAAGTCTAGCTACTAAATCTTTTTTATGCAAGGACATTGTTTTAGTGAGTATATGTTCTAGCTCTCTATTTGTCACTTCTACCTATCCATTGGCCTGTGGATGATACAGAGAAGATTTTCCATGCTGAATTTTATACTCCTCCATGAGTGTAGCTATTAGATTAGATATAAACTAAGGCCCTTGATCTGATTGTAATTCTCTTGGAACACCAAATCTAGTAAAGATACATTCATACAAAAAATTTGCAACATTATTGTCAGAAGGATGCTTCATGGGTTTTGCTTCTGCCCACTTAGTAACATAATCAGTGAAAACTAGTATTTAACTTTTTCCTTCAGATGGTGGTTCAATAGGGCCAACAAAATCAATTCCCCATTTATCAAATGGTTCTACTACTATCTGTGGTTGTAGGGGCATTTCATCTATTTTTGTCAATCGACCCATTCTTTGACATTTATCACATTTTTTTGTATATTGGGCTACATCCTAGTGAAGTGTGGGCCAATAATAACCTATGTTTAAAAATTTTAATGTAGTTCTTTTGTTAGCAAAGTGGCCACCACAGGGTTCATTATGACAAGTATGAAGGATGTCATAAGTTTCATCCTCTCTGAGACATCTTCATGTTACCTAATCTGGACTAGTATAAAACATGAACCCAAAGATCCATGCAAAGTTAAAACTCTTTTCTACCAACAATCTTTTTTCTTTTGCAGAGAAATGTGGGGGAGTTTTTCCAGTAGTTAGGTAGTTGGCATTGTCAGCATACCAAGGGTTTTGTGCTGAAAAAAGAAAGAGATGTTCACAAGAAATCTATCTTCTATGGCTATAGGAGCATCAAGTGTTTCAAGATGAGACAAGAAATCAGCTACAATATTTGCTTTACCTAGCTTGTCAATAATGGTGATGTAAAATTCTTGCATTAGTAACAACCATCAAGCCAATCATCCAGAGATTGCTGGTTTGTTCATCAAATATTTGATAGTAGAGTGATTTGTATGTACAAATATTTGGTATCCTATAATGTAATGTCTAAATTTATTCAGAGCATAAATTATAGCAAGCAGTTCTTTCTCTATCACAATGTAGTTATACTCGGCTCCTTGAAGATTTTTTCTAATATAGTAAATTGCATGTTCTACTGAATCTATCTTTTGGCCAAGTACTGCTCCAATGGCATGATCTAAATCATCTATGTTTATGTGAAAAGGTAACTCCCAATTTGGTCCTCGAAGCACTGGTGCTGTTGAGAGGACTTCCTTAAGTTGTAGGAAATCTTTCGTACAATCTGAATCCCATACAAAGTTTGCATCTTTTCGAAGCAATTTATATAAAGGTGCTGCAATTTGATTGAAATCTTTGATAAAATATCAATAATACCCTACATGTCCTAGAAAACTCTTGACTTCTTTCAAATTAGCTAGTATAGCCAATGTGTGTATGACTTCTATTTTTTTTGGATCTACTTCAATTCCTTTAGGGGAAATAAAGTGTCCCAACACCACCCTTCTTGCATCATCATAAAACACTTTTCACTATTTAAAGACAAATTGTAGTCTTTGCATCTTTGTAAAAACTTGTCCAAGTTTTCCTTGGCTTCTTCAAATGTTTGTCCATATGTGGTGAAGTCATCCATATACACTTCCAACCAATCTACAAATATATCAGAAAAATGCTAATAATAGCTCTTTGAAAAGTTGCAGGTGCATTGCACAAACCAAATGGTAGGATAGCATAAGCAAATTCTCCCCATGAACATGTGAATGTGGTCTTGTCATGATCTTCTAGTGCTATCTGGATTTAATTGTAACCACTAAACCCATCCAAAAATGAAAAGTATTTTTTTCTTGCAAGATTGTCAAGAACTTGATCGACAAAAGGCAATGGAAAATGATCCTTCTTGGTAGCCAAGTTAAGTTCTCTATAATCTATGTAGACTCGCCATTTTACCCCTTTTTTGGGAACAATAACCAATGGTGACACCCATTGGCTATCTAAAATAGGATATATGAATCTAGCATTAAATAGCTTTTGCAATTCATTTTTGACAATATCCCTTAATGCTAGGTTTATCCTATGCTAAGGTTGTCTCATAGGTTTGCAATCCAGACTGATATAAATCCTATGGGTACAGAGTGCAAGATCCAAACCTTTCATATCTATATACTCCCAAGCAAAAGCATCTTGGTACTTTTGTAATAGCTATAGGGTATTATGATGTTGTGCCTGAGATAAGGACTCTCTTATATTTAATTCTCTCCCTGGAATGATTGTTATTTTGACTACTTTTTTAGCCATTGAAATTTGCACAATTGGTTGTGAATCTATCTCATGTGGCAGGAGTGAATGCATAAGTTGTGCAGACTCAAAATAATGAAGTTCAGCAAGTAAAGGCAAAATGCTTTCTAAGACACACTCTTGTTTAGAAGATGTCTCAGGTTGTGTTCCATACTCATTTAGTATGATAGAAGAAATGACATCATCTTGTTCTTTAATGTTTACAAATGAGTCCCATGAGATCATCATCAATTGTTGAATAGAATCTATGTCCATATCAGAGTCACCCATATTTGGCCAAACAACTTGATCATCCTGCAGCAAAGGCTGGGCAGGAGAATACAAGGATAAATTTTTAGTGTTCATTCCATCTAAAATAGTCATTTTTCTTGATCGACATGCAATATAAGCATCTAATGTTGCTAACCATGGTCATTTGAGAATGATAGAATATTCGCTAGTACTTGTTTTTGGAGAGAGTACTACAAAATCAATTGGACAATCCCATGAATGTAATGTGACAGTGACATCTTCTAGCATACCATCAGGAATGATGGTAGAACTATCTGCTAGCTGCAAGATTGTTGGTGTTTTCTTGAGACCAATGATTCTTAATTTGGACACTACTTCCTTGGTCATTACATTAATGGATGCTCCTAGGTCTATTAAGACATTCTGCACTTGCACTCCTTGAATGGTGAGGGTCACTACTGGGCTTCCAGGGTCTACATACTTAGGCTTTGTGTAGTTATCAAGCATAAGATCATAAAACTGCCCAAGGACATGGATAATCTTTGGGTCTTTCTTTTTCCTTCCTTGATTTTTAACATAAGATTCTTTGATGGCTTTTGAATATATAGGTACTTCCTTTACTGTATCAAGCAAGGGAATTTTTATCATCATTTGCTTGAGTTTCTCAAACAAATCTAGTGTAGCTTGATTTTCACTTGGCTAAACTTTCTCTGTTAACCTAATAGGAAATGGTGGTTTCTTGGTTGTAGGAGAGACAGTAGTGGTAGGTTCTTGAACTGACTCAGCATTTGTATCATCTATTTTTGTTATAATTCTCTACTGAGGTGAGGAAATCATTGTTCTAGATCATAGATGGATATCATTCAGGGTGATGGAATAACTTTGTTGCTGGGCTAAAGGTTTTGCACTATTAGGATTAGGCATAGGTTGTGCAGGTAATTGTGACTATTTTGGAGGGGCTGCATTGGCTATAGGAGGCACTAAGTCTTGTTGTTAAGGAGGTTGAGTCAAGGCTAGTTGATGCTGGTGTTGCTGCCAGTTCTAGGTTTGTTGCCAACCTAGCTGAGGTTGTTGCCAACCTTGTTGAGGTTTGTGCCACCCTTGGTTAGGCTACTACCAACCTTGGTTAGGTTGTTGCCAACCTTGGTTAGGTTTCTCCCAACCTCGGTTAGGCTACTGCCAACCTTGGTTAGACTGCTACCAATTATTATAATTACCATGTTGTTATTTCCATTGGCTATTACCACCATAATTATAGAGTGGGTCTTGAGGAATAGCTGATCTTGGAGCCCACGGCCTTCATTGAGAAACATAGAGGACTTCCCCATCTTCATCAATTGCCTTGAACTTAGTAGGCACATGCTATGATTCCAAGCTAGTGATAGGCTTGCATCAGCAATTGTGTTTCTTTTCTCTACAATTGGGGCAACATTCTGCCAACATAATATTAGCATCCTCCTTCTTCCTTTGTCCTTGCATGGTTTCCAATTGTGAAGCAACATCATTAATGATGTCTTACTTGAAATTTGACAAGAGGTTTGATAGTTCTATCTTAGATACTCCCACCCTAGGAGTTTTTTGGAGTAAGTCCCTCAAACCTCATCCTTTTTTTATTGTTTCTCTAGAATAGTTCAAACAAATAGTCTAAATTTCAGCCCACATCTTTTATGTAATGTCACCTCTAGCCATTAAGTTTAAAGCTTCCATACTCCTATCATGCACTCCTTTCAGAAAGAGATGCTTTTGGGACTCCTTGTTCAGCTAATGCTGCATGTTTCACTATAAGTTAAACATGAACTAGGCAACATAGTCCTCCAATGTCTCATCCTCCTTTTGTGACATTTTAAAAATTTCATCTCCTTTCAAATCATGGCCTCTGCAATATTCCTTATATTTACTAAGGAACATGTTACTCATAGTTGGCCAATCTGTCACATCATTGGCACCTAGACTCATGAACCATCGTAAAGCGACTTCTTTAAAAGTTGATGGAAACAATTTTAGCTTATGAGCATCAGTTGTGTAGTCATAACTTCAACAAAGGATGTTGAACTCAAAGAGAAAAGTTTCTAAATCTTCAGTAATAGGGCCATAGAATTTAGGCAGGGAAGCTGAGGGTATATTTTTCAAATTTTTGTGTCCTTGTTGAGGAGGAATTGGAAAGGGAAAGGTAGGTTGAGCTTCTGCCATTTTTGGATGTCCTAGTGGTGGCTGATAAATGACTAGAGTTAATGGATTATCTTGATATTCTGGCTCAGCAAAAAGATTATTCAAATGGAAGGATTCTTTAAATGTGGTTGGTAATTGTACTTATTCTGGTACTTCTACAAATACATTCTCAAACAATCCTTCTTTTTCTTCTATTTCTTCTCTCTCTTCTCTTTCTTCAGGGTTAGGATAAAAAGGATCTTCTTGATTGAAGTTGGGAAGAAATCTTCCAAGGTGGTCTCTTCTCCTATGCATGCAAAAATGCTAAAAATGAAACTAAATGACTCAATAGTGAATACTAGACTAACACCATCCTTGGAAATGGTGACAAAAATGTCTAATCAATATAACACCTTTTTAGTTACAAGATTGGACTTCGCTTACTACCAAAGTACTATGCTAATCTTTATTAAATGTCAATTTGGGAGCGTGAACTTGAGATGATGTCGGCAAAGTATATGCTCTAGTTTTTGCTAAAAGTCACTACTACCTTGAATGCAATAACCATTAAGGAAATCTAGTTTATCCAAAGGAAAGACAAATATCAAATACTTGGAAGGGAATTCTAATTATTTAACCATACATCTATGCACCTACTGCTGCAGGAACAGTGATTAGTTCTGTTTCCAATGGCTGCAGGAATAGTAGTTCTAATCTTAACTTAGAAAACTAAGTCTAACTCCTACTTACTAAAGTAAACTCCACATTCTACGTGGGCCCCCATGGAAGAATGAAGGAAAAGATCAACTTAGAAAAAAGTATAGAAAGTCAACAAAGTCATCTATTCATTCAAATATGCAGTATTACAATAACTTGAGAAAACAACAAATGTCTATCAACTCTATCTATCTACTCACTACTTAACCTCATAGATACAAATGAAGTCTTATTAAAAGGAAGGAAAACAAAAAAAATCCTATAATTATGACTTCCTCATGAAGGAAAGTCAGTTACAACTTAAGACTGCAAGCATGCAACTGTAAAGACATTAGTTATTCCTTGAATTCCCCACAAATATAGATCATAGCAAATGCTAGATCTTCTCTTTTATCTGACTTTAAATAGCTTCTAGCAATCCAAGTATCATGCTTTGCATGTTTAACCAATTGCTTTGATGCTTTCTTCCTTGCTCAGTCACTTTATTAGGTCCCTCCTTTTTATTCATTAAAATAGGTCCCTTCTGAATTTGTTGCCAAGTCTCCAACTACAACAGTGTCATAATGCTTCTCATTAATACCATCAATGCCTTAGTGTTATTCCTTCATAGTTTGTTTTTGATTAACTCCAGCTTAGCTTGTATTCCTGTGATCAACATTTAACACACACAAAATTTCCCACAAACATTTATTTGCATTTATTAATTTACAAAGAAAAGGCATTAATTATTCAACTAAAAATTTTTGCAATCTCTTCGGCTATAGGAAGATCTACCCATATCAATCATTCATGAAGAAAGATTTTTACCACAAAATGAACCCCTTTTTAGATATAATTTTGATTATCATTTTTATGCCCTATGTCCATACTTTATACATCAAAATTTCAAAACACTTATACTCAAAGATGATAAAGTTCAGTATGTTATAGACAAATGTTCACAAAAAGGGCCAAAAATACTTCTATTTCTTCATTTCATCAGGTATGCTTGGGGTTATGCCCCTGCCTATTTTTGAGTAGATGATTTAGAGAGTGCATCAGTCTAGTGGTATAGAGCACTATTATTAGCCTAGACTGAATGCTAATGCTTCTTGTATGGGGTAGTATTTGTAATGATCTGAGTCACTAAGGACTCTTGGTATTTGGAATTGAATAGTGTCTTTGGACACTCGAGCTAGTTGATCACTTGGTACAACATATTGGCAATTGATATTTATCAGTTGTTATGTTGTAACATTGAGATTGAGGTCTTTCACATTTATGTCAATGGGGGAGAATATGCATGAAAAAAAATCTCCTAATGTATCAGGGAGAGCATCTCCTAAGAATATGGGAGAGATATCTCCTTAGAGAGGATTAGAAAGATTCATGTAAGAAAGAAGGAATATACATTTGATGTATTATGAATTATTTACTGTGAATTAAACAAATGATGTCTAAGAAGGAGTATGCACATGTGTGCATATTTTGTGTTTGAAATTATTTATAGCATGTAGACAACTAATGTTGGTTAGTAGTAGCAACAAAACAATGTCTGGTATTCTTGGAACTTAGATGGTTTTTCATCTGTATTGCCATCAATACTAAAGAGGGAGATTTTTTGCATGAATGTTGATGATATTACTTTGGGGAGTATCCTAAATATTGGAGAGTATTGACATGTCGTCTTCATGACTATTTTTTTCATTGATGTCTACATAACATGATTTTCATAAAGACTGGTTGAGAAATAGACAAAGATCTTGGTGGTATAGACAATACTTTAGTTATCTGGTAATGTGTAGTTATAGATATGTTTGACATAGTGTCTAGATGGCATGGTCCAAGGCATAGTGTCTAATTCAAAGACATATGGAAGATGTGCCTTATTTATAGAGAGCATTTCATAGATAAAGCATTGGGAAAGTAGTTCCTGATGGTTTTTGGCTATCTTAGGTCTGAGATGTAATGAAGAGATGAGCACTTAGGAAGTAAAAAAAGATATTCAGGTGATGACACCAGTAAGTGTGCAAGCCCTAGTATCGCATGTGGGAATTTTTGTATAGACTATGAGCTGACAGTTCTATTATAATTGTAATTAATTAATTATCTTATTATAATTAATTGGTAAAGTCTCAAGGCTAACACAAAGAATTATTATAAAGATATGGTATAAAGGAAAGATTTTTTCCTTGATTTTTAAGTATGGTATGGACAATTATTTTGATCATTACTAAAAGTACAAAATGCAAAAATAAGCAAAGCACTTACTACTTACAAATAAGCCCTCCAAGGGATTATTGGATGTGAGATTTGTGATCTAGTTTCAAAATTAGAAGGAGCAGAGGTCTAGTTGATAAGATAGAGAAAGAGGAAGGAACAATACAATACAATTCCATTATTTTGCAAGGAATAATGCAAAGGTAATTTGGATAGTGGGTTCATTGGTCTTTCCCTTGAATTTTTTTGGGCAATGGATCTAGTTGTCTTCCACAATTCCCAATAGGGTTTGCACAACTCCTAATAGGGTTGGATTCTCCTAATAGGAATTCAAAGTCTCCTAACAGGGACTCATATGTGTTGAATACATTCATTGACTCTAAATAGGGTCCATCCTCTAACAAGGAATATTTATATTAGTAGAGAATCTTGTGTGTACCATCCCCACTAGAATTTTCCCTCTGATCAAGGGTTTCCCTAGTTACCATATCAGGTGTTATTGTGTATGAGTATCTTTTTGTGGTTTCAATTTATATTATTCATATGGTTAATTTTGTTTAAGGTTGATAATTATGATAATAGTTGTATAATTGATTCACCCCCCTATTCCCCCCTCTCAGTTATACCAACGGACTATATATTTTAACAAACCATACTACTGAGCATGAATCTCAATTTTTCAACAAGGTCATTAGAGTTGTCTCATGAGATATTTCTTACCAACAAATAATTCATTAACATCACATGAAATAAGAAACATATTACATGTTAATCTACTAATAGCATCACTAATCCAAAGTAGTGGTAAGACATCTCAACTAAGAAATGTGATACAACAGAATGATAAAGGAATGCATCAAGTAACATACTAGACATCATCTAAACATGATATCAAATGCATCTAAAGTAAAGAATTAATCACAAGAAAAGATACTCTAGATACAGCAAAGTACCAAGTGAATATCTAACACCAGCATCAAACTAGAAGTTGACCATCTCTATATATTGGACCCCAACAATGGTATAGGTAACTATGCCTCCAAAACACATGGTACCAATAGGCCCACACCTATCATGCTTATGGAAATAATGAATCGACCAAAATCACATAAGATAATCACCCATGCCTAACACACACACCAAGAAGAATATGATACCAACATCTATATGCTCAAGAAAATAATATAGTACATAACATCACTGGTAAGACCCACTAAGGATAACTGTGCAGGGACTCTAGTGGAGTGTCATTACTTGTCATTAGGTAGCACAAGTACTTTGACCCTTTGATCATCTCCCTCGGGTGGCTAGACTTGGAATGTATCTCCTATAAACTCTAGAATGAGGCAAAATACCATGCCTTTGATCGACTCTCTCAAGAGGCTAGAAATACACCTTTAATTAACTCCCTTGAGAGTCTATTTGTTCCATATCTTATCTTTCATTAAGTTTATGTATCCATTAATTAATTTGGTTTTAACTTGTTAGAACCTCTTCACATTACTTTGTCGGTCACTTATTAGATGATGTACACTAGAGAAGTCACTCAAAGTATCTACCCTACATACACATTCTCATCACAAATGAGTGCTCAAAGGAAATGCGAGTTCCAAACCCAACCTCACAAATGAATAATCCCTCAACTGGCCTATATCTGGGAGTTTGAGTCTCACAAAATCCTGTTATATTCACATACACTTACACATGTGTGGGCACATCCAACTTAACAAATGTAATCACATAATATGAATGAGTGGATTGGATATGAGAAATGAAAGCATAAGCCATAGATAAAAATATCACTCTATCAGCTTGTATCCTGGAGCATGGATTCTACGTGAATCCCAATAAGGCAACAAAATACCAATGTCATGAACTCACTCAACCAACCCAAATCTAGGAGTATGGATTCTATATGAATCCTAATGAATACAATGTGAAAATATCGTTGGATTGGAGACCTGACATACATTTCAAAACTAAAACTAAAACATGTGCCAAGAATCACCAAAGAAAACAAGGTAGTATGCAAAATGGGATGGTTTAAAAATTATTCAAAAATCAATGTTGTAAAAAATCAACAATATTAAAATTCATTATCCAAATGGGTTTGAAACTTCTAAAAAATCAATAAAAATCAAGTTCCAAGATTGTATTAAAAAATGACTAGCATAATGTTATGAAACTTCAAATTAAAACCCCCAAAAATAATCAATTATTTGTACCTACTCAATCAAGTAGAACTAGCATACCAAAAGCTAGCGGAACACTAGTTCTCAACCTCCAATCAATTTAAAATCAAAAATGGGAATTTAAATAGAGCCAAAATAATAAAACAATATAGCCATAGGTCTCGCAACCAAAGGGGCTAAAACAAGAACAAACACCACAAACTAATAGGACTACCAATAGTGATGAAACTCTCAAAAAAGGAGGAGTTTCTCACTTTAAATCCAACGAGCCTATCCTTGTGATGATCCCACGAGTGTAGATCTCACAATGAAAACAATTCCAAATTCTCACAAGAGGGTTTTGGAGATTTTTCTCCAAAATCTTGAATTAAAACGTGAGAAGTGAGAATAAACTCACTTTTAGCCAAATATTCATTTTTACAAAGTGATATATATATATTAAATTATTTAAATTGAAAAATTTAATTCTCTCTCTCTTAACCCAAATAAAATCAAGTAATTCCAATTAAATTGGAATTTAACTACATCAACTTAGCTAGTAAATTAAAATAAATTAAATCAAATATAAAATTCCTATTAAACTATTAAATCACAACCTTTTAACTTCTACAACCACTATAGATTCCTTAATGCATAGACACTCTCACAGGTCTAATCACAAGTGCATAATGAATCTGGATTTAGCAATTAACTAGAGGGTTTGTCTTATCTTAATTAACACATATACATCACACATACATGGATGACATTGGTTAGGTATGAATAGTCAAACCACTAACTCTACATGGCATTGTTGGGGATATAAGTCCAACAAAATAAACATTTTGATAAAGTGTAGATGCAAAAGAGTAATATAGCTGAAGCAACGATGCCAGCAATCACATAAATAATCATTTAATTAAGTTTATTAAAAAATCTATTTAAATCATTTATTTTCACCATAATAATAGTTTATTGCAAGAATGGTATAAATACATGAACCTTAATAAAATAAATTCCATCATATATCCACAAAAATTAAGTCATCGTGGTGGTAACACGTGAGTAAACACTACTGCAAGAACCTAACCTAGTGCATGTAATCATAGAATAACATCACGATACTTATCAATCTAAGAAACCTCTAGAAAACCTTAGTGAAAGAATGGAATACATCATAATCTCATAATCAAGCACAACCATAAACAACTAGCTAAAGAAACAATATAACAAATCACCTAAAGGGTGTAAACCACTCACAGGCTTTGTTGGTATTTTAAATCTATAGGCCTTAAATCAGCACAAGAATGTAGAATGAAAGTGGATGCCTAGGGCCTATTTATTTCTCATATTTAGTGAGAACTTATTGAGATATGGACCAACTTATCAAAGTACAAGGGCCTTTCTACACTTTACACTCTATAGGACTAAGGCAAGTGTACCTAGGGATTAGATTTCTTATTTATTACTTTTCCTTACATAATATTCATCCCTTATAGCAAAAAATGGTCAAAGATCTTCTAGAAATTGTGATCAACTTGTTTATTTACAATAGCCAACTATAAATTCAAAGAATTCTATTACAATAAGTGAATGACCAACATGTAATTCTCGATAACAAACTTTTAGGTAATTGATTTTTATTAGAGTGTGCATTATGCAACCAAACGACAATATCAATTTGCATCTTAATTAATGACCAGTGCCTTATCCATTGTTATATAGTGTCACATTACTAAACGTTAACCTATTCAATAGAATTTCAATTAAATTTATCTATTGTTAACCCTAAATCTCATTCTTATGGTATCCCTCACATACACTTAGAAACCTAATAAATTCAAAGAAGCACTTACTTAATTTCTTGAATTAAAAGCAATAATGAACTAATATACTACCTATCAAAGCTAAATTAAAGTGGAAGAACTTTTCTCATTCAATCTCAAAGTTATAAATATATGAAAAAGGAGATAGAAATTTAGAGACACATATACTCATAACTTCCTCTTGTATTTATCATAATTGAAAATAATACATTATTGATATAAAATTTAGAGTAACTTAGAATTTGATAGATTTTTCATTCAATATTCATTATGATCTTAGAGTACAAAACAGAGACAACATTAAACTAACATAAAGACTTGACCAACTATAATAGAATAAGCACTAAAATAATACAAAACTTGGACCTTCACTCCACATCTTGGAAATCCTTTTATAGAAAAGGATTTCCAAAAGCTTAAGATGGGAGGACACATGTCAAAATTTGATTCAAAAACAAATACAAAGATATTTCAAATAATTTTTTTACAAAAATTATTTGTACTTGGACAAAATTGGGGAAACAATTCTAAAATTGGCAGGTGAAACCTTCTTTAGGTGTCTTCAATATAATTATGTTTGCATCTTAACAACTTGTCCTTTTCATTATTCTTTATTTATTATGTCTTTTCTAAATTTTAGTTATGATTTTAACTATTTAATCACTATCCCCAAATGGCAAGACCTTTATGCTAGCTTTGACCTCCTAGATAGCTATGCTAGTTTCAACATCTAGCCATGTGGCATCTCTGATTCTATTCAACTCCTCAAGGCACCTATTCCATTTCACATTCGTGATGACTTTAACCTCTACAGTTACCCTGCCCATTTCTAATTCCACTTTATACAACACGTTGATTGAATCATACACCACCACAATATCTTCCTCACCTTTACAATATGGCAAAAACCTAGCATGATTCTAAATTCCATCAGAAGATGATGATCATTCTTGCCACTCCTTCACTCCATTTTCATCTAGTATATTGGGCACAAAAATTAGAGTCCTTGTAGCAATTATTTTCATCTTATTTTGAATTAATTATAATTTCCCTACAAAGAAACCATTTAATTCCTTTACCCTATGAGTTAATTTTCTGACACAAATAATCATCCCTTTTGGTAAATATTTTTTTTGTAACAGCATGGGTACAAGGTTTTCAAAAAATTGGGTGTATGGACCCCATGTGGGGAATAAGGGAGACAATAACGAGATTGCCTCAAAACACTAATACTCTACTCATTGCAAAACAATATAATTGCTATGTAAATTTTGTCAGGTATATTTCAAAGAATTTAGTTTGTGAGTTTGAAAATGCATTATAGTTTTGATCTTTATTTTGTTCCTTTATTCAATTTCTTCCTCATCAATAGCCACATTAGGGCCCATCATATCCCCTATTTTAGGTGCATAGCCCTCTATTTGCATGCCTTTATCTTCAATCTCAATGGCAAGCCTAGTAGTATTTTTTAAGGCTACTATTTCATTTTGTAGCTAGAGACTCCTCTATTCTAGGACATATGTTTCTTCATCTCCTCTTCATAGTGCCTCCTTGTATTAATATAATTCTCATAGACTCCATCTAGTTGTTATTCTAGCACATCAATTCTGTTATTTCCTATTAGAGATGTTGAATTCATCAGTCCATAAATGTGGTTGCTAGATGTAGAGTGGACATTCCAAAAGATCACATTCCCACTAGTGGATTCTTTAATTTCCATGAGAGATTAATTTTTTGAAGCCAAGCTCTATATAGCCATGGTTTGAGTATCAAAGCTATAGCCAGATCCTCTCAACTCTCCTTGTTAGTTCACATCTTCAAAAGAGACAATTTTCTCTTATCTTTTCATTTGATCAAGCAAGAAGGAGGAACTGATAAACTATCCTAGGAGAAATATCATACCACTTCTTTGTATCATCTCTCTTGCCTCTTCTAGAGTTAGACTTTCACTTACAGGATCATACTCTTGTAGTTATTTTACAATTTTTCTACCTTTTCATCAAAGTCACCTAGATTCATTTGTAAGGAGAATTCATTTTTTTTAAATTTGAATAAGAGGTTTTTGAATTCTTCTATTTTTATAAATTTATCATCATTCATGAATTCCTTGGCTTCAATAATCATGTCATCCACCATTTTAGCTTGAAGCTTTGATTTCTTTGCCCTTTTCTCATATTCAATAGCTTGAGCCATTAGGAAGCTTCTCCTCCCATTGTCAAAATATTGATATTCCTATTATCATTTGTTCACCTGCCAAGATTCAAATTTCAAACGTTTGGCCTGTCCAACGGCTAATTCCCAAAGTTAATATTATTTTAATGCCTAAACCTTATAACATATTTTTTTTGTGGCCCGCAAGTTCTTCTTCGTCAGATCTGAGAAGATCTACGGTTGGCGCTATCTCTCCATCGGTAGCTCCATGAGATTTATGTTCATGACATGGCACCCAGAGGACACGTGTCCGGTGGGTCCAGCTTGCCGGGCAAAAATGTTTCAGCGGGTCAGAAAAGTTCCACGGCACCGTGGGCGCTATGTTGCTATCATGTGTTGGCTGAAAAATCTTCATAGCAACATAGTGCCCGACGAAAATGTCTTATGGTGGGCAGGTTGCATCACCGAGAAATGTTCATGGTGAGCGATCAGTTTCGTGGGCCGAGAAGTCAAAAATACCAATGGGGCACCATGTCACCATCAAAAAACTCACGAGTTTTCCATTAGCAACATAGCACCTAGAGGACACGTGTCCTCATGGGTCTAGGGATGTCAGCGAAGATCCGTCAGATAGTTGGTACGTGGCCAGTTCCTATTCATTGATGCATTGAGGGGAATGATCTATCTTACTCACTGTTAGATCGATTCAAATCAACGACAGGTGCCATCTCGCTATGGTGAAGCTACGTGATCTTTACCTTGGTGACATAGTGCATCAGTGACACATGTCAGGTGGGGCCGTGTTATCTTGTAAACCTCAGGGGTGATTCCAAGTGTGCTGACAGTAGAGGAGCAAAGTGAAAAGTATGATGAGTCTTCATGATCATCAGATTAAGATGTATTGACGGATGGCACCATCTTGCTATGGTGAAGTTGTGCGATCTTTACCATAGCAACATAACACCCATCTGCCACGTGGATCGGCCAGGCCAGGTCTCACCAAAGTATGCCAAGTGTCATTCGAGTGTGGTGCAATTGCTGAGGTGTTGCCAAATATGATGGGCCTAGGGTAAGGAGAGCAGTGATATGATGAGTCTTCATGATCGTTCAATTTTAAGGCCGATCAATAGTTGGCACTATCTCGCCATCGTTGCACAGTGGATACCATGGCAACATAGCACCTTGCTGACACATGTCTCACTGGCTCAGCCAAGGTTGATGGTTAACGGCTGGCAGTTAAGTGTCGCGGTCAAGTGTGTGATCGTTAAAGTTAATGATAACAGTTTGAAAGGTGGCATGGTTAGTTCAATAAAGGGTGGTCAACATAGAAAGACTTATCAGGGTGGAAAAAGGATAAAAAGCTATTGGTCCACGCAGCTCATTCTAGTGCCAAGGACACGTTGACTTGCTAGCTCTGCTAATTCATGCACCAAAAAGGGAAAATCGAGGGTTATCTTGCGGATCTGATCTCGGCGATCAATCCAAGCCACCAAAAATGAATGCAAAACATAGAAGGACACTCCACCGTCTTAGTTGATCCATCTACATAGTCAAAGCACAGTTATGGCACCATTTTTGGGCATTATTTGGCAAAAAAGATTAGTTTTTCTTTAGATTCCCACGATTGTCCTTCGCAGGACTTAATGGCAGGTAGCTGTAGGGTCACTTCAGCTAGAAAAAGATCTCACTTATGCCTAAACTATAAAGGTAGATTTTTTAGTTTTTGAAAAAAGGAGGACTCCTTTTCTGATTTCTCTGCTACTGCTTGTAGGTCTATAGTGTAAAATTCCTCTTGTCTCTGAGCTATATAACATTCTATATCATCTCCTTCAGCCATCAATGTGTATGTGCATCCGTCTTGCCTCTCATTGGTGTATTGTTGAGATCTGTGGCTTGCATACTATGTCTATTTTTGGCCTATTGGATAATATATAAGTGAAATCCTTTTCCTTGTGTTATTTAGTTTGGTTTCCTAATCTGTATTCGGTTATTGATTGACATAAGTCTGGGTGTGTATGTCTTTTGAATGTTATCTTGGTTTTGTAGTGCATATATGGGCAAAAATGAAGTCTGAACACTCTATTTTGGTGCATCACCTCCTTAGATTAGACTAGGTAGATTTTCTTTCATGCTCTCCTTCTCCCTTTTCCTCTCCAAGAGTAGATAGGTGTGCCCTGATAGTAAGAGGAAGTCAGCCTTCTCCAGAGACTCAACCTCACAGTTCAAGTCCCACAGCTTGGAGGTTGTTTCCATATTTCGCTAGGTTGTCCTCGTGCATAGGCCTTGGACAAGGGTGCAAACCTAAGTGATAATAGTTTTTGGCACGCCCGGTGGGACTCTTTTCAAACAAAATTTAAAGTCTACTGGTAAGAAGAAGAAAGAGTTTCAGAGATTAATGCTGAAGAGGTAGTGTTGGCTTTAGTATTCAAGCCTTTAAGAGGCTGGTCCTTCAAAGTACTTGGTGACTCTGAACATCAACAAATCTGGTTCTAGGCCAAAGTTGCAGAAATTCATGCCCAAAGCTGAAACAAGGGCATCTTCTAGAGGTAAATTTCAATATCAAGAGCTTTCTCTTTCAAATCCTAGAAGAAGGAGGACTAGAACTTCATTATCACCAGTTAGGGGTGTAATAATAGTTAATATACCTATAAGATCTATCTCTACTCCTCCTGTTGTTCGAACTCAGCCTAGATTGCCATCAACACTCATTAATAGAACACTTGTTTACATGGCACAGCCAAGAGTTCATGCTTTTGCCACCTTTAATGGTGGAAGTCCTCTATTGTTAGCCCAAAGACATGATATACCGGTATCTGCACTAAAAACTATACCTGATTTTACTGGTGAAACTTCCATCTCCCCTTTAGAGCATATCCAAGAAGTAGCAAATGTCTGTAATATTCATGGTATTACAGAGGATGATGTTGCTGTCAAACTTCTAGCCTCATCTTTAAAAGGAAAAGCATTACAGTGGTATAGAGACTTAGCTCATGGTTCTATAATTGATTGGGATGGACTAGGAGCAGGGTTATGCAAACATTTTTAGGATAGGAGTGACCATCTGTCACTTTTAAAGCAGTTGACTACTATTAAAAGGGCCCCCCATGAATGTATGACTGATTTTAATTATAGATTTCAAAAGACATGGGATAGAATACCTACTATAGTGAAACCTACCCCCGATAATTCCTTCTTGCATTACCTTAGAGCTTTTAATAGTGATATTGCCACTACAATCCAAACTATGGGGGGAGATACCTTGCCTAATGCTTATGAGATAGCCATAAAAGCTAAGAACATCCTAATACAAGGAGGCAAACTAGCTCCAAGGCCCCCTATGCCTTTCTTTCTTGATGTTCCCAACCACCAACCAGCAATGGCCCCTCTTCCTACAACTTCTACATCACAAGCCCTTACTCCAGCCCCTCAAGCTTCCACATCCTCAAATGGGATAGATGAACTCAAAGAGATGCTCCAAGGTCTAGTGTTGAATACAGATAAAAGAGAAAAGACCCTAGATAAAAAATTGCAAGAGTAGGGGAGGGAGTTGAAGGACCAAGGAAAGAGATTAGAGGATAGTTTTTCTATCATAAAAAAAATGAGTAACAAGGTGGTGGCCTTAGAAAGGCAGCAAGCTTAAGGTGGCAAGCCTCCCCAATTGCAATATCAAGCTCCAAATGGTGGTAGGCCTCCTAATCAGTGGAATAGCTCTTTTGATCAGGGTAGGCAAAATAGTCATGCTTCTGCTTCAAGCTCAAATCAGAACAGAGCTATAGTCCCTCAAAATAACTTGGCCCAAGATCAAGATTTATGTCCTTCCTGCAACTATTCTTATACCTATTGCATGTGCTAGAAGGCAGAATCTTATTTGGCCCTGACTGACCAAGAACCTGCAGCAAAGCAATCATACAAGGAGGATCATCCCAAGAAGGCCTCATCTATTCAAGGACATAATGATTTCTCTTTCATGAATCATCATATTGGGGAGCATTGTAATGTAAACCAGGATTCCGTTGCTCATAACACAAGAAGTAAGAGGAGAGATATGGAACATGCTGCCCCTCCTTCTCCTAAGCAGGCCTCAACTTCAAGTGTTGCACATCATATACAAGCAGAAAATGAACAAACAAGTACTTCACAATAGCAAAAGCAAGATTCTAGAAAGAAAGATGCAAGCAATCCTTATGTTGCCCCATCTCAACCTCTTATAAGTGCAGCTCCCAAAGCTACTACCAAAGTTCCTAATACACCATTTAGTGTGGTAGAGAAAATGAAGAAGACCAATGTGAACATTTCTATGTAGGATTTTTTTGCTACCATACCAAGGTAGAAGAGGATGTTGTAGCAAGAATTAGAGAAGATTGAACCCAAGGATCAGCCATCTATCATGGAGAGTGCCACAAATCTAGTACAACCAGCAGGGGATGTGGAGACAAATAAAAAGGTTAGACCTCCTCCATTCTATGTTTCTCTAATTATAGGGGGCAAGTTAGTCCACAATTGCATGATAGATTCTGGGGCTAGTAGCTCAGTAATGCCTAGGTGTGTTGTTGATGCTTTAGGAATGAAATATGAGCCCATTGTTAGGGATGTGTTACAATTAGATGGTAGTACTGTCAAAACTATAGGTATCCTTAGAAATGTGGAGATGGCCCTACATGCATGCCCTAGTTGCACTGTGATTCAAGACATATCTTTTGCTAAAGTCAAGCCCTATTTTGCTATCTATGTTTCAAGAGACTTCACTCCTCAAATTGGTGGGTTCATATCTACTTATTGGTCATATATGTCATTTAAGACCAGATATGGAGCCAATGCCTCAATTAGAGCAGAACCTCAAGCCCTTCATCACACTGAATCCTACACCCCCAACTTCATCAACATGAATTTCCCTATTCTAGAGATGGATGAAAATGACATAGTAAATGAGCCTACTACTTCTATAGCAGAGATTCTTGATTTCTTCTTGGATGAGTGGGCAAATGCATATCAGTTTGAACCTATGTTAGAAGTTCTTGAGACAGGCCTTAGTACATATTGCATAATAGAGAAAGAGGCTCAAGTTCCTAAAATTGTTGGGACTAATGATGATATAAGTGGAACATGGAGTATGTACTTTGATGGCTCAAGGAATAGAAATGGATCAGGGGCCAGTGTTATGTTGATCTCTCCTACACAAATAAGATACTACTTCTCCTTTAGGCTCCAATTCAGTTGCACCAATAATGTGGCTGAGTATGAATCTTTGATTCAAGGTCTCCTACTTGCACAAAAGAGAGGAATTCAAGCCTTGAGAGTATATGGAGATAGTGAGTTGGTAGTCAATTAGGTAAGAAACTAGAACATCGCCAAAAATGGCCTGCTCAAGTCTTACAAACACAAAGTCTGGGATTTGCTTGAGGGCTTCAATGCATTCAATATTCAGAGCATTTCTAGAAAAGAAAATAAACATTCTGATAGACTTGCAGCAATAGGTGCATCTTATGATGTACCAGAGAATCTTGAGGAGAAGAAGAAGCAACAAATAAAGGTGGTAGTGAGGCCTACCATCCCTGACAACAACACTCATTGGCAGGTGTTTGATTCTGATGAGCAAATTGTGAGTTTCTTGTAGAATGAGGTAGAATTTTTAGATAGTAACCAATCAAGACTGTAAGATCAGTATGGTGATCAGATCATTCACCTTAGTTCTAACAAGTTGCCCAAGGGCCTCATTACCTTAGAGAGTGTCTTTAATACTGATGATCAAAAAAGAGGCAAAGGAATGAATCTAGCCACAAAAAAGGATGATTATGCCCCAGTTACAATTGCTGATGGAAAATCTCTGAATATGGGGAAGGTATGTTCTAAAACTGAGCAAGAAATCTTCATTCATTTATGTCAAGAATTTAATGATGTATTTTCTTGGACATATGATGATTTAAAAGGGTTTGACCCTAGTTTTTTTCAGCATACCATAGATTTAATTGATAAGGACAAACCAGTAAGGCAAAAACAGAGGCTAGTGAATCCTAAGATTGAGCCTCTAATAAGAAAAGAACTATCCAAGTTGATAGAGGCTAATATAATATTTCCTATCAAACACTCATCATGGGTAGCTAACCTTGTCCCTGTAAGGAAGAAAAATGGAGAAATCAGACTGTGTGTGGACTTTAGAGATCTTAATCAGGCTTCTCTTAAAGATCACCATCCTCTCCCTTCCATGGAGAAAATTCTATCCAAGGTCAGTGGTTCAAGGAGATTCTCTTTTCTTGATGGGTTCTCTGGTTATAACCAAGTGTTGGTTAAAGAATCTGACAGACATAAAATAGCATTTACTACTAAATGGGGCACCTATGCTTATTGCAAGATGCCATTTGGACTAACAAATGCAGGTGCCACATTTCAAAAGGCAATGGAGATGGCCTTCAAAAAAATAATTGACAAGTTTGTCTTAGTATACCTTGATGATATAACTGTATATTCAAAAAATGTAGAAGATCATTTTGATCATCTAAGACAGGTATTTCTAAGATGTAGAGAGTTTGGGATCTCCCTCAACCCAGCCAAGTGTGTCTTTGCTACAAGCCAAGGAAAATTATTGGGACACATTGTATCTGAGGATGGGCTGACCATTGATCCAGAAAGAACAAAGGCAATACTTTCCCTTCCTCTTCCTAAACACAAGAAGGGGCTACAAAGTTTCCTTAGTAGAATAAATTTTGTAAGAAGGTTTATTCCTAATCTTGCTACCATGGTGAAACCGCTTACAGCTATGCTTAAGAAATGTATGGTCTTCTCATGGACCAAGGAAGGGAAGGAGAGTTTTGAGGAGATCAAGACAGCCATAGCCTCAGCCCCTACTCTCATGAACCCAAATTTTGGAAAAGATTTCATCCTCTACACTCTAGGTGGTGAGTCAAGTATTTCTGCTGTCTTGACTCAAACAAATGACAAGGATGAGGAGCAACCCATAGCCTTCTTTAGTGAAGGGCTTAAGGAATATGAAGATAAGTATAGCTTTGTTGAGAAGTAGGCACTTGCAGTCATCAGAGCCTTGAAAAAATTCAAGCACCTCTTGTCCCACAATAAGATCCATTTGTTGGTTCCCCATGCCAGTGTAAAGGACTTCCTATTAAGCAAAGATATCAGTGAAAAGAGAGCTAGATGGATCACTAAGGTAATGGAATATGATGTTGATATTCAGATTACCAAGTGTTAAGAGGGAGAGGATTGTGCAAAGAAATGTTATCAGGCCAAGATTCAGATGGAGAGGCTGCTATGGTAATAATAGAGTAGCAAGAGTTAAGAAATGTTAGTGGTCCAAGGAGTTGGATAAATGATATGAAGAGTTTCTTATCAGGGAATGGATACCCTCAAGGATTGGACAGAGCTAAAAGAAGACAATATAGACTGTAATCCATTCCCTATGTTGTAATTGATGGTATCCTATTTAGGAGGGATTTTAATGAGACCCTGTTGAGATGCATTGAAGAGGATCAGGCTGAGAGGATGATTAAGGAACTTCATGATGGCCCTGATGGTGGCCATTTCTTTGCAAGAACAACTACCATGAAGATCATGATGGTTGGTTATTATTGGCCATCTCTGTTCCATGATTGTTATGGATATGTGAGAAAATGTGAGAAGTGTGCTTTCTTCTCAAGCAAACAGAGGCTTGTAGCTCTCCCCCTTCATCCTATTTAGGTGGATCAGCCCTTTACTCAGTGGGGGTTGGATTTTATAGGCCCCATTAATCCTCCATCTAGTGCAGGTTATAAATGGATTTTGGCTGCTACTGATTATTTCACTAGATGGACAGACGTAGTTGCCTTGAAGGATGCCATAGAACCATCAGTTGTTGAATTCCTTGATGGAATTGTATCTAGGTTTGGTGCTCCTTCTACTATCATCTCAGACAATGCTAAGTCTTTTGTTGGAACCCAAATTTGTGCATGGGAAATGAATCACAATATCTACCTAAGCACATCATCAAATTACTATCCCCAAGGTAATGGTTTGGCTGAGTCTTCCAACAAGAATTTGATCAGAATCATGAAGAGGACAATAGAAGACAATCAGAGGGTTTGGCATAAGAAATTAAGAACTACTCTGTGGGCTGATAGGATAACACCCAAGAGATCTGTTGGGAATTCACCTTTTGTGCTGGTATATGGTAGAGAAGCCAAACTCCCAATTTCATTGGAATTCCCATCCTTGGAGTTGTCTCATTAGCTGGAATTGATTGAAGATAATGCCATGTTAGTAAGAATGGCAAAGCTGATTGAACTAGAAGAAAAGAAAAATAAGGCTATGCAAACCCTAGAGATACATCAGCAGCAGATGAAAAGGAGTTTTGATAAGAAAACTAGGGTCAGAACCTTCAGAGAAGGAGATTTAGTTCTAAAGTGGGATGCAGATAGGGAAAAACTGGGAAGACATTCCAAATTTGATGCACTATGGAGTGGCCCCTATCTGATTGCCATTTGCAAGCAGACCAATGCATTCTAGCTAAGCAGGCCAAATGGTGAAATTTTGCCCATTCCAGTCAATGGGATCTATCTGAAGCCCTATTTCTAAAAAATTGGGAATCCATGTACATAAGTAAGTTTAGTTTCTTTTCTGTTGTTTCCTACTTTTCAAGAAGTGCGCGGGCACAACCATCTCCCTGTGAGGTAACAGATTTTGAGGTGTCTTAGGTTGTGGAGGAAGTTTTTTTTTTGTTCCCAGTTGCAGTTGCAAAGCTAGGGTTTTCAAATGTTTTGATCTCCTCACAGAAGGGTTAGGGTTTCACAGTATGCATAGACCCATTTTTTGACTCCATAGCCCAATGGATACATGAGGCCACTGGTCATACACATAGCAAGCTTGTGCCCCCTGTGAGTCACCAAAAATGTTATCATTTGTTCACCCGCCAAGATTCAAATTTCAAACGTTTGACCTATCCAATGGCTAATTCCCAAAGTTAATATTATTTTAATGCCTAAATTTTATAACATATTTTTTTTCTGACCCGCAAGTTCTCCTTTGTCAGATCCGAGAAGATCTATGATTGGCGCTATCTCACAATCGGTAGTTGCACAAGATTTATGTTCGCGACATGGCACCCAGAGGACACATGTCTGGAGGGTCCAGCTTGTCAGGCAGAAATGTTTTGGTGGGTCAAAAAAGTTCCACGGCACCATGGGTGCTATGTCGCTATCATGTGTTGGCCAAAAAATCTTCATAGCGACATAGTGCCCAATGGAAATGTCTTATAGTGAGCAAGTTGTATCACCGAGAAATGTTCACAGCAAGTGGTCAGTTTCGCAGGCTGGGAAGTCAAAAATATCAGTGGGGCACCATGTCATCATCAAAAAACTCATGAGTTTTTCATTAGTGACATAGAGCCTGGAGGACACGTGTCCTCTTGGGTCCAGGGATGTCAGTGAAGATCTATCAGACAGTTGGTACATGGCTAGTTCCTATTCATTGATGCACTGAGGGGAACGATCTATCTTGCTCACCGTCAGATCGATTCAGATCAACGACAGGTGCCATCTCGCTATGGTGAAGCTGCGTGGTCTTTACCATGGCGACATAGTGCCTCATTCACACATGTCAAGTGGGGTTGTTTTATCTCATAAACCTCAGGGGTGATGCCAGGTGTGCTAACAGTGGAGGAGCAAAGTGCAAAGTATGAAAAGTCTTCACGATCATCAGATTAAGATGTATCAATGGATAGCACCATTTCGCCATGGTGAAGTTGTGTGATCTTTACCATAGCGACATAACGCCCATCTGCCATGTGGATCGACAGGGCCAGGTCTCACCAAAGTACGCCAGGTATCATTCGAGTGTGGTGCGGTTGCTGAGGTGGTGCCAAATATGATGGGCCTAGGGTAAGGATAGCAGTGATATGATGAGTCTTCATGATCGTCCAATTTTAAGGCTGATCAACACTTGGCACTATCTTGCCATCAAAAGTTGCACGGTGAATACCATGGTGACATAGTGCCTTGCTGACACGTGTCTCGCTAGCTCGGCCAAGGTTGACAGTTAACGGCTGGCAGTTAAGTGTCACGGTCAAGTGTGTGATCGTTATAGTTAATGATAACAGTTTGAAAGGTGGCGCAGTTAGTTCAATAAAGGGTGGTCAAAATAGAAAGACTTAGTAGGGTGGAAAAAGGATAAAAAGCTATTGGTCCACATAGCTCATTCTAGTGCCAAGGATACGTTGACTTGCCAGCTCTGCTGATTCATGCACCAAAAAGGGAAAATTGAGGGTTATCTTGTGGATCTGATCTAGGTGATCAATCCAAGCCACCAGAAATGAATGCGAAACATAGAAGGACACTCCACCATCTTAGTCGATCCATCTACCTAGTCATAGCACAGTTATGGTGCTATTTCTAGGCATTATTTGGCAAAAAAGATCAAATTTTCTTTAGATTCCCATGATTGTCCTTCGCAGGACTTAATGGCAAGTAGCTGCAGGGTCACTTCAGCTGGAAAAAGATCTTAGTTATGCCTAAACTATAAAGGCAGATTTTGTAGTTTTTGAAAAAAGGAGGACTCCTTTTCTGATTTCTCTGCTACTACTCGCAGGTTTGTAGTGTAAAATTCCCTTTTTCTTTGAGTTGTATAACATTCTGTATCATCTCCTTCAGCCATCAATGTGTATGTGCATTCGTCTTGCCTCTCATTGGTGTATTGTTGAGATCTGTGGCTTGCATACTGTGTCTATTTTTGGCCTATTGGATAATATATAAGTGAAATCCTTTTCCTTGTGTTATTCAGTTTGGTTTCTTGATCTGTATGTGGTTATTGATTGACATAAGTCTAGGTGTGTATGTCTTTTGAATTTTATCTTGGTTTTGTAGTGCATATATGGGCAGAAATGAAGTCTGAACACTCTATTTTGGTGCATCACCTCCTTAGATTAGACTAGGTAGATTTTCTTTCGTGCTCTCCTTCTCCCTTTTCCTCTCCAAGAGTAGATAGGTGCACCCTGATAGTAAGAGGAAGTTGGCCTTCTCCGGATACTCAACCTCGCAGTTCAAGTCCCACAGCTTGGAGGTTGTTTCCATGTTTCACTAGGTTGTCCTCGCGCATAGGCCTTGGACAAGGGTGCAAACCTAAGTGACAACAATTCCTTCACATGATTTGCAAAGATTTTGTTAATCTCATATTAGTTTTGACATATGAATGACACTATACTTAAGTCATTTACTTAGTTCATACCAAAGAAGAAATACATGTCGAGCAAAAAGTTGTCAATAGTATATTTTGAGCGATAGATATTCAGTATGAGCCAAGTAACTAGTAAGTGCCAAGAAGTTGGTATGTGCCAAGCTATTTAGATGTCGAGTGATCAATGAATGTTGATTCATTCAAAAATTGAGTTAAAACATTAAAGTTGTAGTTGATGCTGAGCATCAGGGACTTCAAGTATCAGTTACACAATTTTGACATAGTTATTTGTAATGGCACAAACTTCTATTTAAAACATTTTTGGGATGACTTAAGGATTTTTTTATGATATTGATGACAAGGAACAATCCTAATTGTGAATCCCTATGCATTACATTCATCCAATCATAAAATGGGAAGGCTTAAGTTGAAATATGGATGAATCACAACCACTGATTCATACCTAATTGTAGGTCACTTAGGTCTTCTTAAGGAGGAAAAACCCTAAACTTTTTAATGAATGTGTAAAGGAGAATTGAGAGATTTTGAATGCACAAACAAAGAATTCATGGTGACTAAGTTGTTATGATTTGAGTTACATTATAGAATCGGTTAAAGGAGAATAGAGAAAAGGAATTAGAGGAATTAGAATCTAATAAAAAAGGATCAAATATACATAAGTATACAAGTGATCTAACATCAAGCAATAGAGTGTTAACTAAAGGATTATTGCTGATACATTTTAATAGGTGAACCAGTTAAATCTCCTAATGAAGTAGTCTTAACAAGCTATTGTAAATCCTTTAACAAGGTACTTACTTCATTGTAAGTTAAATTCCTCTTACCAAGCACACTTCTAATAGGGTTTTGAAATCCTTTAATAGAGTAAGATCTAACAATCTTGTAAGGCTTTAAGAGGGCAAACCTTTTATAGGATAGATCATGTTTCATGATCAAACATTGTTAACCTTCATTAGACAAACTTTATCACTATAGTAGTGAAGATTTGTAGGTGTCATCCCCACCTAGTTTTACCTTCTCCTTGGAGGGTTTTTGGGTAATCAAATATCTTGTGTCATACATGTGTTGAGTATTTTACTTTCATGTTATGGATATATATGCTTAGTTTGGTATTTTAGTTTACATGCATAGATTATGAGATGGGTGTGTGGTGAATAGTTTTTGAGGTTGAAAGTTTTAAGTGTTGATTCACCCACATCCCCCCCCCCCCCTCTTAGATTTTACTTCCCTATTGTATTTCTAATATTTGGTATCAGAGCATAGTTCTCTAGAAAGTAAAGCTTTGTAGCTTTGAGGAAATATCTTGGAAATGGAAGTATACAAGTTAGGAAAGACTATTGAGAACTAGAAGATTGAAATACAACTTGCCCTACATTAGCTAAATGAATAAAGAAATGAGTTAAAGATATCACCGAAGAGAAGGAAGGAAATTTTTATTGAAGAGAATGACACACAATACCAAGAGATTGACACTACTAAATTGTTTGCAAATGGAAACACCAACAAAATTTGATGCAGCAGTTGAAGATCTGATTGAAAAGAATGGAATCCTAACTAAAGAGGTTAGAAATCTAAAGAGAACACAAGAAGTCTAATCAGTATTTCTGTGTGAGGTGACCAAGCTAGAAAAAGAAAGTTGAAGAAGATAAAGTCATGATTGAAGATGGAAAAATGATTTTGACCAACAGACTAGAAGAGAAAATATTAGAGATAACTAGGATTTCTAATATGCAATTGGAAACTTTGTGTTAAATGATGATTGCAAATCATGAACTAAATGCAAGGGATATTGAGATCACAACACTAAAGTTGTAGAATGAAAAACTAAGAAATGATCTGAAAAGAGAAAATGAATCTGGTGATAGTTTCAACAAACCTATTGAATCCATCAAGTACTTTGAGCAATTGATGAGATCCCCTAGATCCAACAATGATGCTTCTGGATTAGGTTACACTAGTACTAAAGAAGTAGAATCATCCAAAAGTGGTGAAGAAAGAAGTAACAAAGGTAAGAACTCCAAACCTACTCCTCATAACTATGGTAAGATATTTCATACTGCTAATGTTTGTAGGAGTAATATTACAAATTAGAATCATAAGAAGAAGTTCATGGGCCATTTCCAGAAATGCAACAAATAAGGACATATGGAACATGAATGAAAAACCAAGACCATAAGCACACAAATATTTGAAGGAGATTACTATAACTCTCAAAAGTATGGATATAGAACATATGAGTGCAGATCCAAGCCTAAATGGTCATCAAACAAGCAAACAAAGGTAAGTAATAATGAAAACTCTTATAATTGTGATTATAATACAAGGTTTAGTTATCACTATTGTCAAGAATATGGACATGTTGCTGAAAATTGCATAAGAACACATTTTAGAAGTGACTACAAAATATATTTGAGTCAAACCACATGTTTTAGTTATTTGAAGACCGATCACATAAGAAATAATTGTTCAAAAAGGTCAAAGGTATTGTGTAGTAAGTTCAAAAAAGGCAAAGGAAAGGCAAATGTTGAGAATGTAAGAGATGAGATGAACAAGACATGGAAGAGAAAAAAAGATTGTAGCACATCAAGTTCAAATGGGATCACTTCACCCAATGGGTCAAGTGATCACACCTCCTCCAATTAAGCAATCAAGAGGTATGTGGGATTGATATTTAAAAGATATACTATACATCAGGTCCAAGGATTTAGCTCTAAAAAGATTACATATGCATGTATAAACATGCAAGATGTTTATTATAATCTAGAAGAAATCTCTATGTTTTGTTAGTTTTCATGTTACTTCCGAGTGTAAAAAGTTTCAATATGGTTGCTAAGTGAAATGTTAGTTGATGCTTGCAGTGGTTGTTGAGTGAAATTGAAACTTCATGGAAGTTGAGTGAGTTGAAATCTCTATTGAAGCAAAGATTATAGTTTTGTAAGCACTAAGCATTAAATGTAAGGTTTTAAGGTCTATATTACTGATTTCTACACATTTGAAATCATTAAAATTTGAAGGAGAGCATAAAGAGGGAAAGGTAAATTGAAAGAGATCATACTAGCATTTGCAAGAAAGATTCAATAGTTGCTCAACACCATCACAATATATTTTCAAAGGTATTTATTGTGTATCGAGATACACACTTTGAATTTTTGCAAACCCTAGTTTACATAATGTTGTCTAGTTCTTTAGCTCCTAAGGTTAAAGAGGGTAAAGAAGTTTTGAATGTGTAATTGGTAAGAAATAAGATCAGACAACTAAATTTTAAAGTCATTCCTAATATCACTTACAAGGAAGATCTATCTAGTGTGTTGTTAATGATACCTCCTCGAGTTTTAATGATTCAAGAAATAAGATGTTGTTATACATGCAGGGTGGGTATCATAAGAGACATGGAAATTAGGGAAAGCTATGGGAAATTATGTGAAAATAGATCATTGAAGGATGAATTCAAAATTGTAGAGAGAAAAGTGTTGATCCATACCCTAGATTTTCCAAATGTTTTCAAGACTAAATGGATTAAGATAGTTTTTAGTAGAATTCATGATAATTCTATATGGTTGGATAATGGACTGGTGAAAATCAAAAAGAAAATTATGCATAGAGTAATAGGGTATCCAACACTTGACCAACCTAAAACCATGAGAAGTGAATCTAAAGAGGTCATTGAGAAGAATACAAGGATAGTGTGGAACAAACAAGGCATGACAATTAATACTATCCTAGATCCCCTAATTGCATTTGTAGTGAGGATAATAGCACATAAGTTCTACCAATCAAGAAGGCTCAATAGTGTACCATGTATTGTTGTTTACATGGGCTATAACATAGTTAAGAAGGATAATACCTATGACCTTGTCAAGTTGCAAATGTAACAATTGTTAGAAAATTTGGGAGAAATAAGGAAGACCAAAAGTGCACAATGTAAATTTGGTTCAATTCTTGTATGTATATTATTTTATGTACAATACATTCCCAACAATTGGTAAAGTTTCTTGGAAAATAGAAAGATCTATTGCAGTGCAGATAGGTGAATTTATTGAGAAACTTAGAATCAATTTTCAGTCAATTAGGACTAATTATTTTGAGGATATCAAGAAATTAATAAAGAAGCAACTGAGGATACTAGTTTCACTAGTTGAGAAACATTACAATGATGTTTTCTTTCTAGTTAACACTGATTTTACATATGTTCAAGCTATTGTTCCAACGGTAAGGTGGCTAAGGCCACTAGGTTATGAAATCAATGTTGGCGAAGCCTTTGCAAAAAAAACAACACTGCTTGTAGAAGATGTAGATGCTAAGGCTACTTCCTTTGGGAACTATGATGTGGATAAATCTAAGATATCTATGGATTTGAAGATTGCCTTAGTCATAAGAAAGAAAAAGAAAATTATCAAGAAACTTAAATAGAAATTGGGTGAAGAAGTAGATGAAGAAGAAGAAGAAGAAGAAGAGGATATACTAGATCAAGCACCATTGGCCTTAGCTCAAGGTCAAGGAGAAGACCAAGCAGAAGAAGTGGAAATTGAAGAAGGTGTCAAGGGAGAAGAATCCAATGAAGCAACTAAGAAATAGAAAAGGAAAGCTAAGACCCCAGTAATTAGAAAACCAAAGAAGTTTTCAAGACCTAAGCCTATAGTTCCCTCTACAAGAGCAAGCACAAGGGCTACTACCAAGAAGGCTCAAGAAGAAAATAAGCCAAAAGAGAAGAGAGCTAGACCAGCTAGCAATGAAGAGGAGCCTGAGAAGAGATCAAGGAGAAAATACATAGTTGTAGTTGAATCTAATAAATAGAAAACAAAAGCTATTGACAACAACCAATTTCAAGTAGTAAGTCACTTTCCTTCTTTAGATTTAAACAATATATGTGATAACATAAGAAATAATGCTGATTTATCTAGTCTCACACATATTAAATTTGATACACTTGGAAAAGTTAAGATGAACCAAGTAGAGGAGTCAATATATGTCATGATGGAAACATTCAAACATACTCCAATTGAGATTTCCAACTCTCTACCAAATGAACTATATGATAGTGGTATAGTCTAAACATAGAAATACAAATAAAAAAGAATACACTTGCAAGAGCGATGCCTGAATTGGATAGGGAAAGAATGGCTAGGGCATTAAAGAAGCATACTAGAAAATTTGCACCAAAATATAGGGCATTCAACATATTGCATAACAAGATTGAGGATGTTGTGTAAAAGACCACTTTGATTTTGAAATCATTATATGATATGGTGACACCCAAGGAAATAATGCACCCACCTATTGAGGTAGGTGAGGAAAAAGATGAGCAGCAATAGGTAACTAAGGTAATCATAGTTAACACTGAGACAGTTACACAAGAGGAAGGCACTGAAACACATGAAGATACATAGACGCCAACTGAGGATGAGCAATAGATAGAACAAAGTGTACTAGATACACTAGTGTTGAGTTTCAATCCTCCAAATGAGGTGAACAAAGAAAGTGATAATGTAAAGATTAAGGATGTTCTGATACTATCACTCAAAACATCAATCTCTTTATAGAGGATGGCTTGAAGAAGATACTAGTTGAATCTATTGGACTAACTACCAATGTTCCTCTTCAGGATTCATGACATGGCTTAACCACCTCATGTGTTCTATAAGTCTAGTGGTTGTATTGGGCATTAATAGGTTGATCTTTTGGTGCAATGACAACTCTAGCTTGTAACAAGTGGTATCAGAGCTTGGTCACAGGTTCGAATCTCCTTGGCTAACACTGGGGGGGATTTTTGGACTAACTGCCAACATTTCCCTTTGAGATTTGTGACATGGCTTAACTGCCTCCTATGATCTATAAGTGTAGTGGTTTTATTGGGCATTAACAAGTTGATTTTTTGGTGCAACAACAACTCTAGCTTGTGACAAAATCCATTACCTAGGATAAACTTTGTGAAAATCATGTATTGGTGAGTTTTGATGAGATTAAGAAGTTAGAAAAGATATCCATAGGGGATGAAGTACAAAAACAAGAGACATCTACAACCCCTCCTCAACTCACATTAATGCAACCTACATTACCCATTGTTGTATATCAAAGGAAGGAGACAACAACTTTAATTTTTAGTATATTGGCACAAAGTACTCCAATATCAGTCAATATAAAGGAAAGTGAACATGACAAGGGTGAGACAGTTGAAGAGCATAAAGATGAGACAAACAAGAATGTAAGAACACAAGTTCCAATAGGTTAGGTAGATACTTCTACACCTACAACACAAGACCAAGGTACAATTGAAAAGGTAGAGAAAGCAAAGGAAAAGATTGAAGAGGTAGGTATGACTACCAAACTTGAGGAGAAAATACCAATACAAACATAGGTAAGTTTTCCAGAAACTACTACTCCTCCTAGTCAAGATCTTCATAGGATGAGTATAGAAGCTATATCCCTACAATCATCATGACCAAGTCTAAGCACATCTAAGGTAGATGAAGTTACATTATTTTTTGATTGTAACCTAGATGAAGTGATTGAGTTGCCCAAGTTTGATTATGTAGCCATCACTATTGAGAAAATGGGCATACTTTAGGATGCTCTTGCAAAGAAGAAGAATCAAGAACTTCTTAGACAAGAGCATAGGTATAAAAAAGCTTTGATATATATCAAGGATATTTTTCTTAATGCATTTAGCCTAGCAGCACCAAAAGCAAAAAAGTTGATCCTAGAGTAGCTAACTAGCTTAGTAGAGAAGCTAAATGACATAAACCTAGATTCAAATGTAAAACTACTTGAATGGTTTGAAACTAAGTTTCAAAATAAGGTTGATGAAAAGATATCAAGTGTTATTACACTATCATGGTTTGAGTTAGCAACCAAAATTACCAGTGTGAAGAAGGTACTAGAGAAAATTTTCTCTTTGTACACCAAATTTTGTAATCCCACACTCTTCACACAAGAAATAAGGAGTCACACACTGAGCTTGGAGAGTCATATACAGTCATCTAGTATAACTCTGCCAAAGTCTCCAACTCTAAGTGAGAAACATTTTAGGACTCTCCTAAACTCCCAAATTCAGTTAGCAATATTACACATAGATGAAGCAAACATCAAGGCTAAACTAATCAACATCCAATCTATTTTGACTCCACATATGGAGATTTTGCACAAGGAACTAGCCTTTGCAGAAACACTCATGGAGAAAGATCTACATCTTTCTACCTATGAAGACTTAGTTCACCTTGTTACCAAGCTAGCCATCCAGATCAAGTTATTGGAGGTAGCTTGTGATAATTGGGATGTTACATTAAAAATCTTGCTTGAGGTCCACAAATCATTTTTGGAAAATTATATTGTTAGTGTATAACCCTTTGAAATCAGTGTCAAAATGGGGAAGAAATAATTAGTATGGGAGAAATTAGAAGTATGGGGGAGATAATAGTTTTTTTAGAAAGGATCAGCAAATGCAAATCTACTACTTAGTAGGAGGAATAATTTTGATTCAGATATAGAATCACACAATCAACTCAAGGGGAGTAATTGAATTTTTTAGGTATGACTAATGAGTCATAAGCTTTTGCAAAATTTTGATGTTTTGAAATTCTGCATGTATATGGATATTATCTGAGTTATGCTTGAAAGGCTAAAGGTTATTTATACATGATCAAGTATTTTTACAATCTTATCAAAGGGGAGATTGTTAAGCTTAGATTGAGTTTAACATATGAGTAACAATATACTTAAGTCATTTACTTATTTCATGTTGAACTAGTAAAACATGTTGAGCATAAAGTTTTAGATAGTATATGTTGAGGGACAAATATTTAGTATGATCAAAGTAACTAGTATGTGCCAAGCTATTCAAATGTTGAGTGATCAGTGGATGTCAAGTCATTTAGATGTTGAGTTACAACATTGAAGTTATAGTTGATGTTGTACATCAGATACTTCAAGTGCCAAGTTACACAGTTTTGACAGTTTTTTGTAATGGCAAAAAATTATATATAAACCTATTTTGGGCTGACTTAAGGAATGTTTTATGATCTCTGATGATAAGGAAGAATCCTAATTGCAAATCCCTATGCATTACATGCATCCAATCAAAAATATGGAAGAACTAAGTGGCAATATGGATGAATCACAACCGTTGATTCATACCTAATCCTAAGTCAACTAGGTCTTCTTAAGGAGGAAAAGTGAGATAGTTTGTATGTGCAAACAAAGCATTCATGATGGCTATAGTGTTATGATTTGAGGTACATTTTAGAATCAATTAAAGGAGAATAAAGGAAAGGAATCATAGGAAAACAAAGGTACATCTAATAAAAAAGGATCACAAACACATTAGTATAAACATGATCTGGCATCAAGTAATAGAGTGCTAACTAAAACATTTTAACAGTTGAATGTTAAATATACTAACAAAGTAGTCTCAATAGGTTGTTTTAAATCCTTTAATAGGGTTCTTACTTCATTGTAAGTTAAATTCCTCTTACTTGGTATAGTTCTAACAAGGTTTTGAAATCCTTTAATAGGGTAAGATCTAACAATCTTGTAAGCCTTTGATAGGGTAGATCATGTTTCATGATAAAACATTGTAACCTTCATTGGATACACTTTATTACTATAGTAGTGAAGATTTATTGGTGTCATCCCTACCCCAATTTTACCTTATCCTTAGAGGGTTTCTAGGTAACCAAATATCTTGTGTCATACATGTGTTGAATATTTTACTTTCATAGTATGGATGTATATGCTTAGTTTGGTATTTCAATTTATATGCATAGATTGTGAGATGGATGTGCGGAAAATAGTTTTTGAGATTGAAAGTGTTAAGTGTTGATTCACCCACCCCCCAAAATTTTAATTCCTATTATATTTCCAAAATCTTTTTCTGTTGCTATTTGAGGAATTTCTACCAAATTTTTCTTTTTCTTTTTCTGATGAGCCCATTTTGAGCTTTCTAGTTGGTCTTCATCATCACTTATTTCCATAATAAAGTCCTATTCAGGAGACCCAAGATCTACTTTGTTCTTGATCTCTTCAGGAACCTAAACTACAATATTAAAAAAAAAAATTAATAAATTTATTGAACCTTGGCCAGTAGCTCTCTTCATGATAAAAACCTTTCAAGGATGGATCAATCTTCTTCATTTCTTTTTTGAAAATCATCACATCTCTCCATTTTATCATTCATTCTCTACAAGTATTTTCATCCAAGATATTTGCAATTACATCTTCCTCTCATATACCCTTGGTTGGTGATAGGTTGTATCTTCTTATTTGTTTTAAGGCATTCCTAACTACACTAAAAGGGTCATATGTTCTTGTAGAAATAGTTGGCAATTATCATTTCTTAGGAATTCTTCTATTTCTTCAATTGTATTTTTCCAATTTCAAAGTCTCCAATTTTGGAGCATCTACACAAAAATGTGACCTTGGTGACATTTTGACCTAAGTATTTTATATTTAATGAAATTAATTGCTAAAAGAACTCCATAGTTCCTAATCTCTCTAGGAAAAAATTTAGGAGAGTATGGGGTTGCTAAGGGCATCTAAAAACCTTAATGACTATGTAATCTTCAAATAGAAATACATTTCTCCAATAATTCCCTAATTTTTTTCCCTCATCATAACATCTAGATGGCTTAATCAATTTTTTGACATTCCTAGGCACCCTTTCTACTATAGGTCCCACCAAATTCAAAATAGGATACACAAAATCATTATAAAATGAAATAGTATTTGAGTAATGGTAGACTCTTTTCCATACCCTTGTCCATATTTGCACAGGCATTTTCTCTCCCCATTCTTTTATTCTTTCAATGGAGCTCTGATAAATGAATTGAGCATTTTTGTACAAAATTAGATGCATGAGCAATGAGTAATGATGAAATCTGAAATTCTCTAGTCTCTCTTCCTGGGTTGCAACAATTTCATCATGAATTTGACCCTCTATATACATAACATAGTCATATCCAAAATTGGTGTAGGGGACTTGAATATTCAATTCCTTACCACAATGTGCACCAGTAGCATCCATAGTTCCATCCAAGCCTAGGGTTTTGTTCAAACCAAAAACCATGTTCTAGAGATATCTCTAGAAAAATGCATACAATCTCCCAACTTTTTTGGTATATCTCCTTTCTCCTTATTTCACATTGGGATATGTCTTTTCATGGTTCTACCAATGTAGAAAATATTATGATTCTTGAACTTATTATTTAATTTATCTAGTTCAATTGGTAATGACATAGGCCCCCCTAAGTCAAAAGCTTCAATAAAGGTTTCATTGTCCAATGAGGAAAAAATATTTATGTCCTTCCTCTAAAATGATTTACTAACTAGATTAGAAGCCTTAATCAACACCTTCATCAAATAAACATCAATGAAAACCTTTGGCATGATCAATTTACCCAAATTATATTCCAATGGTTGGATATGGGAACCTTATTTGTCCTGTTCTTGTAAAAGTATGAGAATAACTCAATTCCATTTCTATCTGACACCTCTAGAACTCTATAGAAGCTATATGGGTTTATGAATGCATGGTCATTTGCAGAATGAGATTTGAAAAACTTGGTAACAAATATAGTCATTGATCAATGAAATGGATAGAAATTTTTCCTTTTGATGCAGGTTCCTCAATTTGAGTTTGGACTATTAGTTAACCTTTTTCTATGTGATGGCTTCAAATTATCACAACAATTGTGAACTTTGTATGCTAAAATTTTCTCTACAATTTCAATTTTACTCTCAAACTTCAAACACTCTACAACTGGTAATGAAATCTTGTCTCTTTCTATCATTTATCCATTTTATGCAAATTGGAGCATGGCATTAATGGTATTAAAATGGCATGCTCAAAATCTTCTCAGTACTTCAAAAGTTGTCCAACATTCAAACTCAACACTAATTTTACTTCTAGCTTGGCCATGAACTTTTAAATTTATTTTTTGACTTTAAAACTTAGAGTTGTAAAGTAGCGATCAACTTCTTTTCTCCACTTCCCAGTGGCTTCCTATCTTTCTTTATTTCTGGGCGCGACTGTGTGAAAAAGATTACCTTGACCATTTTGCAACCTCGCCACTTGATTTCCCAATTGCCAAGTTAACCCTGTGATGTTTCACCATGCAATAATCTCTTCTTTGAAACCTTATCTTCTTGTTTACCATGTGGACCTATGAAGTAACAAGGTCTTTATTTAACCCTTGACTACAATATTGCAATAGTTAAAGGCTCATTGTTCACTACCATACAGATGTATCAATAACTATCAGACTTAACATTATCGTTGCATCTCAACATAAAGTTGAACTACTAGTAAACACCCCACAAAGTAAAAAACCATATGACTTGACCATCTTGCATCTTCATAACCATTAATCATCCAACTTTACTAACCACAATGATCTAGTGAAATAGAGATTTGGCTCCCTTTTCGCAACATTGCATCAATGAATTCTAACCAGGGCTTAGAACCTATAATAATGACAAACTTCTTATTTCTACTTTGTAGCTTATTATCTTAACTAACCTTTTATTCTTGCAAGCAGTGAAACCTTTGTAATTAACTACTTCACAACTTCTCTATGGTTTATGATCCATCACCTTTGTTACTCATGATGCTATAAAGACTTCAACTTTACCCCTTTGTCCTCTTTGTAATTGTTAAATACATATCATTCTTAAATTGTGTGATCTAGCAAACATAACTTTAGAGTTGATTGCCACCCTTTATGCATCTTCATGACCTTAAAATTTAACTCATCTCCTAACACTGTAATGCTACAATGACAAGCTATCTTTTCTTCTCCACCTTAACCCTAGGTTATTGCTAATTGCAAGAGATGTAGAAATGACCTAAAACCTAACCATCATGGTTATACTTCACAACTTTTCAACTTAAACTCTACTCAGTGAAACATAAGTCGTGACCATGCAATTCTTATTTTATCTCTAGTTTATGGACTTAACTTGAAAATCAACCTTGCTTCATATGATGTTGCAATGGCCTTGTAAGTGACTACTTTGCCACTTTGTAGTCTTCAAAATAGTTAAACATCATAATGGAGATATAAAGCAATCAAGATGATTTTGTGACATCACAACTTAAAACACTTAAGACCACAACCTTATAATATATGAAATGATGAAATGATGAAAAGACTTAAGGATATGAAAAATCAAATGTATAACCAAAGTGTTAATGTATCCCTATTTCATACTTGTATATTAATTTATGAATTTTCTTGCAAACTATAAGGTATGATTAATTTTGTAGGATTTGTTTCTTGAGGAGTGACAACATTTTAAGAGACCCTAAGCTATTAAAACTCATTTTTTTGTAATTTTCACAAAATACCAAAATTTTAAACTGAATAACAATTCAAATCATTAGTGACTTTGTCAAGGATGATGGATAACTTGTATCCATGCAAGAATTTTATAATTTGTGGGTTAAGTAGACCACACACAAAACAACAAAACGAAAATGTTAGAGAGAAATACCTAACAAAATAGGAGAAACCAATAGAACAAATAGGAAACACAAAACTTATAGAGATTTACAAGATATATAAAAACCCTAAACTACTATTCATGGAAAAATAAGTATTTCAATAGAAATACCTTTTTAGGAATGTCCTATGAATTGGCAATTCCAAAATACCTCCTAATAGTGCTTTGATAAAATAAGAATCATCTCCTCAATTTTCATGAATCAAGTATGGACCTAATAAAAAGGGATCAAATTTTTCATGCTTGCCATTTTCTTCTAGCCTAGAATTCCATAGTAACACCATGTCCTTAGGCTGAAACTTTCTTGCTACTATCTTTTTACCATATAGATGTTTTACTTGGACATGCAACCTTGAATTTTGTATAGAAGCATCTCTTCTTGTCTCATCCAACTATAGAATATCATCCATTTTGATCTGCATTTCATTAATGATGTCTTTATCATATTGATGGAAAAACTTGTACATTCTCCTCAAATTATTTTGGGGTAACATGGCTTATATTCCATATACTAAGATCAAATGGTGCACATCCTATAGCATTTTTTATTGTTACCTTATCAGCCCATAGTGCTAATGGAAATTTGGAATCCCAAGCCCTTTTTTTCTCATCTAAGATTCTCTTAATAATTTTAAGTGGGCTCTTATTGCTAGATTCTACCTGTCCACTCCCTTAAGGATGGTATGGTGATGAAGTATACCTGGTAATGTCATATTTTTCATAGAAGACCTTATACTCTTCATATATGAAACACATTGCATTGTTTGTGACTACCTTCTTAGGGGAACCAAACCTAAAAATGATATTATTCAATATAAAATCCATTACTACATTTCTAGTAGACATTCTAGTAGGGATTGCCTCTACCCATTTTGTAAAATAATCAGTGACTACTAAAATCCAAGCACACCCTCCACTTGACTTATTTGCAATTTCTCCTACAAAATCAATTCTGTGTTGTTCAAATGGTGCTTGCACTTGTACTGGTTTCAATGGAATATGTCCAAAAAAGATTCAACTTACTAGTAAATCTTTGACAAGCATCACACTTTTCTATAAGTTCATTTACATCCTTAAAAAGAGTAGACCACCAAAACCCTACTCTGATTACCTTGTGAGTTGTTGTCTTAGCCATATAATGGCCTCCACATATTCTACCAAGCATCTCATTCAAGATTTTGATTGGGTTATTTTCATCAACACACTTAAGTAGTACACCTTCCACAGTCCTCCACCATAACTACCCACTACAATGATATGTTTGCTAGATTGTAGCTTTAAGGCTCTTTTTTGATTGACACTCAATCCTAGTGGAGTTTTCATATATTGTAAATACAATATTACATCCCTATTACCCATATCACATAATTCATCTCTACAATCATCATCAAGTTAATTTATTTGATTTTTTGCAATATTAGCCTCTGCCATTAGTTTAGCAAGTCCTTGTCCTTTTACCAACTTTGTAATTTGGATATCTATGTTGAATTCTTGGATCCTATTGATCCATCTTCACCTTCTCCCTAAAACTTTTTATTGTGACAATATATTTTCTATTGTAGTGTTATGTACAAAATAAATCAATGTATATCCCATTAGATAGCATCTAAATTATTTTATTGCCTTGACCAATACATACGCCTATTTTTCATTTATGTCATATTTTAATTCTATAGCCTACAAGGATTTACTGAAGAATATTATTGGTTGTTTAGATCCATACTCATTCTTTTGAAATAAAATTGTTGCAACAATATGGAATGAGGAAAAGGAGAATATTTTCATTGACTTAGAATAATTAGGTGCCCTTTAAATAGAATCATACTTTATTTCTTGTTTTATCCTTTGAAAAGCCACATTTGATTCACTATCCCATCTGATTTCAAAGCCCTTCTTTAACATCTTAGAAATAGGTCTACTTATTTCTACAAAATTTGTAACAAACCTCCTAAGGAATTTTATTTTCTCAAAGAAGTATAAAATTCCTTTAACATTCTTAGGCTTCTAAATTTTATCTATAGCCTCTACCCTGTGCGGGTCTATTCTTACTCTTCCTTTTCCAAGTGGCCTAACAATTTACCCTTAGTGACAACAAATACACACTTCATGGGATTCAAAGAGATACTAAACTTAAGATATCTAATAAATACCTTTTCAAGGTGCATCTAATGGTCACTTTCATCCTTTGATTATGTTGTTAGGTCATCTTGATACACTACTAAAAACTTATCAATTATCTCTGCGAAAGCCACATCCATGCCTCTCTGAAAGGTAGCACCAAAATTAGTTAAACCAAAAGACATTCTATTTTAAATATATGTTCCCCAAGGTGTTGTAAATGAAATCTTGTATTTCTTTTATTCCTTTATAACCACTTGATTGTATCTAGAGAAGCCATCCATCATAGACATCAACTCTTATCTAGTGACTCTTTGCAACATGGCTTCCATGTTGGGTAAACCATAATTGTCCTTTAATGAAAAAATGTACTTTAGATTCCTAAAATCAACACATAATCTTATGTCCCCATTTTTATTCCTAATAGGAACCAAGTTTGATTCCCAAGATAAATTTCTAATTAGTTTGATGATTCTCACATCCCTCAACTTTATCAACTCTTCCTGCAACTTTGGTGCAAGAGTTTGATTTATAGGCCTATGTTTTTGTCTGAAAGGTTTAGCTCCCTCTTTCAATGGAAATTCATGCTGAAATATATCCTCTCTATAGGCCTTCAAATCTTCATATTACTAGAAAAAAACATGTTTATATTTTCTCAATAAACAAACTAAAGTCTGTCTAATTTTAGGAGGTAACTTCTTCCCTATATATACTTTCTTTGGTGCTTCTTTGGTTCCAAGGTTGATCCCCTCTTATTCCTTTGCATCATGTTCAATTTTAGTTGTTTTGAATCTATCATGGTTATAAAAAAAAATTTCTAATAAAACCAACCATTTAGGAATCTTGTTTGTTCTTAGTTGAACCACCTCTTAACCAAAAATGGTATTCTTACCATCTACTATCTCCACATGTGCTTCACAGTTTCTTGTCCCCAAAATTGGTCTTCATAATTTAAAAACCTTATAATATCTTTATCTTCTACAAAGACATGACAATTTTGGATATTATTAGGGATTTAGGGTCTATTTTGTACTTCTACCATTGATAAGCCAACAAAGGTTATATCATCAAGATTTATAGCAATATTTTTCAACAAGTCAACCATCTTGTTATTACTCCTATCCTACCATGTTATCCCAAAGGCATCAAAAAATTATATCTTATCTCAAACAACATTTATATATAATTCTTTCAAAAAATAATTATTGGAGATATATATTCCTCTTACTTTAGAAACAATTAACGTTGAATCACCAATGACATATAAGCACTTGATACCATGTTTATGAGCCAATATTAATCCCAATAGTAAAGCCTCATACTCTTCCATATTATTTGTAGATGGAAAGTTAAGAGTAAAAGAGAAATTATAATTGCAATCATCAAGAGAAATCAAAAGAATACTTGCCCTTGATCCTTCTATGAAGGAAGCTCCATCAAAGTAATTTTTCCATAAATCACCCCTTTTTTATTCTAACTCAACTTCTACTGCAACGGATGAGTTAATTTTTTCTTTCTCTAATACCAAAATTTCATCCCTAAATTCATTAGCATTAGTGTCTATGAAATGTGTCATGTAATCTTCAATTTATTGCTCAATCATACAGACACTTTTAGGCTCCCTTTACTTTTACTAGATCTTATCGTCAATCTGAAAAGTTGCATATGACAAATCATATTGAAGACTTCCCTCCATTGTTGCACTCTATTTCCTAGATAACAACATGTCATATTAAGATGCAATATATACAAATACTACACTCATATTTTGTGTTGGCAATATGGTTTGTTAGATGTCTTAATGGTTGTCATTTATGGCAATATATACTCAGCATTTCATTTATGCATTCAAAGATATAAATTTGTCTAAGTATTAGATAGTTTGCAGGAGTAGAGTGAACAAATCTTAATAGTATGGAATGATGCATAAAGAATTAACTTATGCATAGTTGAGGAAAGTTTTATAACATTTTCATGATAATATGTACCAATGCATATGTATGTATAGTCAATATAGAGAAAGTTACAGTAAGTTTAACTGTGCTAGTATTTAACAGTGCAGAACAAAGCATAGTAGAAAATAGAGTTGTATGACTTTATGAATAGTTTTGATTTAAAAGTAATTATTGTTGGTTTGATTTTTTACGTATCAAATTTTCTTAGAATCATGGTAAAAAAATTCGATGAGAGTTTTTTTTTCTTAAGTCATAAGGTTTTAGGTTTTGGTTTAGTATATTTTGATACCTTTAAAAATCTGTGAAAAACCCTAGGTTTGGCTTTTTAAGTTTTATCCTGGTGCGAAAATTTTAAAAAACAAACAAGGAGAAAATATTATTTTTCTACCTACTTGGGTTTCATTGTTGAGTCTTTTTGAAAAGGGGTTTTAATCCTGCCGTCGGATCTAATTTGAATCTATGGTTGTTACATATTTGCTATGGCAAGATGCTCACATGTTATGCATAGCGAGGTAGCGATCATCAGAGAATTATGTGTGATACTGAAAAGTGAAATTTGGCACCATGAAATGTGGTAACTTAAAGAAATTATGACCACATGCTATGTCCCAGGCCTATCAACTTCAAGAAGAAATGTACGTGGAAAAAACTTGCAAGTGGTGTCACCGAAGTTCAAATTTATCTGGCAATTCACCAAGTCGCTACCGAAAAATCCATGCAACTTGTCGGTGGCAATATAGTGAATGCTCAAATTTTGCAAAAGATGGTGTTCTTTTGAAGTAAGAAGTGATTTTGAGGATCCCAAGGAAGATATGGTGCAAGCTTTGCTTTTATTTCTCTACAGGTTATGTCATTCCTAGTTCCTTTTTTTGGGCGTCATTTTTAATGGTTACCGAAACCTGCCATATCGCTAGCCAGATTGTTGGTATTTTTTCTAGTAGCGATGTAGTGACCTACCTGAAAGTCACGAATGCAACAAGGTCAAAAACATGAGATGTCATTAAGAGATTAGAAAATATATATGTGTGCAAGCATGTTGAGCTAGCTCAGTGATAATAGTATCCTGGACCCATGCCCCATGGATAAAACATGTGAAGAATTCTGATTGTTAGATCAAACCAAAATCAATGGTTATCGCTAGCTCACTATGGAATTATGAATAGTGAGTTGGCGAGTTGGTGCCCACCACTATTGCAGTAATGTGTTATCCACAAGATCAAGTATGGATCAACGATGCTCATCAACTCACTATGGAAAGATGTGTGAAGATTATGTATAGTGAGTTAGTGAGCAAGGGACCCACCATTGTTTTCTTAAAATTCATTTCAAATATCTACCACATGATCAAAGCAAAATTAGTGGTTATCGCTAGCTCGCTATGGAAAGGTGCTCAAGAGTTATGCATAGCGAGTTAGCAAGTTAATGACACATGTCCTTGGTCATCCATGGTCCTAGTTTGAAACACCAGCCTTGAAGGAAAGGTACAGATGGAGGCAATTTATTGGTTTGACTACTAGTGTGCTAAGAAGAACATTGAGTTAGCATAGTTTTCATTCCTAGATCATAGGATTTTCCAAGGATCAACAGCGCAAATTTAAAAGAAAGTGTGATGTTACTCTATTTTTCTATTTTGTGCATTTATGATGAATGAAAGCTTTGCATGTGAGAGAAATAGAGTATAACACAGGAGATTTTCATTAATTCTAGTCCCATGCAAACAAAGATTGCAAGTTTTCTGAGCATAAGAGCCTATTGATTGTGTTGTGTTAAGCTTGGTAAAGATGTGAAGCTATTCCTCCATTGTTCAAGATCAATTACAGAAGTTCAAAAAGTCAAGTAAGTACTCATAGTACAACCTCTGTGGCATTCTAGTTTTTTCAATACTATCAAGATGCCTCCTAAGAAAGCATTTTCTAGGCAAATTAATTATATGGATGGGAATGTTCATGATGATTTATTAGAATTACTCCCAGAATCCACTACAAAGCCTACACAAGTTAAAAGGTTAATCTCCTTAAACCCTAGGTTTACAATTGTTGATGGCTTATATGACAAGGGGAATTGGGTTAGGGATGCAACAACTACTCAAAATAGTCTTATCTTGTTTAAAAAGTGGTTTTCAGAAAGGAAGTTGTTTGCCCCACATGCTAATGTCGGGAATTTTGATTTGGGAAAGTTAGTAGTTCCGAGTGTTTTTATGGATTATGATTTGCTTGAAGCCATTACCAAGAATTATGACCAAGCCATTAGGGTTGTAAGAAGAAAGGATGGTGTGCCTTTGATCTCAATTAGTCTTGAAGAAATTAGAGAGGTTTTTCACCTAGAACCATTGTCAGATTACCATGTGCAAATCAATTTGCTAGAATTAGAGAATGAATACAAAGAAAAAAAGGATGTAACTAGGGGAGATGAACTAAGGGCACATATTGGTACAATAGGAACTTTGCCAGTAATTACTACAGCCTCTAAAGAGCCTTTTAAGAAGAGTCTTTTCACTTCCTGTGCTATAGAGATATACAGGACCTTGTGTCGAGTTTTTGGTGAAGATGAGCAAGAGTTCATGCCCATTGGCTTCATGTATATGATGGTTCAAATTGCTTCTTTTGGTGTAGATGTTATTTTTTATTTTGCTTCATTTTTGGCTGAAGAAATTCACATTGGTTTAGTTGGGATTGCAAAGGGCAAGGTGGAGAAAACTTTTGGCCACTACTCTCTATTAATGCATATGTTTTTGTTCAAAGGAGTGATATATTTTGGTAATGAGATGGAATTGAATAGAGAAGAGAATGGGGAAACACTACCAGTCCAATTGTGGAGTTCAGATATGACTTGGGATGCAAGTAATGCCAATTTTGTCAGATTTGATAAGTATTTTGTTTCTAAATTGAAATGCCTCATATTGAGTAACAATCCCAGAATCCCTAAGGTACTAATGAGTCTCGTTAGGCGTATGGATAACCCCCATAATTTGAAAGTTTCACATAATTGGGGAGATATCATCCCTTACTCTATTTCTACTATTTTTAGAATCTATGGTTTTAAAGGGAGTCCTCATGTCTTGCCTTACCAAGTACCTTTGAATGTAGGAATGATTGAAGTTTTGTGGAAATTTGGGGAAGTAGAAGAAATGTTTTTTGTTGAAAAGGCAATTAGGGTCAATTTTCCCTACCTGCACAGTGGCCCATTAGTTTTTGATTACCAAAGGAGGTTGGCTATTTTTGCATAAAATTTTGGAGCAGTATATGATGGCTGTCTCTCATCCCCATTTTTGTGATTCTGAGGGATTTTTCAATCAGACATAGAGGCATAGAATTAAGCTGGGATAGGTCAAGAATGATTCTTATTATCTAGAGGACATTATAAGGAATGAATTCTCATTGTAGGAGTGGGAAACTAAAAATGAAAAATGGAGAGTTTACTCCCAAGTCTTAGAATTCATTCATTGTTTTGATCAGAAATATAATCCTTTAGATAATGCTAATAAAGAGGTTGACAAAATAAGTAAGCTCATGAATAATTTCCCTGAAATAATGGAAGTTATAAATGAGAAGAAACATTTTTTTATCGATTCCTATCCTGATAAGGCCAGAGAAGTCATGAGGAGGTTGGATTTCACTCCAAATATAGGAGCTGGTCAAATAATTGTACAAAAGAAGCCCGGGTGTACTATAATTCAAAAAAAAAGGGCTCCTATAGATAAGGGCAAGAAAATAATAGGATCCAGTAGTATAGCCCAAGAGGAGAGACCTAATGAGCCTAGTCCCAAGAGGTAGAAGGTAATAATAGTAGAAAGGCCTCAAGTTGTGGAATATTCACCCACTCAATCCCTTTTGAGGATTGGAGAAGAATAGCTCACTAGTGAGCAGATTGAACAAATTGGATCACAGGAGGCATATTTATTACTCAAGAAGAATTAGATGAGGGTAACCCTCCAGAACATCCCCTCCCAAGTTTAGATCTAACAATAGCTAATTATAGAGGTAGGGAATTGGACCCTATATTAGAACAGGTAAGTCATCAATTTTTGGTTGACGACAGTTTTGTGAAATCTAGGGCTTTTCAGCTATTTGCATGGAGGGAAAACATGAACATTTTTGAGGAGAAATGTAAAAGGATGAAAATAGAGCATCCAAAATGGATGAAACTTCCATGCAGAACCAAACTAAAGAAGAAATGATGAAAGAATTGCAAAATATAAGCCCTGAAGAGGGGAGGAAAATGATAAAGGCATCTAACATTTTATTATTGCCTAATTGGGATATTGCAGATGCATTGATTTTCAATTTTGTTTCTAATAAATTGGAGTTGCAAGAACCAAATAAAAGAGACTTGCAAGGCACTGCATTCATTGAAGATCAAGCTACATTGGTCAGTTGGTCATTGAGAAAAGGATCTAGAGCCACATCATCACAACTAGATGAGTTTGGGTTGATCAGAAATATACTTGTAAGAAGGGTTGCTAATACCTCACATGTGCAGGTAGCATATTGGAATGTGGATTCTTCCAAGTTTCTTTTGGCCACTGCTAAGAAGGAGGAACAAGTTATGTCTGAGGTACAGAATAAATATGAAACAATTCTTGAGGCCTATAATAAGGAGGTAAAAAGGAGAATTAAACTTGAAAACAAGGTAATGGGGAAGTCCACAAGGCCAAGAATAACATACTCCCATCCTCCAATGGAATCTTTTAAATCCACCCCCCTTGTAGAAATACCAGACACACCTGAAAGGCCAGAATATTACATAGCTGAGGATTTTGAAGAAGAGAAAAGAAAACTATGGGTCTTACATGTAGAGTTAAATACGTAGTATGAGGATAAGCTTAGAAAGGATCTAATGTATTTAGTAGATAAAATTGAATGGCCCTTATTTTTGATCAGCTAGCAAGAGTAATAAGTATATGGGAGGAACTGAAAACCCATGATGAAACCCTCAAGCCTATTGTTAGTAAGTGGGGAAAAAAGGAAGAAGAAATCATCCTTTTATGTTATTCAGTTATAAGGTCTTCCCATGACCATATTGAAAAATTGTATGATATTGCTAATGACCTGTCAGATTTTGATAATAGGAGAGTTGCTTTGCAACTGAAAGTTGTTTCTTATTTGAATAAGTACAAAAATCAAAAATTTGATCTGTTTCCTTGTGCCTTGGATTGCCTTGGATAGAAAGAATAAATTGAAAAATAAGGATGAATGGAGTAAAAAATTGGATGACCTTTTCTGCATAAGGATAAATAAAGTTATCAATGAAAAGGGGTATGCTTGGTGGGCCATCATGACAAAGGAATTGGTTAAAGTCTATTTATTTTTTGATTCTTTGAAGCAAGAATTTGTTGGTTTTGAAAAGGAGGATGATTATATATTAAAGAAACATGATGATATCCTATAGCTCAATAGGCCAAATGTGTATGCCTAAAATGTAAGTACAGTTCTATGAGTCATTATATCCAAGATTACTCAAAAATGAGGTCTTGAATGGTGACTCATAGCTCTCTATTCATGGATTGCAAGGTTAATGGAGGCCCTCAGCTTGACCTAGTTTGTGCCCATGCAAGTACACCATGAAACAAGAGATTCAATGATAAAAAAATATGCATGCAAATGAAAATGCAAACTAACCTAAATGATAATAATGCAAGAAGAGAAATCTAATAACAATGCAATACTAATGTATGAAAATAACTATGACTCTAAGATAATATGCAAATGCAAGGATGAAACCTCATGATGGAAGCCATGGACGCATGAGAGAATAAGACAAGAAGATAGAAGTTCTCCACAAAAAGCTTTGAAGCTCAAACTCCTTCTTCAAAAATTGCTCTCCAAACCTGTAACATAACAACAGTGTAATCATGGATGAATCGTGGATGATTTGTGGTTGTCCAAAATGAGGAGAGGGCTCTCTTATAAAGAAAAATATGGAGGTGAGAGGCTTCTCACAACCAATATGGGATAATAGAGTTTGATCCATGTGAGACAAAATTCCACCAATGAGAAAAGAGGAGTGGTTGAGAAGAAAGTGGAAAGAGGATAAAGATAAGTCCCACTTAGAGATATGTTCATTTAAGTATAGAGAAAATAAATAAAATCTTTATTTAATTTATTTCTTTCTTCAAGTGGATTTAATTTATTTAATTAAAAGGAAGCAAGTTCTTTTAATTAAATAGGAAATATTTAATTAAATTAAAAGAGGGGTTTTTCTCTTAATTAATTAAATGTGGATGAATTATTTAATCAAAAGAGAGGTTTTCTTTTAATTAAATAAGGACTTGTTTTATTTAATTAAAAGGGAGATTTTCTTTTAATTAAATAAGACTTAGGATAAAATGATCAACATTAGAAATGAAATAATCTAATTTGATCAAGGAAATTGATTTAAATTAATTTAATAAAATATTGCAAACCATTGATTCAAGAAATTTGATAAATTGATTAATTGAATAATGGGGGCCCATAGTCTAGGTGACCATTTTAGGGTGCATACAAAATGATATACAGTTTAACACCTAGATGAAAAATATTCCTTCGGACAAGTAGTTAGAAGAAGGCAGTTTAGATGATGATAAGGAACAAGAAAGTGAGGTGCAAGTCATTGACACATCACCACCAAAATTGAAGAAAGAAGAAGGTGAAAAAGTAATAGTGCTTGCTCAAGGTGAAATCAGTGAAAACTCGTAGGAGAAAACCAATTTGGAGGCATCACGAGATAACCCTTCATTGCGTAGCTTGGTAGCCACATATTCTAAAGATCTGGAATAGTGAGAGACAAATCAAAAGTTGATGATTTATAGTAGTAATAGGAATGGGCCTACCTAAAGAATATTTGATGTGCCTGGCATTCTATTGTGACTATTTTTATCTTTTGCATGATGTTTTGTTTCTTGGACACTTGTCAAATCACAATTGCCCTTTGCTTGTTGCAACTCATGCTATATAAATGAGTTTTCAAGGCATTGTGAGGGTTCAAAACTAGTAGAATTTTTGTGTTTCTCAAGAAAAGTACATTTAGTCGGTCCAATAGTATGCAGGTGTTTTGAGTTTTCCTCCAATTGTACTCTCTGATAACATATTGAAATGATAGAAAAGGCAATCTATTCTAGGTTTTCAATTGGTTTCTATTTGTCATTGTATTAGTCATCTGAAAGGATAATACAAAGGGGTATTTACAGTATATTTGTGTCATCAAATTATGTCTCCTTTTTATGGGTTTTTCTACTTTGAAGTCATTTTAAATAAGGTTTAATTTTTTTAATGCAATCTGGATGGATTGTATGCTGATATCACAGTTGCTTTTAATTCAAGGAATTATATAAATGCTTCAATGAGTCAGTAGGGTTTATGAGTTTATAGAAAGGATATTTCATAAGAATGGAAATGGGTGATTACAACTGATTAATTCATTTACAAGTTATTTGAATTAGATCTCCCACCAATAGTCAATTTTCTGCCCAATGGACAAGGCACTGGTCATATAAGTCAAAAGTGAACAAGGATAAATTATGTTGTTGCATATCAAACCAATTATAAAATCAAAATCATTTTTTATTCAATTGTGTTTAAAGTTATAAATGCTGGTCAATACTCATTTATATCTATTCTCTGAGTCTTAGGTAGCAGCTATTTCCAAGAATATTTGTAAATTCAAGGAGAAAGACGACCAGATCTGCTAATAAGGGATGCATACAAGTTTGAGAACATTAAAAGAAGTGAAGTAAACTGCTCATGTGTTAGTTGGTAATAGATGAGAATCAAAATGAAACTAGAAGAATATTTACATAGCAATTTGCATTAGAATCATCCCTGGGTATACCCACCTTGGTTCTACAGAGCCTAAAGAGCAGGAAACCACCCATGGTTTTGTTGAAGTTGTGTCCAAATAGTTTTCTCATTGTAGCTAATAATAGGAATTAGCTGATCCTTAGGTTATATGAGTGTTATCGTTCTGGTATTGAACATTTTGTGGTTCAGTAGTTTTCAAACCCCAACAATTACTAAGTCATGTTAAGCCAACTATGTGGATATAATTTTATATTATGTCTAGTGTGTAAAGATATGGAAGTTGAAAGAGAAATAATTTGTGAATGTGCAAGGTATAAGTAAATATCATATGTTGTGTAAATAGAGTGAAAGTGTGTTGCATAGTGAATGTGTGTAAGGTGTAGATATTGTAGAAGTTACATGATTAGATGTAACATGCAAACTATTGTGAGAACCATTTGTGAGGCTTATGTGATGTATGATTAGAGCATGTGGGAGTTACAATAGCAAGCAAGTATTCTATTTATATCTATTCTCTAAAGGAACTAAATTGTATAATTGCATGTTAGGGTAGTGGGCTCTTCTTGCATACATTATAATTGATCTATGAACTCCTAATAGGTTTGAGGCTACTAAGGATGACTAGTCCTCTAGCAAGGACTTGAGACACTATATGTACTATATAGATCCTAATAGGGTTAATATCCTTAACAAGATCCTATTGTTTAGTGAATCATCTAGTGGGTATCATCCCCACAGGGATTTTCTCTTTTCTATGGTTTCCCTAGTTAGCAAATAATGGTGTTATGAGTTCTCTATGTGTATGTTTATATTTATTTTTCAGAATTTTTAGTTTACTTTCATTTGAAAATTATAAAGTAATTAGCAATATTCAATCATGGGAAAAAAAATTTAGAATACTGATTCACCCCTCATCTTAGTATTATCTATTTCTAACAATTGGTATCAAAGCATAGTGACTTTGAAGAGGCTTAAAATCTTAAGTAAGATCCAAGTGAATGTATTAAATTTGAAGACAAATCTTGAAGCTCTTGAACAGGTTGACCTTGTTACCGAAGAAAGAGAAAACTTGAAAGATAGATACAATGATGTAAAAATTTACATTGGCAAACTGAAACATGATATTTCTAATATGAAATCTAGCAAGGAATCATTTTCACAAACTAGTGTTAATGATGATACAAAAAAAATCAAGAAAGAGAATGAGATCTTAAAACATGAGTTGAAAATTGTTCAACTAAAGTTAAGTCTTGAGACTGGTGGCAACAAGAGTGAACCTAATTTAAAATCTTAGAATGTAGACCTTAGATCCCAATTAAGTCAAGTGACATCTAAATTGGATTATATTAAGATAGAGCATGTAGAATTGAAAAAATACAACATCATTGTGAAAGGAGAGTTGACACAACCTAAAAAATAGTTAGAGAAACTTTACACAAGTTCTTGAGAAAATTGATGAACATCTATTTCATCAAAGGTCGTCTTATGACAAGACAAGCCTTGGATATCTTCTAGGAGAGAAGTTAGCAAAGAAAGATGAGATTATAATAGAACCAAAATCTATAGTATAAATCCCTAAAGAAAACTTCAAATGGTCTAATGAAGTTGAGAAAATTGAATTTATAATGAAATTTGGTGAACTTGGAACAATAGAGCAAGTTGAACAACCTAAGCAAGATAATGAATCCAAAGAGGGAAGACATGAATTCAAAGGTAGATATTTCATATGAAATGAAGTTGGACATATGAAGAGAGATTGTATAGGTAAGTATTTTAAACCTATTACTAATTTCTATTGTTATAATTGTCATGGTTATGGATATAAGGCAATAGAATGTAAGAAACCTAAGTTTCTTGATGATAATAAGAATAGTATAATGTTTAGGAATACTAAACCTATAGGTATGGAAGATCATAGAGAAAGTCTATTGATGGGTAGAAACCTAATGGTGAAAGAAAATAGTTTTTTTGCTACAAATGTAATAATTCTAAACATATTACAACGAATTGCAGAGCACCTAAAAGTCAAAATGGGAATAATCAGAGGAGAAATGCACCTATATGTTAGTTATACAATAAATTTGGATACATAGCAAGATTCTATAGAATGGACAAAGGGGAATTTATAGGAACCCTATTTATAGAAGGAAAAACAACATAAATGATAAAAGAAATGAAAAAGGAGGTAACAAAAATTAGAAAGAAGCAATCAAGAAAAATGTTGGGGAATTCAAAGAAACATTTGTGAAGGCTTGTAATCTAGAGATTTCACAAATAGTATTGGAAGAACAATTCTTTGATGCACATGATGGAAAGTTGAAGTCACAAATTTTTTGTGGCCAAACTTATCTAAATTAAGCTATTGTAGTAGCAATAGAGAATTAGTGGTTAGAATTGATTTCAGAGAGAGAGAGTTAGAGATTGTGTAGTTAACAAAAGGTAGAAGATATAGAGAGAAAGATATGGTTTAGTGCACAAGTCTTGATGTGATTGTAGCAAGTAAGAATTATAAGATCAAGGTCACTCGTAAACGGAGATAGTATTATGAGTTTGTGGTAGATACACATTTATTGCATAGTGCAATTTGAAATGATTTATGTACCATTTTTTTATGTGAAGTGTCTTGAGTGAATTGAAGAGTAATTTGACATCAATTGAAGTTTGAAGAAAGTTTGGGAAGACAAAAGTTACAGAAGCCCTAAAATCACAAATTTGAGGTATTTTATAGAAATTTGTATCTAGTTTCTTGAAGCGTATATAGTTATAGAGGAATGGTTAGTTAAAGAGTGCATGATGTTAGTGAAAGGCCACGCTATGAGTTCAAGAAATAGCCATTTGTTTCATTACTTGATGATGCTATAGGCACATTTTTGCAAGTTCTAGAAAATGTGTTACATGTAGAGGATATAAGTAATTATATGCATTGCAAAATTGATAGTATAGGTGTTGAGGAAATTCACAAGGACTTAGGAGTCATGTGTAATAATGAATTATCCCTGATGTCTGAATATGTGCACCTTGAAGATTTGAATTTGCTAAAGTATATGTTCTACATAGAATTTGACAATCACAAATAGACTCAAATTATATTGAACAAAATTCATGATGATATATTTTGGTTAGGTGATACATAGATTATCATTGAAAATGACCTAATTCACAAGGTCACGAGATTTAGAAATGAAGGTTTTAATCTTGTTAATGAGAAAAGCATCAAGAAATTAGTGGAGACAAACCTAAAAACCAAGTTTGATGGAAGAAATATGAGGGTTGATCCAATTCAGGATAAAGGAGTCAAGTTGTTGACCAAAATCTCAGGGTAGAAGTTAAACCATGGATCAAGGGTAAACTTTTTACTAGTTGAATTCCTTCATACAACATATCTAATGGTTGTTGAAAGGAGTATAGTAAATTTGTGTGACATTGTCAAAGTACAACTATTAGACAATATTGAAAAGATAGAGAAAAAAAAGGGAATAGTATTTAGAATTGAGTCCCTATTGACTAATTGATTCTTTTATGTTACTAAGAAGTTTCTTGGAGTAATTAATTGGGATAGAAGGAAGTGTGCAATGAATATTGTAACTCAAAGATACAAATCTAAACCTAAAAATGTTAGAGACATTGATATTGATAGAATGATGAAGAATTTTTAGTTTGGGATGAAATTGAGGTATAGGATACCTCCCTCTATGGTAGAGAATTATAAGGATGATTTTTGGTTCATGGCAGAAACTAAAAACACCTGCATGGAAGCAAGAATACCTAGAGTGAAGTTCATTGAGCCTATGGGCAATGAGATGAGAGCTAAACTTATTGAAGGGTATGTTCAAATCATACTCAAGCATTTGTAGGACATAAAATGTCCTAGATGGGGGCCATATGATGATAGGTTAAGGATTGTAGATTTTGTGTTAGAAATAGGGATTACCAGGGGGGGCATGAATCAGTAATCTACAAACTTTTGTTGCCAACTAGATATTAATTCTTACTTTAAACCATACATAACAAAGTAATAAATTAATTTTGAATAGTAAAATTAACCATGCACAAAGATAACTCATAACACCATATTTTGTTAACTAGGGAAAACCTGGCCAAGGGAAAACCTCGGTGGGGATGATACCCACTAGATAATATACTGATATATAAGTTCCTTGTTAGAGGATGGACCCTATTAGGATTCAATGAGTAAATTTATTATATGGAGTCCTTATTAGGAGACTTTGAATCCCTACTAGGAGATTCCAACCTGTTATGAGTTGTAGCACAGTAAATGCAAGATGAGCCCACTACCCAAATATGCACTTTTAATTACAAGAAGAGTTGACTATCAAAAAAAGTAATGAAATTGATCTCTAATATTTAGCTCAATCATAGCTCACAAAATAGCTTTCACAAAACTTCACATATATTGCTTTCACAAAAGTTCAGATACAATTGCTCAACATTACACTTCCTCAAGAAGGCATGATTACACACTTGAATCCACAAGATGTCCTTTGCATAAATACCATGCCTTTACACAAATTTATACTAGGTTGGATAAGACCAAAATACACTTTTCCAACTTAGAGTAAATATCTAGGATGTCGGCCCTAATTGGACAAGTAATAATTTTGTAAGAAAAATAATCCTTTCCTTCAATTCTGATGTTAGTTTCATCAAAACATGAATATCTATGTTCTATATAAGCCATACTAACTTTTGAGCTTATACACACTATCATCAACATGTATGTTATCTTCTTCTAACTTTTCTAGTCATAATATGATGTCAGAAACAAATTATAAGCAAAACAATATACTGATGTATACCAAATTCCATACTTAGACAACTTTCTAAGTACCAAAAGCTAAGTATCTTTATTTCTAAGGTTTCTTGTAAGCATGTACATCATGTGTTGCCATAAATGATAATAATTACATATCCCCATTAGCCAATTGCTAACAATCTCCCCCTTTGGCATTGATGGCAACAAAATAGGGAAAATTGGCTAAGTAACAAAAACTACATAAATAGTATAGTAATATTACATCTATGAATATATTTTGTTAAAGTTTTTGTCGATCTTTACATATGCTCCCCCTTACAATATATGTTACAATAATTATCTCCCCTTAAATTTACTTCTACCCTTAACAATTTTCATGTGTACTTCTCCCCCTTTGACATCAATGACAAAGGTCAAAATGTCAAAAACTATCCAAAAACTATCAAAAATGTTATCCTTCCTTAAGCTAATAGGATCTTTGTGCAATCATCAAAAATTACTTTTAGATTGTCCATACCCTTACTCCATGTCTCCTTGGTGGATTTAGCTAAGGTGTGAATTGCACATAAAGCATATGATGCAATCTCAACTACATTAAGATCTCACTACCAAAAGTTAGAATAGGAGTTGGCCTTGACACATTCCTCCAACCATTTCTCAACAAAAGATAATTTTAGAGCAATAGATTCTCTGAAATGTAATATCCTCTTCAAAATTTGTTCCTTTTGAAGTTCTAGTTTTTTGATATCATTGTGAACACTAGCCACTTGTCCTTCAAAATCATCAACCTTACAAGATGGATGTTGAATTTGGCTAGATAAAGCCTCTAGCTCACTCATCTTCCCTTCTATTTGATTGTCAATGTCCTTAGTTAGTTTGTATAAAAGAGTACACTAAATGTACAATATCTTCCCATCCTATTGACACTTCCAAAGTTCCTTGATACAAGTATCAAGACTTGTCAAATCATTCCTAATATTTTGGCAAACAATGCTAAACAAGTTAGCATCATGTGAAATTTGTGCCTTTGCTTCTACAATATTCAATAAGTTAGTAAATTATACATCAAATGATTTCAACATAGCTTGTTCCCTCTATTTTGGATCTGCTCCTATGTGTTGCACTACTAGAGTACTTTATATTCTATCAGTAACTTCCATCAAGGTTTTTTGTAATCTCTTTACTATATTATTCTTCCAAATAAGCTTTTATAAGGATGAGATCAAATTAGTTAATTCATCATCATTAGTTCTAATCTGGCAATTGAAAGTAGAGTAGATGAACTAGAAGTTTTATTGTCATCCTCCTTTTGCTTCATAGCTACTTCTTTTATTCTTCTCTCTTCCTTCTTTCATTTTCTTTCTTATTTCTTCTTTGGCTACTCTTTTCTGTTCCTCCTCTTCCTTTCTTTTCTTCTCATCATCAAGCAATTTCTTCTTGGCATGTTCTACTTTCTTCTTTTCTTCTTCAAGTAACCTCTTTTTCTCTTCAATTTGTCTTATTTTTTCTTCAATATCCCTTTTATTAGGTTCATTTTTTTGGAACCTTCAAATGGATTAGTATCATCAATGTTAATGGTAACATTTGTCTGATCTATCTACATAGTGTCACCACTTACTAACACTTCTAAGGTTCTAGGTGCTAGTGGAGATGTTGCCTTAGATTTTGTCAACATCTGACTTATTGTTACTATAGTCTCACTTCTGAATTTGTCTTTCTCACCCACCATAAAAAAAAAATGGTCTTACTTTATTTCTCAAGTAAGGTCCAAGGTTATTCACTAATCTCTTAATCTCTTCTTCATCATCAGTCTTCCAAATAGTTCTTAGCATAGACTTTTGAAGTTATAGATATTCTTCTCTTGTTGGAGCCTTCTTTTGAATAAGTCTATCATATACTTTTTGGTTTACTAAGGCCTCAATATCCTTCAATTTCATATTATTTGCTATAATGTATCTCACAATAGAGATGTCAATCTAATCCTTTTCAAGATTGTTATACAAGTCATAAAAAATTTTCATCTGAACAAAGTTGCTTTCAATAGAAATAGATAAATTAATCTTTTCTATCTTCAGCTTCTAGGGTTGTTTAGCTTTTCCTACTGATTGCTTTGTTACTTTCTCTACTTGTTTGTCTTCATGTTCTTCTTCCTCTTCATCACTAGATTTGACAATTTTCAACAATGTATTTTTTCCTTTTTCTTGGTTTGGTGGCTTGTTTCTTGACCCTTTTTGTCTTTGTGGTCACAGCTTCAACCATTCTCTCCAATTTTGTCTTTGGCTCACTAGGTTAAACATCAAACACTACTGCATACAAAATTCTCTATTCCAAAGATGTCTCTACAATAGATACTAACAAGGGTTGTATATTCAGTATACCAAGCTTCATAGATTTCTTGACTACCTCAGACTCACTCTCAATCATATTGGTCTCTGACAAATCTTTCTTCATAATAGACTCTATCTTCTTGCGAGAAGCCTTCTCCATGGATGCCTAATGAGCTAACTCATTAATCTCATCATAGGTTCCAAATTTATATTCTACTTTATCCTTTTTTGATTTCAACAATAAATCAATGTAACCAACTATTGTATCATCATTTAATTCATAACCCAAGGGATCAAGAAATATTTCCCATTGTTCTACTACTTGTATATGAGTATAATTTATATCAACCATAACACAAATGTCATCTTTAATTCTATATGCAATTGCAGGTGCAATTCTAAATCTATGTCTCATTTCATTCTAAAATCTCTTCATTATCAAGTTTCTACTATCCAATATCTTATCTGTAGGATACCTTTTACATATTTTTGTGATCTTGTCCATTGTGCATCTATCACTACTCATTGTCTTAGTGACTAATAAATAAGGAAATATTTTAAGCACATGAAAGAATATGTTTGATCAATGATTGAAATCTAAACACACCATTTTTAGTCCTCTTGATCTTTTCTAGGTTCTTTAGGAGTTGCATTCTCAAGATTTCACTAAGATTTACTTATTCCTTCTCTACACATATCTTATATGTCGCATAGATGAATTCAGCTAATAATTCATCAATATTTGAGCTTTCACATATAGAATAGGCAATGATTCTACTCAAGAATCTTACATCATCTTGCTTAATGGTGATGATCACCATAGCCTTTCCATTATATACTACCTTAGTATAACTCTCAACTTTCTTTTTGACTATTTTCTCACCTATAGCTACATTTCCTTGTTTACTAAAACTAGTTACCTCAAGAATAAGGTTGACAGAAATATCAACTGTATTATCTTTTATCCATAAGGATCTTACTCAATCCATTAAGCCTCTTCAAAGTAACCTAGCTCTGATGCCAATTATTAGAAATAGGGATTACTGAGAGGGGGTTGAATAAGTAATCTACAAACTTTAGTTGCCAACTAGATATTATTTTTTACTTTAAGCCATACATAACAAAGTAATAAAGTAATATTGAATAGTAATAGTAACCATGTACAAAGATAACTCATAACACCATATTTTGTTAACTAGGGAAACCCTAGCCAAGGGAAAACCCTAGTGAGGATGATACCCAGTAGATAATATACTGATATATAAGTTCCTTGTTAGAGGATGGACCCTTTTAGGAGTCAATGAGAAAATTCTATGTAAGAAGTCCCTATTAGGAGACTTTAAATTCCTATTAGGAGATTCCAACCCTGTTAGGAGTTGTAGTACATTAAATGCAAGATGATCCCACTACCCAAACATGCACTTCTAATTACAAGAAGAGCTCACTACCCAAACATGTAATTAGATTGATATCTAATCTTTAGCTTGATCTTAGATCACAAAATAGCTTTCCTGAATGTTCACATACAATTTCTCAACATAACACTTCCTCAAGATAGCACGATTACACACTTAAATCTGCAAGATGTCTTATGTATAAATACCATGCCTTTACAAAAGTTTCTGCAAGGTTGGCTAAGACCAAAATACACTTTTCCAACTTAGAGTGAACATTTAGGATGTCGGTCCTAATTGGACAAGTAATAATTTTGTAAACAAAATAATCCTTTCCTTCAATTCCATTTTCCTATTTCATCAAAACATGAATATCTATATTCCATATAGTTGGTATTGACTTATGAGGTTATACACATCATCATAAACATGTATACTATCTTCATCTAACTTTTCTAGTCATAATATGACATTAGCATCAAATTTGAAGCAAAACAATATATTATTCTATACCAAATTCCATACTTAGACAATTTTTTGAGTACCAAAAGCTAAGCATCTTTGTTTCTGACATTTCCTCTAAGAATGTACATCATGTGTTGCCATAAATGACAATAATTACATATCCTCATTAGCAAATTTTTAATAGTTTGAGCTCCATAGAAAGGAGAGTAAGATGATAGTAGAGAAGGAGATAGATTCCATACTCAAGGAATATGGCATAACTAGATAGGAATTTGATGAGATAAAGGGAATTGCACTAGAGATAAAGGCTAGTGGATAGACAAAAGTGTTGGAAGAAACACCTATTATAGTACTAAGACTTTCAAAGGAGTAATTGTAGCACAACCATGTGTGCAAGCTCCCATTGCACCATATGCAATAATTGTGCAAGTGTCACCTGTAAGAGCAAGCTATGAGAAATCTAGGAGGCAATCAGAGGTGGAATTGCCAACTGTGCATAGGAAGCCAAGAAGATTGGTGAAGGTTAAGAAAGAGCCTACACCTCAAGTAAAGAAAAGAGTAAAACAGATCAATAGTATGCCTAGAAAAAGGAGGAAAACCATGCAAGTGATCAGTTCTAAAAGTTTAGAGGATGATGATGAAAATAAACCTATTGAGAAAGATTTGCAAGAAGCCAAGACAACCATAGACAAGAAATAATCGAAACTAGAGGTAGAGAATCTAAACATGCAGATTATAAATGATGACGATTTTGTTCAATTGAATAAATTTTATAGCATGTATAGTAGTATGAATAGGAGGAAATTAGAAAATGCCATAATAAGAAATATTTTTTGAGGAATAAAAGATTTGATAGCATTCAGATTAAGATTTCTAAAGACTTATACAATAGGTTGATCAACAGAAAGAGAAGGGTAGCAGAAGAAGATTTGAATATGAGGATCACATCCATAAATAATTTATGTGATGTTGGATCAAAAGAGGAATCTGAGAAAATTTTCAAGGGTATTGAGCCCTTGGTAAGGAACAAACTTGAAGAGCAATTCTTCTAATGGGAAACAATTATGAGGAGGTAAGAGAATTAGAGGAGGCTATAGTGAAATATTTGTCCTCGATACCTAGGGAGAGTGCACAAGTAAAGTTTGATAGTCCAGTATATGTATAGGTAGATACACCTTCTAGTAAAGAGGAAGAGGTAGAAGGGACACATCAAGCACTATCTCCACCTCACATTGTTTTGGGTACTAAATCCATTCAAGTGGATAGTATGCACATAAGTATGGATATAAAGGAGAATCCATTTCTAGTGTATGGGGAAACTATTGCTGGCAATATCACTGGCTATACCATTTCAAATGATGAAGAGGAAGAGAAAAAGAATATAGAAGAAGAAGAAAAGGAAAGGAAAGAAGAAGAAGAGAAGAAGAAAAAAGAGGCTGAGGAAAAGAAGTTTAGAGGAATAGATGAAAAAGACTATTGTATCTTTAGTAGTATTAGTAGCTAGAACATCAATAGTGGTACCTATTCTATCTGATGATGAAGACCAAAAAGAGATATTAGGCACTTTGAGAAAATTGTTTGAGAAAAAAAAATCTGTAAAGTCTTTAGAGAAGGCCCTTGCTAAATACTTTGAGTGCATGCAAAAGATAGTTTCTATGACTATAGCCAATCTAGACTTTAAAGCTAAGGAAAAAGAGTTGGTGAAGACCTTTGATGGGGAATTCATGACCTTAGCTGAAGTAGCAGTAGCACAACCATAGAGTAATCATGATGCAACACTATTCAACATAGTGTGAACTAATGTCCACAATTATTTGAAGGTGCATGATGGAAACATCTAGGAATTGAGAAAGTGTATTATTAAAGGTAAGAAGTTATGGGGAAAGTGTGCAATGTTTAATACTTACTTATTTGATTTTAATGCAAATATCAAAGGCCATATGAGTGAGCTTCAGTCACTCACTACAAGATTGCAGCAACCAAAGATTAGAATGGAAGATTATGAGAATGAGATTGAAAAGATCCATAATGTTGTTAGAAGAATTGAATTTGACAAGGATAAGGTAGTAATAAGATTCTCTATTCTCATAGAATATTTGGCACCCAAGGTCATAATTTTGTAGAGGCAATTAGAGGAATGTCTTTTAGTAAAGAATTCCTATGACAGTTTTGCCTATACTAACTTGAGCATAGTTGAAGTGGTACCTATGCACTTTTCACACTCATCATTAGTATATTAGATACATCCAAATACAACTAGAAGAAGGAATTTGAAAAACTAAAGATTGATTTTGTAAATGGGGAGTATTATTAGAGAAAAATTATATAGATGTAAATGTATATGTAAGGGGGATATTCTTTATTTATCAATGTAAAGGAATTATAAGGAATGTAATGATCCATCAAAACATGAATAAAATAGTATGTTTTGAATGCAATTTGTGTGTAGTTATTTTATTTGCTTTTATTTTTGTATAACATCATTTTGGGACTTAGCCAATTTTCCAAATGTTAACATCAATGCCAAAGGCAGAGATTGTTGGCAATATAGTTAGTTATATGTCTTGATGGTTGTAATTTATGGAGACATATACTCAACATTTCATTTATGACTTCAGAGACAAAAAATTGTCTAAGTATTACAAAGTTTGCAGGAGTACATTGAACAAATCTTAACAATATAGATGATGCATAGAGAATTAGGTTATGCACAATTGAGGAATGGTTTTTAACATTTTCATGATGATGTTTACCACTATGCATGTTTTTATAGTCAGTATGACACAAGTTATAGTAAGTTTAATTGTGTTGGTATTTAATAGTGCAATATAGAGCATAGCCGAAAACACAACTGTATGACTTTAGGAATTGTTTTGATTTCAAAATAAATTTTAAGTCATATTAAGACAACTATTGATTATTTCAAGCTTGTAAAGACATGGAAGCTGACTAAGAAACAATTTTTGAATGTGAAAAGTATAAGAAAAGATCTATGTTGCACAAATAGAGTGAAAGTGCACTACATAGTGAATGTGTGTAATATGCAGATACTGTGGAAGTTTTTTGATTAGATGCGATATGTAAAATATTGTGAGAAATTTTTATGAGGCTTATGTGATGCAAAATTCGATTTAAGATCAAAGCAAGTGCAAGTTATAGCAAAGCAAGTATTTTATGTATACCTATTTCGTGAAGGAATTGAATTGTATAATTGCATGTTAGGGTAGTAGGCTCTTCTTGCATATATTGTAATTAATCTACCAACTCCTAGTAGCTTTTAGGCTTCTAATAAGGCCTAGTCCTCTAACAAGGTCAATATCCTTAATAGGATCCTATTGCTTAGTGAATCATCTAGTAGGTATCATCCCCACTGGGGTTTTCCCTTGGTGAGGGTTTCCATAGTTAACAAATAATGGTGTTATGAGTTCTCTATGTGTATGGTTATATTTACTATTCAACATTGTTGGTTTACTTTCATATGCAAGTTATAAAGTACTTAGCAATATTCATTTCAGTGAAAAAGTTTGTAGAATACTGATTCAAGCCCCCACCTCAGTATTATCTATTTCTAATAGTTTTTTTCTTTATCAAGATAAGAAAATAACTTGTAAGCCAATGCATTTATTGTTCCTATGACAATAACTTCTCTTTTATCCATGTAGCACAACATCTACCATGAGGAGTGTCTACTTTCAATCCCAATTCTTTCATTACCTCAAAAGGAATTATTGTATTTGATGCTTCAAAAATAATCATACAATTCTTCAATGTTTTTCCATTTACAATAATGCTTAAGAAAAAGGGGTCGATACTTCCCAAACACTGATTTACTAAATCATCTAGATATATGGTTAGCATTGGAGACATAACAATGTTAGTTTCTAATTCTTTCTCAAGACCACCAGGGATCTTATTGGAATTTCAATCATGACTAATCTTATCATCTACTCCTTTGTGGTCCATGCTATGGCTTTATTCTTATGTTCATGGATCCTTAATAATTATGACAAAGGAATGTTTACTATGATTTGAGATAATACTGATAGAATATCAATTGGAGAGGTAGTAGGATTATCTATAGACATACCTTTTATTTCATTTTGCTTGTAAGATGAACTTTCTATGTTTTGGTTCTTCTACTTTTCATTCATAGTAGTAACCACCAATGATCTTTCTTCTTTTTTATCAGTCATTAGTTTTCACTTTAGGATCTCTTGAAATATCCCCTTTCTTGTCTTCCCACTTTTCATTTACAATCTTAACCTTGATATTATATTTTTCCTTAGGTTTATTTATTTATGCCTTCTTTAGATCAATTTTCTATACAAAAACACTAGAAAATGTGCTCTCTTCAATGTTTTACAACATACCCCTAGTTTTTGCTTGGGCAACCATATTTGATGTGATTTTATCAATATCTTCATTTGTAGACATCCTTAAAATTACCTCATCCTTTGATGTGACCACATCATAAGTTGTGTCTTCATCTTCATCTTTATCTTAGAGGATCTTCTCGTGTACTGCACTATGGAATTGTCTTCTTCAAGAATAACTTTAGTGGCTAATATTCACCAGTTAGCCAATCTCACTTATCAGGGACCCCAATTTTGGCTTTTTTTTTGCATATTTGGGGTGGCTATGTTGCCAACACTTTACAAAAATTAGGCCCCATGCTTAGGCCAATTGCCAATAATAATATAGAAGTATTTGTATTTTAGTGATGACTTCACCAGCACAATCTATTTTTTCCATGGGGTAAATTATATATGTTTGCATACAATTTCTAATTATTATCTTAATGGATGTCATATTAGCCAATATCTGGTAAAAATTGAAGTTAGGTTACACATTAAGTATGTACATTCAACATGTGTCTCTATTCCAGAGACTTTCCATGGAAATTCTTATCCTTTCTCACTTTGGCCTAAAATATATTTGATTGGGAACTTGTGCCTTTACTTTTTGGACTTTCTTTAAAACTTGGTATCATTTTAAAAATTTTGCCCAAAATAGGATATAAGCCATTGATTTGGGATCCTCCAACTATCATAAATAATAGGGATATTGCCTGCATACCACCATTCAATAATTTGAAGGGAAATTACAATGATAAAAGTTAGATAAATTTAACCTTCAATTTTGATAATCAATTAGGATCCATAAAATAAGAATAATAATAAAATCATGGTTTCTAGGTATGTGTTCTTCTATCCATGAATTTAATCAACAATAAAACATTCACTAGGATTTTATAGAATTTTCATACAATTGAAAAATTATCGCAAATATAATCAAAATTTTGCCTACTCAAAAAAATTAATTCACAAATAGACATTAATTATTTTGTCATAAACTATTGTTTGATTCACCAAAATTTTATACATTTTTCCAAAGGGGGGTTTCTTAAAGTTATCCTTGGTCTTCTTTTATGAATGTCATTATCATTGTCATCACAATTAGAGACATCTTCATAACATGACTCAAACATGTTGCATCCTACATCTTCATTATTATTCTCATGATTATATTTTTCCTCACCTTCACCTTGATTAGTAGAAAAAAACAATGCAAAAACATAGTATTCTAGTGCATGAGGCAACTAACAAACTATACACCATTGAGAGTCATCACCATGTTAATAGATGACTTTTGCAAGGGATCAGGGCCATTTCTCTCATTAGTGTTCTTGGTAGGATAGACAACAAGTTTCCCACCTTCAATTGGGTTGTATAAGGGAAATTTAGCATTTTATTTTGTCTATTGAAATTGTTGAACTGTGGCTTATCAATGGTATTTTATTTGTGGGAATTTACCACTTGAGGATTCTTGTTCTTCAATATAGTCAGCATCTAATCTACCTTATATTCCTTAGGTTTCTTGTTAGCAGTAGACTTATCACCTTCTTTCTTGTTGCTATGACAATTGAAAATCTTAGAATCATCTCTTCTTCCTAGTTTTCCAGAGGCCTTCCTATTATTTTCAATTTTCACAACCATTGTAAGGGAATCTTTTAATTTTCTAGGATCTTTATCCCTTAAAATGTAATCCATTTCTCTATCAAAAGCATTGAAACAGGTAGTAAGGAAAACATTCTTCTCCAACCTCATTACTTGGAATAATTTGTGCATCCCCTTTTCAAATTTGACATTGAAGTTAAATGTAAACTCATTTTGACTTTTCTTTATATTGTTGGAATCATTTAATATAAAGTTAGCATTGGTATTATCTCCATACTATTCTTTGAAACATTTCTTAAAATCTTCCCAAGAACTAACACTATTATTAGGTAGTCTTCTATATCAATCTCTGGCATGTTCTATAAGGGAATGCACAAATAATTTCATGACCACATCTTCATATTCAACTTCATAATCATTCATCATATCCTTGAACTTCCTAAGGTGTTCTTCACCACTAACAACATTATTTCTATAAAAAAATTGAAGCCTTATCCCTTAGATCATTTGGAACATGGTTTGGATGACTAGGGATACTTGAGAAGGATATTTTATTATATCTCTCCATATACATAGGTCTCTTTGTAAAACATATAAGACTAGCAGAACTAGATCCAACAACTTGTGTCTAAATATTTGTTTTTACTAGTTGAACACTAGTTTGTTGTGCTACTATGGTGGAAGAAGAAGAAGGACCAGCTTGGGAATCAGTGACATTACTAATCATGGTCCCATAGGTTGTATTAGAAGGCATTGCTAATAAGGATTTACTCTAGTTTGTATTCAGACTAGAGGTAGATGTCATAAATTAAAGTTTCTTACTCATTTTTGTTGCTTGCACCTCATTCTCTACCTTCTCAAGTTCCTTAGCGACATCCTCTCTCTCCTTCCTAGCATTTTCTAATTCTAGGTCTATTTTTGACATTGTAGGGACAATCTTGTATGTAAAAATGGGTTCATTTATCTTGACACAAGTTACCTTCTTAACTTATCAGTGGCTTTATTAGTAAGATCAATTACTTGGATTTCACTCTCCTTTCTAGTAGGCTTATATGGATGGATTTGTACAACCACTGGATCTCATTTTTCTTATACAATCCACTCATACTCATGAAATTTAGATCTCATACCCTCAACATCTCCAAAAAAAATTGGATGCAAAGAATTATACATATCTTCTAATTTCTTATTATTTTTCTATGAAGAAGCCATTCTCCTAAGAAGTTTTCTCTCTCAATGAGAGAATTCATTTTGATTTTCTCTCTCCTTTACCAAATAGATGTATTTGGAATCTTCTTTAGCAACTCTTTTCCTAAATGCTTCTACTTTCTTCCAATAGATCATTAGGATCGGTAACACTTGTTTCTAACTCTATAGGGTCACATAGGTTAATGAGGTTTCTCTCAATAAAAGAAACATGTCTAGGGAGAGATCTACTTGGATGAATGCTTCTAGGTCTAAAATGTTAGTTTATTCCTCCTAAATAAACTAGTCTAAAAATAGTATCTCCCATGGATGAGACCATTTTATCTTAGTAAACTTGCTCTTCTTGAAAAGGAGTTGTAAGAAGATTACCCAGAAGCCTAGTACTCTCAAACTCAGAACTATGAGACAAAACTTTTTTTCTCAACTATGGGCTGGTACTTTGGATTATCTTTAGACTTCTATGTATGAGTGGACTCCTCTTTATTTTTAGGAAAAAATTTCTTACCACCTTTTACTAATTTTTTATACAAATGAATTTTTGGGTTTTCCCTCATATGTGCTCTCATGTTTTTCCTCCTATCAACCATTTCTCCCTTATAATATCAACACTAGTTAGCAAAACCTAAACTGAGTCACCACCCACTAGGGGAAAATAAATTTACTATGGCTAGAGGAGATGAAATTTCATAGGAAAAGCAACTTCTAAAAATAGATCTAACTTAAGGGCCTGACCTAGAAACACTTTAATATTGTATACTTTGGTAATATGAACTCTACTTTGTAGACAAGGAACCATGTAAGCACATAATATGTCACACATCTTGTAGTATTAGAATTCGATAAACTATCAAGGTTTGTCAATTCAAAAGGAACCCATACCGAGCAGAAACACAAGAGATAAATAGATCTATGGCTATAGATGTACAACTTACATCAGAGATTCTAGCATTTATAAATATGATTTATTTTCATAGCTCCCTAGTAGAGTCACCATTTTATTGGTGTTTTAAAACTACAGGCCTTAAAACAACACCTAAATGCAGAATGAAAGTGGATGCCTAGGGGCTAGCTATTTCCCATGCTCAGCAAGAACTCATTCAGATCTGAACCAACATAACAAAGCACAAGGAGATTTCTACACTTTAGGGTTTGCAAGACCAAGGTGGGTGTACCTAGGGATTAGATTTCTTATTTACTAGTTTTCCTTACATAGTATTCATCCCTTATTGTAGAAAATGGTAAAATATCTTCTATAAATTGTAATCAACATGTTGATTTACAACAATGAACTATAAATTTAAAGAAAGCTATTACAATAAGTGAATAACCAACATGTAATTCTCTATTAAAAACTTTTAGGTAATTGATTTTGATTAGAATGTGGATTATGAAACCAAATAACTATATCAATTTGCATCTTAATTAATGATCAGTGCCTTATCCATTTTTATATAGACTCGCATATGTAAACCTTGACCTATTTAATTGACTTGAAATTAAATTTATCAGTTGTTAACCCTAAATCCAATTCTTATGGTATCTCTCTCACACCTAAAAACCCTATCAATTTAGATGAGCACTTACTTAATTTCTTCAATTCAAAGAAAAAATGAACTAATATACAACATATCTAAGCTGCATTAAATTGGAAGAAATTTGCTCATTCAATCTCAAAGTCACAAATATATGAAAAATGAGATATAAATTTAGAGACACATATACTATAAACTTCTTCTTGTATTTATCTTCCTTGAAAATAATACATTACTAATATAAATTTAGAGTAACTTAGAATTTGATAGTTTTTTTATTCAATATTCATTATGTTCTTCATGTACAAAGTTGAGACAACATCAAATTAACATAAAGACTACACCGACTGTAATAGCATAAGCACTAAAATAATATAGAACATGGACCTTCACTCCACATCATGGAAATCCTTTTATAAACAAGGATTGCAAAAAGCTTTAGATGGGGGACATGTGTCAAAATTTAATTGAAAAAAATTACAAAGATACTTCAGACACTTTTTTCTTTACTAAGATTCATTTTACTTAGACAAAATTGGGAATATGGTTCTCAAACTAGTAGGTGGCATTTTTCTTCAAGTATCTTCAATATAAGTATGTCTACATCTTAACAACCTATCATTTTCATTGGTCTTTCTTTATTTTTTCTTTTCTTCCTTTTAGTTATGACTTTAAATATTTAATCATTATCCTTGGATGCCAAGGCCTTTATGCCAACTATTACGTTCTAGATAGCCATGTTAGTTTTTACACCCAACCATGTGGAATCTGTTGGAATATTCAAATATGGAAAGAGTACTTATGAGAGGGGAGGGTGAATCATAATTATCACACATTAGCCAATAAAATTTTTAACTAAAAGTAAATTGTATGCAAGTAAATACATCAAGTAAACATGAAATTTAGCACATGCACCAACAACTCATAACTCTGGAATTTGGTAACCCAAAAACCCTCCAGGAATAAGAAGGTAAAACTAGGGTGGGGATTATACCCACAAAAATTACTGCAGCAATATTGTTCAACCACTTCTGATGGTTTACCCTGTTAAAGGCTTTACACTGTGTCAATAGTGACCTAGTTAGAGGCTTTACAAACACTTAACATGAAGTGTCACCCTGTTAAAGGATTTTAATCACCTAATCAAAGGATCTACAAAATAGCTGTTAAGCTAACCTATCATCATAGGATTTTCATTCTAATACAATTGCTAGAAATTATTAGGTATAATGAACCTAATAGATTACAATCCTTGATTGTTGAATGCAGGCTCCTTTTCGACTTTCTCTGATCTTGATCCTTTTGTGATCTGATAACCCTCGCTTCTGAAAAAAAAATTTCCTCTTTACACCCCTATATGTCTACTCACATATCTTTGCAATGAAATTTTGTCTTCCTTATAAAGACTTCAAAGAATTAGGGTTTAGTTATGGATCTACGATCCACATTGAATCTCAATTTCCCGCGTAATACTTATTTTTTGCTGATTGGTTGCATGCCTTTATCATTTTTCTTATTGGTTGCATGTAGATTGCATAGGAAAAATAAAATATTCGATCTCATCATTAAATCCTTTGAGATTTTCCTTATGTCAGCTGCAAAAATTGTTTGCATCATAGTTTGTGCCATTACAAACTCTTATGCTGATATACTGAGTTACTCGGCTCCTGAAGCATTGCTGATGCTCGGCACATGTTGTTTCCTAGATAGCTCAGCACCTAAACAAAACTGTATCACTCGGCACCTGTTGGCACTTGGCACTTGTTGCACTCAGCACTTGTTGCACTCGGCACCTACTATTACTCGACATCTACTGTTACTCAGCACTTGATATAGCTCAGCACTTCATCTTACTTGGCACTTACTCTTGATCTTGGTTAAGTGTATTGACGCTCAGTTGTCAAATTTATTCTTTAAGCTAACAATCTCCCCCTTTAACATGAGTGGAAAAAACACTTAACTAAGATCCTTGTGACTCCTTATTAATTGATCTTGTATGTACACTCAGTGAGTTCTGTCTTGTTCAAAATTTGGTATCTCAAAATTTGCTTCCAAGATTTGCTATCTCCCCCTTTTGTCATACTTATCCTTTCATATTATTTCATTCCTGTACTTAACTCCCCCATACTTATTCTCCCCCTTTTTGACACTTATGTCAAAGGTCTTACACTAAAATGCCATACTTGGCTAAAAATGTACTATTTACTTCAAGGAGTACCTTCAGAGTTGCATCCTAATTTGCTAATGCAACATCCAATGTCTTATGATGGATGGCAATCTCTGCTGCTAGCTGTACAAGTCCATCAAATGAAGAAAGATTGGGGTCTTTCTTGAGGACTGTCTCTGCATTTATCTGCTCCTTGTGAAGTATTTCCAAATGAGGAGTTATTGATGATTGAATTTGCATCAATTTAGCTTTTTTGGTTGCCTCCTCTGCTGCTAAGACAGCTAACTCTCTTTGTGTGTGAAGCGATTGGGCAAAATGCTTCTCACTCTGAGCTAGATTTGTGGGGAGTTGCATGTTAGAAATCTTTAGATTGTTTTCCAAGCTCAATATTTTCTGGCTAGTGTCCTATGTGAATGTAGAAAAATCACACAACTTGTTGTACAGGGAAAAGATGTTTCCTAGTACAGTTTTAACTATTTTGATTTTCTTTGCTAGTTCATCTTGTTACAGTGCTATATCATCAAATATTTTACTATTTGCCTTGCCCTGGAACTTCCTTTCTGACCATTTAAGCAATTTGGCATTTGTTTCCCGGTCTTCATTAGTCACCTGGTTAACTATATCAAATAGTTTCTCTATAATTGGTCTTGACTCATCTGGAGACTGTAAGCAAAAAGCTTCTATGAATATGTCTTTGATTTCATTCAAGGTAAGCTTATGCTTGTGTTCTTTTTTTAGTGCTTCTTGTCTCCTTCTTCTATCCAATGCACTCTGAATTTCATTGATCTTTTCTTTAGTAAGAGTGCTAGATTCATAATATGGGATCTTTATTTCTTCATCAAGCTTAGGAACTCCATAGTGAAGTTTCTTGACTACCTTTGATGAGCTCAAGCTTGGTGTCCTGATTTGTAGCTGTAACCTATCTGTGCTCGACTGCTGAAGAGTTTGTGTTGGAGTACCAAATTTTGGTAATGCAACTAGTGTTTGTATTTCAGTTTCCCCCTTTTTCTTTGTCTCATCTTTTTCTTCAGCTTGAGTATCCCTTTTATGATCGCTAGGTGGGGTTGAACTTGTTGGTTGTTCAGATGTTTCTTTTATTTCCCCTGCTGTTGTACTCGGCATTTGAAGTGTATAAGTGACTACACTTGGTGGAGGTGGTGGTGGAAGAAATAGAATACAAGTAGTTTGTAGGATTGAAGGTGGCACTTGTGCTTTTACCTTGACTATCTCTGTTTTAACCTCTGGATTTTGTAATTCATCAACACTGACCAATACAGGATTTGCACTTAATTTTGCTACAAGTGATGATTGGTCAAGGATTTCTAAATCCTCTATAGTTAATGGATTGATGTTTGGATTTGAAGTGTCTGTAACATCTTTCATTTTTATAATATCTATAGGTGTGATGATGGCATGAGGAGGACTAGGAGGAGATACCTGTGTGTCTTGCATATTTTAATCTTGTGGCTCAGTTGTATCTTTCTCTTCCTCTTTCTCCTCTGTATGTTCCTTTTCTTCCTTTTCCTCTTCTCTTTTCTTCTCCACTTGTTCCTTCTCTTTTTCTTTGGTTCCTATCACCTTCTTTTCCCTTGTCTTGGCACTTGCTTCTACCTTATATTCTTCATTATACACATCTTCTATTTTCTTGTAAACTATTTTCCACAATCTTGTGGATTTAGTAACTACCTCTTCAATTTTATTCTGCAATATGTTGAATACTCTATGCTTGGGAGTGAATCTATTATTATGCCTTTTTACAGCATTTGTTACTTGATCTTTAGTCAAATCAAGCAACAATCTAGCTAATGTTGACTCCCTTATCTCTTTTTCCATTTGTAAACAAAAATGCCATTTATCCTCTACAATTTTATACAATTCTTTTGGCATAGATTCATCTAATTCTAGAGGTGTGTGCTTATATTCAGCCATCATAGCATACATAGATTCCTCTAATTTAGTTTTCTCTTCTTTGGTGAGCTTAGAAAAATTCAAGTTCTTTAAACCTTTCAAATCATCATTCCTAATTTTTGAACATAATTTGTCAACAGCAGTCTGAGGTTTGTGTCTTACCACTTGAGATTGACTATTGTCCTCTGACTCTATCTTCTCCTCATCTATTTTAGGCTGGGGAATAAATTTTCTTTTCTTGGACTCGACAGTAGTCTTCTTGCCTTTTGCCTCCTCTTGGGCTTTTTGTGCTGCAGCCCTTGTGGTAGGTCTCTTTGGTGTAGGAGTAGCTACTTTCTTCCCTTTGGATTGAGGAGCTGGAGGAGTTGTGGCCTTTCTTTTAACTGGTGCTTCCTCGGCTTCTTCTTCCTCAGCACTTTCCTCTTTATCTTCTCCTAATCCTTGAGTCAGACTTTGAAGTTTATCTCCTTCTTCTTCAATGTCTTCTCCTTCCTCTTCTATTGTTCCTTCTTCTTCCACACCAAATTTTCTCTTGATTTGTCTCACCATTTTTTCTTTCTTCTTTACTGCAGAAGCAGTCTTTAAATCTGTTATCAACCTTGATTTGACAACATCATAAGTTCCAAAAGTTTTTGCATTTTTGTTAGCTTCTTCTGCAAGTAGGGTTGTTATCGCTGCAAAAGCTTGATCAATGTCAAGTTCATAACCTAGTGGCCTAAGCCATCTTACTCTAGGTATAATTGCTTGTATATAGGTATAATGTATATCTACAAGAAAACAAATGTCCTTTTCATATTTCTCAGTCAATGAGACTGGAATCCTCATTCTTTGTTTCATGGACTTTTTGAAGTCCTCAAAGTAACTAGTCATTTGGGCATCAAAATTTTCACCCATCTGTTCAATGTATCCATTGATTTTTTCAACAATTGTTTTGTCTGGACTCCATCTTACCTTGCCCATAGAAGGGAATTCTCTCATCAGATAGAAAAACATGCACATCAAAATTGATCCAAATTTGCACTGAGCTCCCTTGCTCTTCCTTATGGCTCCCATATTTTCATTAATTTATTGAAACATGAGCTTTGCTAGATCATAAGTGTGATCCTTTTTTATTATCTTGTATGCAACATCAACTACTATATAAGGTACACTGTTTAGCCTGCTTGATTGATAGAATTTGTGTGAAATGATTCTCACAACAAAATCTAGTAGGGGATCTGTGACTCTGTCAATAGTCATTCCTCTATTGTTCCATTTAGCACCTATATTTTTCTCTATTACTTCCCTTTTGTCACTTCGCAGGGTCTTTGGCTGATCTAGGGTTGGAATACCAATAACCCTATGAACAGTTTTCTTGGTGAATTTGACTAGCCCTGACTCTAACCAAAAAGCTCCATCGTGTATTCAGCTCAAAACTATCTGTACCCATTCAATTTTGAAGACAATCAAAAATGCTAGGGTTTTGGTTAATCCTTTTCTTTCTATTATTGAGAACTCATCTTTCAGTCTTTCGTTCTCACATAGTTTTTCATATGCATTATAGATTTCTAAATCTCCTATGGCTCCAATTTTGCAATTATAACATCTATGAACATCTTGGACCATAACAAATTTATCTGGAATAACTGATAGTGCACCTGCGTGATCATTTTTGTATGCTACTTCTGGAATGGGCTTAAATTTAGGTTGTTTAACTTCATTGCTGACCAACTATATCTCATGACTCTCTACACCCTTAGTGGTTCCTGACCTAGATGCCATTATTTCCCAAACTAGGGTTTACGATTTAAACAATTTTATAAGTTCTATGTAGCTCGGCACTTAAGTAAAATACCTCAAATCGATGAAACTTGTCCTAAATCGCTGTTAAAATCTTCAAAAATGGCTTCTGAGCTGATCTCGATCTTCTCCACTTTTCTTGGCTTTTCTTCTCATTTGAATGGTGGGAAAATGATCAAAAATTGGATTTATGTACCCTTCAAAATAGAGTAATTAATGCTTAGTACACTACCAACTGTTTACTTGGCACCTGAAGGGTTTCAACATAACTCAGCACCCATTGTCTTTCACTTTGCTCGGCTCCTATTGATACTTCACAGCTTGGCATCATCTATCAACTTGGTCACTGTTAGCAACTTGACACCTAAAGACAACTTTGACAGATCTTGCAAAGTTCTTAGTTTTGCCTTGGCATCTTTGTTTATGTTGATTTCTTCTTTGCAGTTCTTCTATGTCTTGGGATTGATTTATGATGTAACTTGATTTACCAATCCCATACCCTTATTCTTGCTTAATTTGATGAAGTGTGATCACTTGACCTATTAGGTGAAGCGATCTCTGCACTTGATGTGTTATACTCATCTTTATTTTTCCATGTCTAATTCATTTCACTTCTGATATGTCCAACATCTATCTTTGCCTTTCCATTGTTGAACTCAAAACTTGATGCCTTTGACCTTGTTGGGCAATTCCTGCTGACATGACCAGTTTTTAAGAAACTAAAACATGTAGCTTGATTCAACCATCTTTTGTAGTTCCCTCTAAAGTGTGTTCTTATGCAGTTATGTGGTATATGTCCATATTCTTGACAATAGTGATAGCTGTACCTGGTGTTGTAATCCCAAAATTCATGGTTTGATGTCTTTGTTGGTTGATTTAATGTCCACATAGGCTTTGATCTACATTCAAAAGCTCTATTCCCATAATTTTTGCAATTATAACAATGTCCATCAAATCTTAATGTCTTAGTAGTTTTAGTTCTACATTCATATGCTTGATGACCTTGCTTCTTGCATCTATGACATTGGTTTATACTTTTAGGTTTATCATGTTGATGAGCATTCTTGCTTCTACATACATTAGATGTATGTCCTTTCTTTCCATAGAAATGACATATAGATTTAACATCTTTACCTTTATCACTTCTTTGTTCTACACTCTTTGATGATTCTCCAACTTCAGTGCTGTTGTATCCAAGTCCTAATGTATCATGGATTGATCTTGGGGATTTTAGTATTTCCTCAAAATATTTGATGGCTTCACTTGACTTGTTGAGATTCTCTACCACCTCTCTTTCTCTATTCAATTCATTCTGCATTTGTTCATTTTGCATCTTCAAAGTAGAGATCTCAATATCTTTCACATTGAGTTCATGATGAAGATTCATCATTTGAGCAAGTGTATCCATCTGCATGTTTGAGATCCTTTTCAGTTTAGTACATTTTTCTTCAAGTCTATTTGCAAGATTTCTTTTGTCATTTTCCATCATGACCTTGTCATCAACAGCTCTTTTCTTCTATTCAGTAATTTCACATATCATTATGGCCTGTAATTCATGTTCCATCTTGAGAGATCTTATCTCCTCTGTTTGAGCTTTGTTTTTCTCCATCAGTTATTCTATTGCTACATCAAACTCTTTAGTGTCTTCATTGAAAAATATGTTGGTGGTATCAATCTCCTTGTAGTGTATATCATTTTCAACTATGGCTAGATCCTTCCTTTTTTTTAATGAATGTCCCAATTTCTTTCTAAATTCCTCCAAGCTATGCAGAGAAAGCTACACATCTATCACCTAATTTTCAATGATCTTTCCAAGTTTGAAAGCTTCCATATTTAGATCTTTTCCTCCAAGTTGTTAGGATTTTCCTTGTGAGAACCTGGATAAGCTCTGATACCAATTGTTGGAATATTCAAATATGGAAAGAGCACTTATGAGAGGGGGGGTGAATCATAAGTATCACACATTAGCCAATAAAACTTTTAACTGAAAGTAAATTGTATGCAAGTAAATACATCAAGTAAACATGAAATTTAGCACATGCACCAACAAATCATAACTTTGGAATTTGGTAACCCAGAAACCCTCTAGGAATAAGAAGGTAAAACTGGGGTGGGGATGATACCCACAAAAATTACTGCAGCAATATTGTTCAACCACTTCTAATGGTATGCCCTATTAAAGGCTTTACACTATGTCAATAGTGACCTGGTTAGAGGCTTTAAAAACATTTAACATGAAGTGTCACCCTGTTAAAGCATTTTAATCACCTAATCAAAGGATCTACAAAATAGTTGTTAAGCTAACCTATCATCATAGGATTTTCATTCTAATACAATTGCTAGAAAGTATTAGGTATAATGAACCTGATAGATTACAATCCTTGATTGCTGAATGCAGGCTCCTTTTCAGCTTTCTTTGATCTTGATCCTTTTGTGATCTGATAACCCTCGCTTCTGAAAAAAAAATTTCCTCTTTACACCCCTGTATGTCTACTCACATATCTTTGCAATGAAATTTCATCTTCCTTATAAAGACTTCAAAGACTTAGGGTTTAGTTATGGATCTACGATCCACATTGAATCTCAATTTCCCACTTAATACTTATCTTTTGCTGATTGGTTGCATGCCTTTATCATTTTTCTTATTGGTTGCATGTAGATTGCATAGGAAAAATAAAAGATTCGATCTCATCATTAAATCCTTCGAGATTTTCCTTATGTCAGTTGCAAAAATTGTTTGCATCATAGTTTGTGCCATTACAAACTCTTATGCTGATATACTGAGTTACTCGGCTCCTGAAGCATTGTTGATGCTCGACACATGTTGTTTCCTAGATAGCTCGGCACCTAAACAAAATTGTATCACTTGGCACCTTTTGACACTCGACACTTGTTGCACTTGGCACCTACTATTACTCAGCATCTGTTATTACTCGACACTTGATATAGCTTGGCACTTCATCTTACTCGGCACTTACTCTTGATCTTGGTTAAGTGTATTGACACTCAGTTGTCAAATTTATTATTTAAGCTAACAGAATCTTTGATTCTATTTAACTCCTCAAGGGACTTATTGCATTTGGTACCTGTGATGGCTTTAACCTCTATAGTTATCTTACTCATTTCTTATTTTAATTAATACAACACATCAATTAAACCATACACCATCGCAATATCTACCTCACCATTACAATATGCCAAAAACCTAGCATGATTCAAAATGTCATCAAGATGGGATGACCATTCTTGCCACTCCTTTACTCCTCCATTTTCATCTGATATACTAGGCACAAAACTTGGAGTTCTAGTAGCAATTATTTTCATCTTATTTTGAATTAATTTTAATTTCCCTAAAAATAAATGATTCAATTCCTTTACCCTATGAATTAATTTTTTGACAAAAATAATTAATCCTTTTGGTAAATATTTCTTCTGTGGCATCATGGGTACAAGGTTTTCAAAATTTTGGGTGTATGCCCCATGTGATGAATAAAGGAGACAATACTAAGATTTCCTCATAACACTAATACTCTACCCCCTACAAAACAATGTAATTGCTATTTACATTTTGTGAGGCATCAAAAAATTTATTTTGTGAATCAATAAATTCTTTATAGTTTTGATCTCTATTTCCTTTCTTGATTCCAATTCTTCCTCATTAGTAACCATAGTCTAGCCCATCAAATACCTTGTTTCATATGCATAGCCCTCTATTTTCATATCTTTATCTTCAATCTTAATGATAGGACTTGCAGTATTTTTCAAGGCTACTATTTCAATATATATCTAGAGACTTCTCTATTTTAGGATGTATATTTTCTTCATCTCCTCTTCATGGTTCCTCCTTGTATGAATATATCTCTCATAGGCTCCACCTAGCTATTATTCTAGCACATCAATTATGATATCCCATCCTAGGAAAAAAATCATACCACTTCCTTGTATCAACTTTCTTGCATCTTCTACAATCATATTTTCACTTGTAGCATCATACTCTTGTAGATTTTTTACCATTTCCACTACCTTTTCATTAGAGTCACATGTTTTTTATTTATAAGGATAATTAATTTTGTTTTAATTTGAATAAGAATATTCTGAATTCTTCTATTTTATAAAGTTCTCATCAGTCATGAATACCCCTAGCTTTAGTAATCCTCGTATCCACCGTTTTAGCTTGAAGCTCCAACTTCTTTGCCCTTTTCTCATCTTCAATAGCTTGAGCCATCAAGAATCTTCTCCTTGCATTATCAAAATATTGACTATTCCTTTACATGATTTGAAAATATTTTTCTCTTTCCTTTTGAGGAATTTCTACCAACGTTTTCTTTTTCCTTTTCTAATGAGCCCATGTTGAGATTTCTAGTTAGTCTTCATAATCACTTATTTCCATAATAATGACCTAGTTAGGAGACCCATGATCTACTTTGTTCTTGATCTCTTTAAGAACCTAAGCTAAAATATCATCAAAATTTTCAATACATTTATTGAACCTTGTCCAGTAGCTCTCTTAATGATAAAAACCTTTGAAGGATGAATCAATCTTCTTTATTTCTTCTTGAAAACTCATCACACCTCTCCATTTTATCATTCATTCTCTATAAATATTTTCATCCAAGAAATCTACAATTACATCTTCCTCCCATAAACCCTTGGTCGGTGGTAGGTTGTATCCCCTCATTTTCTTTAAGGCACTCTCAACTACACTGAAAGGGTCATATGTTCTTATAGAAATAGATGGTAATTTATAATTCCTTAGGAATAAATCTCTTTCTTCAATTGCATTTTTTCCAATTTTAAAATATCCAATTTTGGAGCATCTACACAAAAATGTGCCCTTCCTGATATTTCAACCTAAGTATTCCATATTGAATGAAATTAATTGCCAAAAGAACTACACAAATCCTAATCTATCTAGAAGAAATATTGGGAGAAAATGAGGTGGTTGAGGGCATCAAAATCCCCTAATGATTGTGTAATCTTCAAACAAAAATACACTTCCTCGATCTTGCCTGAATTGTTTTCCCTCATCATAACATCAAGAGGTCTTAATCAATTTTTTGACATTCCTAGGCACCCTTTCTACTAGAGCTCCCATAAAATTACAAATAGGGTACACAAATGCATTATAAAATGAAATAGTATTTGAGTAAGGCTAGAATATTTTCCATACCCCTATCCATCACTGCATAGGAAATTTCTCTCCTCATTCTTATGTGCTTTCAATGAAGCTCTAGTCAATTAATTGAACATTCTTGTACAAAATTAGATGCATGGGTAGTGATTAATGATGAAATCTGAAATTCTCTAGTCTCCTTTCCTAGGTTGCAACAATTTCATCATGAATTCAGCCAGCTATATAGGTAACATAGTCATATCCAACATTGGTGTAGGGCTCTTGAATCTTTAATCCCATGACATTATGTGCACCAGTAGCATCCATAGTTTCATTTGATCCTAGGGCTTTATTTCAAACCAAAAATGATGTTTTGAAGATATTTCTAGAAAAACCCTAGAGGCCTAAAATCTCCCATCTTTTTTGGTATATCCCCATTCTCCTTATTTGACATTTGGATATGTCTTCTCATGGTTCTACTAGTGTATAAAATCTTATGGTTCTAGAAATTCTCAATTAATTTATCCAAGTCAATTGGAAATGACATAAGAAAGCTTCAATAAAAATTCTTTGTCCAGCAACAAAACAATGATTTTGTCCTTCCTATGAAATGATTTATTGACAAGGTTATAATCCTTAATCAACATTTTCATCAAATCAACATCAACAAAAACCTTTGGCATGATCAATTTACCCAAATTCATATTCCAAGGGTTCGATATGGAGACCTTCTTTGTCTCATTTTTTATAAAAGTACGAGAATAACTCACTCTCATTTCTATCTGGCCCCTCTGCATCTATATAGAAAAATGTAGCCATTCATCAACAAAAGGGTTAGGGATTTTTCCATTTTATGTAGATTCCTCAATTTGAGCCTAGGAAATTAATTATCCTTCTTTCTATGTCATGGCTTTGAATTATCACAACAATTTTGAACTTTGTATGCCAAAATTTTCTCTACAATTTCAATTTTACTCTAAAACTTTAAACACTCTACAACTGGCAATGAAATCCTAGTTCTTTCTATCTTTTATCCATTTACTACAATTTGGAGCATGAAATTAATGGAATTAAAATGACATACTCAAAATATTCTCATTACCTCAAAAGATACCCAGCATTTAAATTCAATACTATTCATACTTCCAACTCATTATCTTTTTTCCAGCTCAGACATGTGTTTTTAACTTTGTATTTTTCCTTTAAAACTAAGCATTGCGAAGTAGCAATCAAATTCTTTTCTCCACTTCTTGATGGCTTCTTGTGTTTCTTTATTTTTCACTATGACTATGTGAAAATGATTATCTTGACCATTTTTCATCCTTTCCATTTGACTTCCTAACTTCTAAGTTAACCCTGTGATGTTGTGCCATGCACTAATCTCTACTTCACAACCTTATCTTTTTTTTACCATGTGGACCTATGAATTAGCAACGCCTTCAGTTAACCATTTATCACAACATCATAGTAGTCAAAGTCTCACCTTTCAATACTACAAAGATGTAGCAATAACTATCAAACTTAATATTATCATTGCATCTCAACATTAACTTAAATTTCATGTAAACACCCAATGAAGTAGAGAATGATATCACTTGACCATCTCACAGCTTCACAATCATTCATTGTTCAACTTTACTAACCATAGTGACCTAGCTAAATTCTGATTTGGCCCCCTTTTGCAACATCAAATCCTTGAATTCTAACCAAGGCTCAACACATGTGATGGTGTGAGACTACTTATCTCCACTTCGTAGCTTATTATCTCAACTGGTCTTTTATCATTGCAAAATAACAAAACTTTTGTAGCTGACTACTTTGTGACTTCTCTATGGTTTATGATTTATCACATTTATTACCTATGGTGCTATGAAGACTTGAACTTTACCCCTTTCACCTCTTTGCAACTATTAAATACATAACATTCTTAAACTAAGTGATGCAGCAAACATAACTTTAGAGTTAACTGCCACCCTTTTTGCATCTTTACAACCATAAACTTTAACTCATGTCTTAACACTAGGATGCTATGATGACAAGCTATCTCCACTTCTCCACCTTAACCCTAGGTTATTTCTAATTGCAAGATATGTAGAGATGACTTGAAACATGACCATCATGGTTATACTTTGGAACTGTGCAACTTGAAATCTACTAAGTGAAAAATAAGCCACGACCCCACAATTCTTAGTTTATCTCCACTTCATGGCCATAACTTGAAAGTCAATTTTTATGCCTATGATGTCATGATGACCTTGTAACTGATTGCTTCACCACTTCAGGATCTTCAAAATAGTTAAACATTGTATTCAAGAGATGAAGCAATTGAGACAATTTTGCGACATCGTAACTTAAAACACTTAATACCACAACCTTATAATATATGGAATGATAAAAATATTGATGGATATGAAAAATGAAATATATAAAAAAAAATTTAATGTATCCCTATTTCATAATTGCATATCAATTTATGAATTAACTTTAAAACTATAAAGTATGATTAATGTTCTAATGTTTTTTCTTGAGGTGTGACAACATTTTAAGAAACCCTAAATAGTTAAAACATATATTTTTCCTAATTGTTAAAAAATACATAAAATTTAAACTAAGTGAAAATTTAGACCATCAGGTTCCAATCATGATCACTTATGAAGAAATATCATCAAGGTTGCATCCATTAGGATGACTTATAGAAGTCAAATGGGAGAGGTACTGCATCATCCCCCCCAAGACTAGGCTTCCTTTTACAAGCCAACAATCTAGTAATTGATGCCAAGCACCCTAAGTGCCCAAATGAAATCTAACAATACACAAAAACTTCATCTAGCCACCAAATCAATAGTACAAGGCCAGCTAAAGAACTCAAAATCCTTGTTGGCATAGAATACAACAACAAAATGTTATAGGCTACAAGAAAGGAGGAATTCTGACACACAACATACATCCTAATAAGAAAGTAAAGGAGAATTATTAAGCCATATAATCTCATTTAACATAGCCAAAATTAATTCACCCATCTTAGAAGAAGTTAATAATAATTGAACCAAAAGATTTTCAAACCAAGCAATAAGAATAAATAACCATTTAACAAGTATTTACTTTTATCTAGTTTCTCTTTCTTTCAAGTGATAGCAGAATGTTTACCATCATTTTTGTTAAAAAATTATATCTAGGTGATCCCACAATAGTGGGTGCCACTTTTTGACCAATTTTGACACTGAAATCAATATTTTTGAAACAAACCTCACATTCGAGTCACTATATCTCTAAAACTATGAATAATTTCAAGATGATGTAAACTATTGATTTCTAATACTCTATTCCTACTTCATAATTATATTTTTAAATTTTTTTTAAAAAAATATTTAATTCAAATTTTTCTTCTCCCCCAAAAAGTGGTACATATGAAAAATCAATATTTACAAACAGTGACAGTCATTTTGACAAGCATAACTTTTTTTCTAGGAAATGATAATGAGGTAATTCTTTTGGTTTTGAATTAGTAACATAAATATCTAGAGGATTCATTTGGTTTGATTGAATTTGGTTGAATATTGTATACTTTATGAAGTTTTGAAGTGACATCAATCGTAATTTAGACATATGTTCATTTTGACATGGATAAGTTGAACTCAGTTTGTCATAAATCTTTTTTTTTTTTTTAATACAAAGCTACTCAACAAGATATTTCCTAGATATTTTTCAAAAAAAAATTGACCTCATTTACAAATTTTCCTAAAGTGTCAAAGTCAGTTGATTTTAATGAACCTATAATGAGTTAAACTCATATTTGAAAGTCTTAATGAATATAATATGTATTAAAATTATAGTCATTGGAAAGCTTTCTCTGAGCACCACAAATTGGGAGTTTTTATTTTATAATAGGAGATCATTTGATCTCAATTTTGGGGTCAAAATAGCCAATTTCAATTTTTTTAAAGAAAATAACACCAAAATTTTGTAAACTAACATGTTTGCGCAAACACTTTTAATATGTTCATGCAAACACATGTTCACATGAAAATACAAGAGTAAATATTCTAGTGGTCAAATATTTAACTTAATGAGTTCACATGAACATGTAAAATATTTTTTGTTCGTGTGAATATGCCAAAAATAAATGTTGATGTCACCTAGGCAATGAGGACAAAAGTTTGAAAGTGAAGCCGAATTTTATAAAGTTACTGCAAAAAAATTATAAAGTAACTACAATTTTTTTAAGACAAGGGAAAATTTTTATTTTTATGATTTTTTTATGGGAAACAGTAAAGGAAGACAAAACAAAGATGCATAGAAGAGATCTCATGAAGTAAAACAAAGAAATCTTCAAAAGACTTTGGCACGTTATCATCAAATTAAACAAGGTCTATAATTATATATATAGTAAATTTGTTTATTTTCATGATCTTGAATTTAATTATGTATCAATCTTCTTTTTATCTAATTTCATTCATTTCTAAACTTGATGCAGGAAATCAACAAGGTGAAGGTGAAGAATATGTTGAAGGACGCTCAATACAAGTTAAAGAAGTGCATATGGGAGAAGGGTCACGATTGCTCCCTTAAAAAACTCAAAAAATGAATGTTGAAGAAGGTTCAAGATCAGTCCCTATAGAGGTTCAAGTAATAGAAGTCAGAGAAGGGTCAAAATCTTTTCCTGCAGAATCTCAAACAATGAATGTTGGAGAAGGCTCAAGATCACTCCCTGTAGAAATTTCAGTAATAGAAGTCAAAGAAGGGTTAGGATCAAGTTTAGGAAATAGTATGGATGAACTCATAAATATTGCAAAATCTATAAAGAATGGAATTTGTCACAAAAATTTAGATCATTTATTTAAAATGGATGTGGATAAATTGAGAACACTTGCAGCTACTATTCAACCCTTAAGTTTGTCTAAGAAAAAGTCAATGACTAAGAAGATAAGAGAAATAATGACTAAATTTGATAACATTGAAACACTTGAACAAACTCAATTGCTTTCACTTTTTTTACACAAAATAAGTTGCAAGAGGTGTACTCAGTTGGAAGATGCTAGTTCTCCATGCTGGCAACCAGTTTACATTTGCAATCCTTCTTTTGCTTCTAGCAGTGGGGCAATATTCAGCTAATTGTAATTCAGCTTCTACATGCTTCTTTTTTGTAGTCATTGTGTCAAGATGTGTAGCAACATCATTTATAATATCCTACTTAAAATCTATGAGCAGATTAGATATCTTGAGCTTTGAAATACCTTGACTGATTCCTTTAGTGACTTTGGAATGAGGTCCCTAGCCTTTCTTCATAGTTGACCTTGAATAGTTTTGACATATTTTCTTGAGGCCATCCCAAGAAGATTGATATACATCACCACAAACCATCAAGTTAAGTGCTTCTAGACAATTATCATTCACGCCTCTTAAAAAGACTAGCTTTTGTGAATCCTCAGATAACACATGTTGAGGCTTCTTCTACAATGTAGACAAGAAACATGAAACACAATCTTCCAATGTTTCTTCCTCCTTTTTTGATATCCTAAAGATATCTTCTCCTCTTGAACTAGATGCTTTTCCATACTCTTTATATTTATCCAGAAATAGAGTTTTCATTTCATCCCAAGTTCCTGCTACATTGGCTCTTAAGCCCATGAACCATCATAAAGCTAACTCTTTCAATGTTGCTAAAAATAATTTGAGCTTATGGGAATCAGTGTTGTAGTCAAGACTATGATAGAGTATATCAAATTCAAACAAGAAAGTATCAAGGTCTTTGTTTGTGAGGCCATAGAGCTTTGGAAGAGTAGTTGTGGGTATATTCTTGAGATTATCGGTATTTATGAGGCTTGGAAGAGGAAATGGAAAAGTAAGTTGTGTCATTATTGGAGGTATTAGATTATGAGGTTGCTGCTGAAAAGGAACATTGGGTATACTAGATTGTTAACAATTGGTGGATTTGGATCAATACTATCAAGGAAACTAGCAAAAATTTAAGCAAAAGGTTGAAGACCACTCATATCTATAGGTTCTAATCTTGAGGATGATTCTATGGTAAAAACAAGGCTTGCATCTTCAAAAGTAAACTCAACTTCTTCTTCTTCAATTTCTTCATTCAAATTAATAGACTCTTGTGGAAGAAATCTGTCATATTCATCTCGTCATCTTCCTTTTTGATGCATGCAATTGAATTCTTCACACTGGTGAAGAAAGCTTTAAGACTGCAAATTTCTAAAAAGCTTAACTGGGAACTATGACTCAAGAATGCTCCTAGCTTGACACCATCCCTAGAAATGGCACCAAAAATGGTTCACTTCACAATAATTTATAATAATCATGCCAAAGGTCATACTTAGGAATAGTGTATTCAATCTAAGGACTATTTTTCCCCACCATGAGGTGCATTTAATTTTGTCAACCCAAGGATGTATACTTGAAATGGTCGACACAGTATGTGCACTAGGTTTCTTAATGAGTCATTATGCTTATGTTGTAGGAGAGTAAAATGCAATTAAAGAACCTACACTAGTACTGCAAGAAACTAACACACTTAACTCTTTACTAAAATGAATATAGGAAATGCAATTAAATACTAATATATATTCCAACTCAGTTCATCTACTATAAATGTTTTTATAGATGCTTTAGTAACACTCACAAAGTATGATGCTACTAAAAGGAACTTACAACTTCTACCTATAATACTAAAGATGCTTGAAAACAAATCTACACTATCCTAATCTAATCCACCTCCCAAGTGGGCCCCCTTGGTTGGTGTATGCTAATCTACTAACATAGAATGTAAACCAGGAGCTATTTCATTATGTTCCAAATACTCCTTACATGAGAATGATACATAAAACTATAAAAACAACTTGCTACAAGAGTTAGTAGTTTCCTAGTATAAACTTTCTTCTAACCTCTAATGCAATTGGTTTGATCCTTATAAATAGAAGATTGACACTTATTCAGAAATACAAAATCAAACCAAACTAACTACAAATCTTCCAAAGAAAGATAAGGAAACATAACAACTCACAAAAAAAAAAAAAAGTTTGGACAACCACTTTGACACAATAATGAATGCAGAGAAAATATAACAATTCTTCATAGCTCCTCCATATTAGCGATCATGTCCCTTGGTATAGTTATGACTCTTTCCATCATGGCTAAACCTTAACTTCTTTTCTCCTTTAATGTTGTTGGCTATCTTCAACATTTCCCTTTGAATACTTCCAACATCTTTAGCTTCCTTTACTAATAGGTTAGTTATTATGCAAAGATATTTTCAAATAAGCATTATCAAATTAAATTCAAATATTAGAACATACATTCTTATGGTTATATGAAATACTACATTATATATAATATTGGCAAAATTGACATACTATCTATCCATAGATTAATCATCAGTTCAAGTAAACATAAGTTCACAAATGTCTTGGTGAAAGTAAAACAAAGTGTTTAAAATTATCATAAAATAGAGGAAATAATTAGCCTCATCATCTACCCCCTACTAAACTGATGTTTTTCCTCAAGCATTGCATTTTCTAGTCAATTATCTAAATTCTCCAACTCCAATCCTTCCTCTCTTGCTACTTTTGAAGGTGTAATAGAATCCTCATGTTCTCTCCCAAATTTCCCTTCTATTTTCCTCATGTAGCTTGTTAAGTCTGTCAGCATTAATATCATATAGGGGCCACATGAGCATTGGAGGTTTCATAGTGAGTGGACACCATAGTTCTAACCTAGCATGTTTCCCCAACTCTATATACTTTGGAACTTGGTGAAGGGTGACCTCTAAATTGATAGGACTATGTGGCTCTGATCTTTTAAGTGTCTCAGGTAATCTAGCCCACCTACTTTTAGCACCAACCATGGCTCTCTCTAAGGAAAAGTGAGGTAGGTTCTCATATTTTTCGTAGCGAAGATTCTATCCCTAACTCCCATGTTCTTATCCCCATAAGTCAATCTAAACTAGTTCGTGAGAATTTCCTATGGTTTACTACTCTTAGCTCTTAATGATAGGGGCTCTGTTCTTTCCTCATCTCTATAATTATTCAATTGTCTATCATAATTAGCTTCATTATGCATCCAAGACATCAAAGCCCTCAAATTTATATCCCCTATATAGTGTAAAGGATTCCATTGATTTTCTACTAGAATGATAAAATTGTTCACATATAACTCATAGAGACAGTTCTACTACCAGGATGATAGAGTCTAGTATAAACCATAGAATTCCTAAGTTTATTTGAATTATGCATTTATGTTCTTGAGGGTTAGCATAATTTGGAATAAAAGGAATTGTTCCTTTAAACATAGCATAAATTTGAGGTGATGGTCTGTAAGCAAGTGCTTGATTAGCCAATTTGAGGGCATGTTCCATCCTTTATTTTTGGCTTGCCAATTGCTCTTTCAAACCTATAATATCCTCACCTAGGGACACTATGACTTTCTTCATTTTCTTCCTCTCCTCTTACCATAGGGTTGTAGGAAGCACGTGTTGTCCAAACAACTAGAAAAGAAGTTTTTGCAAGGTAATAGAACCACTGTCCTCTTCATATTTATTTTTCCTCTTCTTTTGTTCCCTCCATAACTACTTTATGAAATCTATTAGCCATGTTGGCTTATAGGAAACTAGGCTAGTGTTTGAAAAAACTAACTCATTCATTATGGGAACTATTTGTTGGCCTATTGGGGGATCATTTTGATTTTCATTTACTTCAACCATATATTCCTCATTAGGGTTTTCAGGAATGTTTTCAATTTTAAGGTGAGAAGGAGAGTTATTAGGAATAATTTGTATCGGGGATTCTCTAGTGGATGGTTTAGATGAAGTAGACTGAGCTTCTACTGTAACTTTAGAAAATTTTCTCCTCATTCTAGGACTTCTTCTCATAGGAGTCTCCTCTAATATCACAACCTTCTTCCTACTTCTTCCTTTCAGTGTCTCTACTAGAGGAGTAACTGTTGTAGGACCCATCTTATTTTTCTTTTTCTTTGTAGCTGTAGGGTTTGGGTTTTCTACAACCAAAGACAAAGTCTCTTCTTGTAATTTTTGTTTTCTCTTTTCTCTAGAAAAGGTAGGTTTTTTAGTCTCTTGAGAAAGTAAGGACACATTCTCTTGCACATTCTCTTGCACATTTCCAACTTTAGCATCTTGAGTGCTTTCCTTAGTAGGTTCATCAGTGGGAACTACATTATCTTCAATGGGTTGTTCATTAAAGACAACCTAGGGTTGTAGGGTTTTAGCTTGGAAAAGTTCTACCCATGACATGGGAGAGGCATCCCTAAGTGATCTCTCTATGATTAATTTAGTTAGGGCATGATGGGTGATAGAATTTTCCTTTCCCTTCTGGGTTTCTTTAACACTAATGCATAACATGTTATATAAGAAATTGGGAACATTTACTAAATAATTGTGCCTTATATAGCTAAGCAATTTTAAAATATGTGCATGTAAATATGAACATCTTCCTTCATAGGTGAGGTATCTTCTAATGTGCATAACTAGATCATTGTATGGCGGTAGAAGAGATGTCCTTTTGCAACCTTGCTTGGTGATATCCAATTGAGGATTAGTTGGTATGACAAACTAAGCCCTGGTAGATCTTGCATCATGCATATTAGGATAATGTTCTCCCATTGCTGGTAACCCACTTACTTCTGCTATTTTCTCTTCTATAGAAACAACAGTTAAACCTCATATAGTAGCTTCTCCCTCATTAAATTTTCTTGTAAATTTTGTGGTTTCTTCTTCACCAAACACAATTAAACTTAAGAAATACCCTAACCAGCCACATGCATTAAATCTTCTCACTACCTCTACATCTAAGATTAAAACAATATGCTCCATTGGTTCTCATCACTACAATTGTCCACCCATTCTACTTGACAATTTCACTCTCTACTCTGCCTGCACTATTTCCCTCCTATGAATTCAGGCTTTCTTTTGTTGTTGTTTTATAGACCCATTTTTACATTTCTTTTTTTTTATCCAATTAATGTCATAAAAAAATTTTATGAGTATTAATAATGTGGATTATCATGAATATGTAAAAATCATCCAAAAATGGAATTTGGATCACTTGAAAATTAAATATGGGTCACATCATAGCTTGACAGTAAGGTATCATTCAAGAATAAGGGGTATGACACTTAGACACTTGTGTACTTATAGAAATTGAGTTTCATCAATATAAGAAGTATAAAGATTTGGGGAAAAAAATCTTTATGAACAAATAGGAATGTCATTGGGTTTTATTAACCTTCCCTACCCCCTATGAAATATGGACAAGTGTCCACACTTGCCAGACTTTGTATGGGCTATGGCACTAGCATAATGCTGCCATAATATAAATAATGTAGTATTAGATATAAGCAATGAAATCTATGTACTATAAATGAATAAATATTTGAAAATCTTATACCTATTAATTGATTGTTGTACATACCAAAAAGTGGTAGAAAGTACATTAGCAATGACAGCATACATCAGTAAACTTGTAGTGTTTATTGAAAGCATTATAAAATGATGATGTGGAAGGTGGGTGGGTGGTAGGTAAAGAAGTGAGATGATTTGGAAAAGAAGAAATTAGAAGATGAATGGAGAAATTTTGAACTTTATGTGGACATAAATTTTTTATAATGTTCATGCACAAAGAAATTAGTATTGAAGAGCTGCAGGCAGGAGGTCAACACCTTCTGCTGCAGGAAGAGTTACTTGGTGTGCATTTGAATTTGGTCGTTGAAACTATTGTAGGAAGTCCTCTTTCTTTGGGGGCTATTTATATAACTTGAGTCTATGTTCATTGACTAATAACTTAAAAGGCACTGGATTAATGGTAGTTAATTGGATGGCTCCATTTGCAAAGACATGGTTAATTTCATATGGACCTAGCCATCATGTATGTAGCTTGTCTGGCATATCTTTAAATGTGGAATCATATAGAAATGCCCAATCATGAACTTGAAATTTTTTGTTGCTAATATGGGAGTCATGCCATTGTTTCCTCTACTTCTGTATGATTTTAGTGTATTCTAGAGTAGCCTTGCACATTTCATCCATATAATTAAATATAGAAGATGTTCTTTTTGTGCTAGAGGAAGTTCAATGTTTAACTTCAGTGCAATTCTTAAATTTTTATATACAAATTCAATGGGGATCATTGCTACTTTTCCATATAGGAGCTCAAATAGTGTAAACCCTGTAGTAGTCTTCCATGTTGTTATGTAGGTCCAAAAAACTTCTAGTAATCTACTATTCCAATCCCTATGGTGTAAATAAACTATTTTTGTTAAGATGGCCTCTATCTCCCAATTTGTGACTCCTGCTTGTCCATTAGTTTGAGGGTGATAGGGGCTTGATTTTGAGTGCATAATATTATATTTTTTCATGAGTTCTATGATTAGATTAGAATTAAATTGAGCACCTTGGTCAATGACTAATTATTTGGGTACACCATAGTGAGTAAAGATTTCTTCATACAGAAATTCTACAACTTTGTGATCACAAGCATGTTTCATGGCTTTGACTTCAACATTTTGTCAAGTAGTCAGTGCACACAAGGATATATGATATCCCATTGGATGGAGGATCAATTGGACCAATGAAGACCTTACCCCATTTTTCAAATGGTGTTAATGTCAGTTGTGGATTGAGAGGTATTTCATCTATTCTTGTTGATTGGCCCATCCTTTAACACTTGTCATACTTCTCTGTATAGTTGGTTGTATTATTGTGAAGCATAGGCCAATAGTAACTAGTTAGGGTTGTTCTTTTTGCTTCAAAGTTCCCTCTACATGGTTCATTATGACATGCATGTATAATGTCATATGTCTCATCCTCTCTTACAAATCTTCTGATAACTTGATTAGGTCCAATGAAAAATAAGATATTATCTATCCAAGAGAAATGGAAACTTTTCTCTACAAGCAGCTTCTTTTCCTTGTAAGAGAAATGTTCTAGCATTTTATTAGCTAGAATGTAGTTAGCAATGTCTGCATACCATGGAGTTTGAACAAAAATATGAAATAAATTCTCATCTGGAAATGCATCATCTACTAGAGTAGTATCATTCTCATCATAGTGGATTCTTGATAAATAATTAGCTACCACATTGGCTCTCTTCTAGGCTTATCAACAATAGTGATATCAAATTCTTGCAACAATAGTAACCATCTTGCTAACCTGCCTATTATAGAAAGTTTGTTCATGAGATACTTAATTGTTGCATAATCAATGTGAACAAATATGAGATCGCTAGTTATGTAATGTCAAAATTTGTTCAAAGCATAAAATATTGCTAATAGTTCTTTTTCAATCACTGTGTAGTTTAATTCTAGTCCATGAAGGCTCTTGCTAATGTAATATATTGCATTTTCAAGATGTTGAGATTGTTCTCCTAGAACTGCACCTATGGCATAGTCAAAAGCATCTGTATATATTTGAAAAGGAAAATTCCAATTAGGGCCTTGTAAAACTGGGGCTATAGTGAGAAGTTTCTTAAGCTAGAGGAAGGCTTCATTACATTCGGGTGTCCAAATGAATTCAACTTCCTTAGTCAGAAATGTATACAAGGGACTAGCTATTTTTCTGAAGTCTTTTATGAAATTTCTATAATATCTAACATGACTTAGAAAATATCTTACATCTTTCGGTTTTGTGGATGTGGGCAAGGTTTGAATTACCTCTATCTTAGTTGCATCCACTTGTATTCCTAAAGCTGATATGAAATGACCAAGTACCACACCTTCTTACATGAGCATGAAACATTTTCACTATCAAGTGCCAAATTATGTTCTTGACACCTTATCAAAACTTTTTCTAGATTCATCATGACTTCCTCAAAGGTGACTCCAAATATTGTGAAGTCATCCATATATATTTCCATACAATCATGTGATATATCAGAAAAGATGCTAATAACAGCTCATTGAAATGTTGTAGGATCATTACATAGACCAAATGGAAAAATAGAGTATGCAAAAGTACCCCATGGGCATATGAATGTGCTTTTATCTTGGTCTTCAAGAGCAATCCTAATTTGATTATAACCACTATAGCAATCTAGAAAAGAGAAATACTTCTTTCTAGCTAGAGTGTCTAGAACTTGATCTATAAATGGTAAAGGAAAGTGATCCTTTTTTGTGGCCTTGTTAAATTCTTTGTAATCTACACAAATCTCTCATTTCCCTCCTTTTTTGGACACTATGACCAAGGGTGACACCCATCTACTATCAGATATAGGATAAATAAAACCAGCATCAAGCAATTTTTACAATGTAGTTTTAACTATATCTCTAAGGCTTGGATTTATGCTTCTTTAGGGTTGAAAAAGTGGTAGGTACCCTTCATTGATGTATATTCTATGAGTGCATAATGTAGGGCTCAACCATTTCATATCACCATAGTCCCATGCAAAAGCCTTTTCATGCTTTTGAAGAAGCTTTGTTAACTATTCCATTTTTATGGATGATAATTTGGGGTTAACATGAAGATTATGACCTTTGGATAGCTCAACAGTAGTGGTAGACTCTATCATAGCATCTTTAGAAATTGGACTAGTATCTAATTCACAAAGTGAAATTTGATGAAGAATGTCTGGTTCAATGAGCAGAGTACAATTCTCATCACATTCCTCATATGTGGTCAATTCTAACATGAAACTTTTAGATACATCTTTTTCTACCAAACAATTGTTAGTAAGAATACTCTGAAGTACTAAATCCTCTTCCTATAGCTTTAGAAAGGATTGTCTATGTAACATCATAACTTGTGCTATAGGGTTTAACTTTTCTTCTTCTCCATCCCCCAAATCTAGCTAGACAAATGTGCTTGAATCTAGCAATGGTTGTGTTGGAGGATACAAATCAAATTCTTTTGTTGCTTGGCCATTTGATATGGTCATATTCCCTGATCTACTACTTATATTTGCATTAGTTGTAGCTAACCATGGTCATCCTAGGATGACAAGGTAGCTAGATAAATTAACTTTGAGAGACAAAATAATAAAATCTATACTATACTCTAGAGATTCTAAGGTTACAACTATGTTTTCTATCATCCCATCAGAAGTGATAGTAGAAATATCTGCAAGTTGTAGAATTCTTGGAGTAGCCCTTAATCCTTATATTTTCAACTTCTTCATAGTATCCTTGGTCATGAAATTTATAGCAGCACCAAGATCTATTAAAGCATTTTTAATAGACTGGCCATTTATACTCACATTCACAACTGGACTACCTAGATTAGAATATTTTGGAGTGATCAATTTTCCTAACATAATGTTAGCTAAATTGTCCCACAACATGGACTGTATTTGGGTCCTTTTTCTTCCTCCCCACTTTCTTTAGGTAGGCTTCTCTAATGGCTTTTCCATAGATAAGAATATCTTTAATAGCTTGGAACAAAGGTGGACATGCATGTTCTTCAACTAATCAACAATATCAAAAGATTGTTCCTCTATTTGTATAGGTTTACTTTGTACAAACTTCTCTGGAAAAGGAGGTTCCACCACTGGCTAAGCTTGGGCTAATATAGTGACATTGATTGGGTTAACTTCTTTAGAGATTGGGGGTTCTGATGCTATAGGAGTATCTAGTATTTTAGTTATAAGAGATGGTTTAGGCACTGGTAAAGTTGTACCAGACCTCAGGTGTATATTTGCAACATTCAAAGCATAAGTAGGATATTGTTGAGCATCATCAATATACATGGGTTATTGTGGTTACTGGTTATTTGGATTTGGCTAAGGTTGTGTAGGTAACTGTGTTTTCTTTTGAGGTCTAGGATTCATAGGTGGTGGCATTAGTGCAGGTTTTTGGGCTAGGGGTGGTAATTGTGGAGTAATAGTATTTTGGTTAGGCCACTGTTGAGGTCCTCTTGATTAGTTTGTAGATTGTCAATTCCCCTGAGATGGTTGCCATTGGTTCTGCTAGTTCTGCCATTGGTTATTTTGTTGGTTGGGCTAGGATGGTTGGGAGTTTTGAAGCTATTGGGGCTATTGCAAGTTATTTTGCCAAGTATTATTCCAATTAGGTTGATTATATTGTGGAGGACCTTGGGGGTTATGGTTTTTCCATTGACTACCATAAAATTTTGAAATTTGTAAGGGATCCTGAGGCATACCTTGATGTTGGGCCCATGGCCAGTGTTTAGCAACAAAGAATACTTGCTCATCATCTCCATCTATCTTGATGTAATCAATTGGAAGATTTTGGTTCTCCATGTTAGCAACCAGTTTGCATTGCCAATCCTTCTTTTGCTTCTAGCAGTGGGGGTAGTATTTACCTAATTGTAATTCAGCTTCTACATGCTCCTTCTTTGCAGTCACTGTGTCAAGATGTGTAGCAACATCATTTATAATATCCTACTTAAAATCTATGAATAGATTAGATATCTCAAGCTTTGAAATACCCTGACTGATTCCTTTAGTGACTATGGAATGAGGTCCTTGGTCATTCTTGATAGTTGACCTTGAATAGTTTTGATAAAATTTCTTGAGGTCATCTTAGGAATATTGATATATATCACCACCAGTAATCAGGTCTAATGCTTCTAGACAATTATCATTCACACGTCTCAAAAAGACTAGCTTTTGTGAATCCTCAGATAACACATTATGAGGGTTCTTCTGTAGTGTATACAAGAAACATGAAACATAGTCTTCTAATTTTTCTTCCTCCTTTTGTGATATCCTCAAGATATCTTCTCCTCTTGAACCAAATGCTTTCCAATACTATTTATATTTATCCAAAAATAGAGTTTTCATTTCATCCCAAGTCCCTACTACATTGGCTCCTAAGCCCATGAACCATCGTAAAGCTGACTCTTTCGATGTTGCTAGAAATAATTTGAGCTTATGGGAATCAGTTTTGTAGTCAAAATTACAATAAAGTATGTCAAATTCAAACAAGAAAGTATCAGGGTCATAAATATTAGGGTCTTTGGTTATGAAGCCATAGAACTTTGAAAGAGTAGCAGTGGGTATATTCTTGAGATTATTATTATTTATGAGGCTTTGAAGAGGAAATGGAAAAGTAGATTGTGCCATTAATAGAGGTATTATATTATAATGTTGCTACTAAAAAGGAACATTAGGTACTAGATTATTAACAATTGGTGGATTTGGATCAGTACTATCAAGGAAATTGGCCAAAATCTCAGCAAAAGTTTTAAGACCACTCATATCTATAGGTTTTGCTCTTGAGGATGATTCTATAGGAAAAATAGGACTTGCATCTTCAAAAGGCAACTCAACTTCTTCTTCAATTTCTTCATTCAAATTATTAGACTCCTATGGAAGAAATCTAACATATTCATCTTGTCGTCTTCCTCTTCAATGCATGTAATTGAATTCTTCACATTGGTGAAGAAAGCTTTAAGACTGTCAATTTCTAAAAAAATTAACTAGTAACTATGACTCAAGAATGCTCCTAGCTTGACATCATCCCTAGAAAGAGTGCCAAAAATGGTCCACCTCACAATAGGTGTATAATAATCATGAAAAAGGACATACTTAGGAATAGTGTATTCAATATAAGGGCTATCTTTCCAAATCATGAGGTGCATTTAATTTTGTCAACCCAAGGATGTATACTTGAAATGGTCAACACAGTATGTGCACTAGGTTTCTTAATGATTCATTATGCTTATGTTGTAGGAAAGTAAAATACAAGGAAACAACCTACACTAGTGCTGTAGGAAACTAACATTCTTAACTCTATACTGAAATGAATGCTAGAAATGCAATTAAATACTGATATATATTCCAACTTAGTTCGTCTACTATAACTATTCTTATAGATGTTGCAGGAACACTCACAAAGTATGATGCTACAGGAAGGAACTTACAACTTCTACCTGTAATACCAAAGATGCTTGAAAATAAATCTACACTATTCTAATCTAATCCACCTCCCAAGTAGGCCCTCTTGGTTGGCTTCTACTAATCTACTAATACAGAATGTAAACCAAGAGCTATTTCATTATGTTTCAAACATTCCTTATATGAGAATGATACATAAAACTATAAAAATAACTTGTTGCAAGAGTCAACAATTTCTTGTCATAAACTTTTTTCTAACCTCTAACACTATTGGTGTGATCCCTATAAATAGAAGATTGACACTTATTATAAAATAGAAAACAAAAAAAAACTAACTGCAAATCTGCCAGAGAAAGAGAAGGAAAGATAAAAGCTCATGAAATGAGTAATAAAGTCTAGACAACTGCTTTGACACAATAATGAATGCAAAGAAAATATAACAATTCTTCATAGCTCCTCCATATTAGCAGTCGTGTCCCTTGGTACCATTATGACTCTTTACATCATGGTTAAACCTTATCATCTTTTCTCCTTGAATGTTGTTGGCTATCTTCAACATTTTCCTTTGACTAACCATCTTCAGCTTCCTTTTCTAATAGGTTAGTTATTATGCAAAGATATTTGCAAATAAGCATTATCAAATTAAATTCAAATATTAGAACACACATTTTGATGGTTATATGAAATATTGCATTATATTATTAATATTGGAAAAATATGACATACTATCTACCCATAGGTTAATTATTAGTTCAAGTAAGCATAAGTTCACAAATGTCTTGGTGGACATAAAAAAAAGTGTTTAAAATTATCATAAAGTAGAGGCAATAATTAGCCTCATCATTTGGTCTGATGGATGGGTTGCACAGTACAAATCATCTAAACCATTTTATGCATTATGTAGATATCATCATAATAAGAATATAAAACACATGGAATTTCTTCGAGAGTGGGCATGGAAAAGTTGGACATGATGGTGTTGGAGCTTGCATCAAGTGTGCTCTGTGAAAGTATCAAATGAATTATTAGGGAGTTCATATAAATGATGCACATGATGTTGTTGAATGGTGTAAGACACATTTTGCACTAGACGAGGTCAGGACATCATCAACAATAAGTCAATAGGTACTATATAGAGTCTTTTGGGAGATAATAGCTATGGATGTGTACATTTATTTAAATTTTATGCAATTAAGTTTTAAAATTTCATTTTTAAGTTTTATCTTGAAGCTCAAATTTAATTTTTTCATATTTCCAATGTAGTTAACTTTCAAGTGTTAAGAGAAAAAACATGCATGGTTGCAAGAGGATAGAAAAGACATGTTCCTTACATTCAGTCATGGGTACAGATAATCGTAATTGGACATTGAAGACAAGAGAATACTCATGTTCTTGTGATAGTTGCATTGATGAAGACTATCAAGAATGCATCAATCAAACACGTGGATATATAGGTGCATGGATTTCAGTACCACTTGATGTTACCGATACATTTGATAAAGATGATGAAAATTTTGATGATATTCCATTGATTTCTAATTATTATAATCATATCTCTGGATTGGTAAAAGTGGGTAAGTATCATAAAAATTAATCTCAACTTGTCAATTAATCTCAACTTGTTATTTAATTATCAATGAACTATCTTATATATATTGTACATATGTATGTATACTTGTTTTGCAGGAGATGTCTTTGCAGTTATTACTAAGCCTAGAAATCATGAAGGTGTCAGTTATTATTTTTTGTGATGTACTACAAAGAGGATAAAGTTATATGATCCTAAAGAAAGTGATGAAATGTTGTTTCCCATAGGTATTATACATACATGTGCATGTACATATATGAATTTATATATATCTAGGTAAATTTATATCTATCAAATTCAAAAATATTTAAATATGTGATGCAGGTTCTGTTGTGATATAGGGAACATATTTGAAGCAAGACAAAATAGTCCAATATGGAATACACTTTGTTGATTATTAACCTAACAACAAGGTTTTACAATATAGCCACCTGGTTGTTGCTACCAGGCTTTGTCTACATCGAGTCAAAAATAAGTGCGTACATTACAAGTGGAGACTAAATAATGAAGATAATAAGAAGATATTACATGTTATAAGTGTACATTATGGTTGAACTAACCTTTGAGATGGCAGATAATTTAATTTAAACCAAATTTTAAGACCTTTAAATGTAGACAATTAGAAGGGATGAATGTTATATTGATTTAATAATATTATCAAGTAACTAGATATCACTTCTTCTTAAGATTTATTTAATAATAATTTGAATTAATTTAAAGTTGTTTGCCTTGATATATCAAATTTCAAGACCTTTAAATGTAGAAAATTAGAAGGGATGAATGTTATATTAATTTAATAATATTATCTTAACTAGATATTAGTTCTTCTTAAGATTTATTTATAATAATTTAAATTAATTTAAAGTTGTTTGCCTTGATATATCAAATTTCAAGACCTTTAAGTGCATACATTTTAATAATATTAATTACCATGGATGAAGGTTGTTAAGAATATTATATTTTGTAAAAGTTTTTTTAAAATAGTGTATTGGCTTAACTACTAGCACATTTTTATCCACATAAAAAAAAATATGTATCTTTAGTCCTACTAATTGATTTAATGATTAGAAGGGATGAATGTTATTAATTTAATAATATTAACTTAAATAGATATTAGTTCTTCATAAGGTTTAGTTTATAATAATTTGAATTAATTTAAAGTTATTTACCTTGATATATCAAAATTTAGAACCTTTAAATGTATACTATTTAATAATATTAATTATCATGGATGAAGGTTGTTTAGAATATTATATTTTGTAAAAGTTTTTTAAAATAATGTATTGGCTTACCTAGTTAGCATATATTTATCCACATAAAACATATATTTATCTTTAGTCCTACAAATTGATTTAAAAAATATGTATATTTAGTCCTACTAATTGATTTAACAAATTTTTATCTTTAGTCCTACTAATTGATTTAACAAATATGTATCTTTAGTCCTACTAATTGATTTAACAAATATGTATCTTTAATCCTACAAATTGATTATTTTATAATGATTACAAATAAATATGATGTTTTAAATTTGTAATCTAAATCATTTGGGTTAATTTAGTAGTTTTAAGCACCTATATTAATTCAATTTAATCACCCTATATTGTTATTATTTTTCAAAATTATAAATTAGGTTCTTAGATCAATTTGGAACTTCTTCATATATAACTATTGAAGTAGGTAAAGAGAAGTTGATTTTATTATTTTATAATGATAACAAACAAATTTAAAGTTTAAAATTTATAATCTAATTCATGAAGAATGTTCTACTAAAATACAAAAATATACACATACATACATCTCAAGAATAAACATCTACATCTAATATCTCTACTGAAGTACATGTATGCAAATTGTAAGTCTCGAATAAACATGTTTGCAGTAAAATATAAATAGTCAAATACATGTCGTCAACCTACTAAAGTACTAAATAGTCAAATAAATAATGAAATGTACATGTCATTGAGCTACTGAAATATACATGTATGTAAGTCTCCGGAATATACAAAGTCTCCAATATATAAATTTGTCAAAATATGTATAAACCTACTACTACTAGAGGCACCCCTCAAGATGCATAGGAATAGAGAATGACCCTCTAATCAATTCTCTTGTACATCTTATTTCCAAGGCACAACAACTAAGCTCTGCAAATATATATACATGTGTACATGAATACAAGTACATATAGTTTGAAACATAAATAACTTTACAAACTATTTAAAACTTGTACCTGAGAGCTATTAAGTATCTCAATAGAATCCTCTCTCTGACATACATGCCATTACCAACAGTAGATGTAATCATGTGCTCAGTATCCTATGCCTGCATGATTTATTATAACTTTTAAATATCTATTTAAACTATTTTTAAATTTCATATATATAAATTTAAAAATATTATATATATGTACCTAGGTCTCAAGAGGTGAGGATGATCATTAGACTCCATCGTATCTTTTATCGATATACCTCTAGTGTCAACATCTCATCCTAATACACTAGCATCATCTCTTGAAAATCCAACACCTACTGAACCACCCTTGGCACCACAATCTCCAACTGCTAGCAATGATGAGAGAAGTGGCATGTGTAATTGGATGGGTAATGGTGTAGAATCAGTGGCAGGATGAAATAACATGTCCATGTATGATGAAAATCCCATGCTCATACTAGTATCAATCTTAGATAGCCCTTGTAACTGCTCACCAAAATCATCAAGGTCCTTAGCTATGATCCTGACATCTTTAACTCATATACCTAAGTCATCTATACTAGAGTGTCATGAGCCTAGTGCAAAATGTTGTGAACTAAGTTGTGTGGCTACTATCCCTGTAAAACTATGGGGCTCTAATTTTGTTCAATGGCATCCATCACCAAGTGAACCGGTATCCCATATGTATCAAAAATATAACTAATACCCTACAACAGATCCTCCAAAAAATATAACGCTAAATCCATATGTGTGTGCTATCTAGAAAAGGCATGAATAGTGTCTGGTACTAGTAATCTAGTAGCTCTATATGCCTCATTAGGAGAGGTGCCTAAAGTGCTACTCGATGCCTGCAAAGATGGTTGACTTGGATAACTCCATTGAGTGTGAATATAGTGACCAAGAGAGTTAGATGTGATACTAGCAGCTGCAGATGTAATGTGTCCAATACTGTCAATTGCTCCCCTCTGGGAAGCAATGATAACTCTGTCTACAATAAGTGCTAGTAATGGAGTCACTAGAGGAAGTCTTTGTCCAATCAATTTTTTGACATCTAGAGGTGGAAAACATTGTACACTATGATACTGGTCATGATTTGTGATCTAACCATGCCCCTATCCACAATAATGTGGAATATCTGAGTAGTTGACATTGAGCCCCATATGGAACTCAGTGTACAATTGTTGTGCAACATAAAGAGGTATCTAATCATTATTAAGATAATGACCATGTACTACTAAGAAATGAGGATAGATCATACTGGAAACAATAGGATCTCTATAATATGTCACTTGATAGCCTCTCACCATTCCCTCTATACCCTCATATAATAGAAATAAATCTTGTTTGATGATGTCTTTAGAGACCACTTTCTTGACATCATCAAAAGATGCATCTCCTAAAATCTCAACTCTAAGCTCCCTTTTGGTGTTTTTACACTATTAAACAAAAAAACAATTAATTACAAGATAATAAAGATCACAAAAACCTAAGAATTAACTAATTCCCATGAATAGTTATTTGTGCTTCAGATCTAGACCTAACTTCAATAAAATCAGAAAGATTTTCTACTCTTTTGGCTTTGCAAAACCAAGGCAGGTGCACCTGAGGGATGAAAGATTTACAACATGATACCACATACATATTTCACTCATTCCATGACATTTTATAACAATACACATCCTTTATAGTAGATTGGTCACAATTCTTCTTAGATCTACTTATAATTCTAGGTAATAGCAGTTAACTAAAACTCAAAGGTTATATGTAAACAAGTGTTGACTAGCTTTGACATTCTTCAAACATTTAAAGTAAAACTGATTTTAATTTTAAGCTTGATACTTATTCATGGTTTGTCCAAATTGAACTAATTGATCAATGCCTCATCCATTAGGATTTAAAGTCTATTCAATTTTTGACCTAATTGACTACATTACAATCAATATTGTTAGCAATTCTCACTTAAACTCATTCTTACATATATCATCTCTAGCACCATGGAGATCTTATAATATTCATGGAAGAATTTACCTAATTCATTGAATTAAAAGAAATAGTGAAAATGATACACATCTTAGCCTAATTGCATTCAATTGAACAAGCTTTGCTCGTGCAATTTCAAGATTAACCAGGTAATAAAAAGGAGACAAGATTCAAGAAGAAAAGATATGGGAGAAGCTCATCTTTATATTAATTTCCTTTGAAAATTGTAAAAATATAATAGAATGCAAAGTGACTCAAGATAAGGCATCAAGATCTTGTAACATCAATGTATTCTCAGATATTTGCAAAGAAAATACAATATAAAGTTTTCAACAAGACTAGACCGAACAAAACTTAGTAAAACTAAAATTATACAATGACTCAACCCTTTCCTCGAGCCTTGGAATCTCACTTATATAGTGTGAGCTAAAACAAGCTTCAAGCATAGAGAAACTAATAGTTTTCATTAAGACGAGAAGAATATTTACATTGTTACTATCATAAAGGATAAAAATTTGTGTAACAGAATGTCTTTCATCATGAATATTCTTTGGTGGCACTATTTTATGTTGCATCCTTTATTTCCAATAGAATTTCATGATTGGCTTTGTTGTTGTTGTTCACCCTCAGATTCTATGATTATTGATTCTACATGCGGGAGGCCTTGTTCTAGTACTTGCAGGCTGAGTTGGATATGAGATATTCCATCCATGCCCTCTTGAACTGACATATTGATAATCACCATCAGTTGCTCTATTGCCAAGTCATCATTTTGGGGTTCTATTCTAGTAACTACAATTGGTTTCTTTTCCTTGTCCTCTTCTACTTAAATATTGATATGTCAATTATCTATACTTCATCTTTTCCATCTCTTCATCATTAGTTTCAACATATTCTAAACTAAAGCTACTATCCACTTGTCAAAAGTGTGTCATCTAGCCAATCAAAGTGTAAAATATCATGCAGCCATTTCATCACATACTCTCCAATTTTTTCAATCTCAACAAAATCTTGTCTTAAAGAATAAAAGAATAATTGAACTTTTACGACTTCACTTGTAGCTACCCACCATGCATTTCCTTTTTCATTTATTACCTTATTCATTCGAAGGCACAATAAATTGTTTAGTTCTTGGGCTCATTTATCTTTATTCTTATCATTTTTGTCTATAGCATGTAGAAATAATTCAAAATTGAAACTCTTATACTTGTCAAGATAGCTTATGATTCTTCTTTTCAATGCAACTCTCTTATCATCAAAATCTGATATATCATTACTAATATCATAAGTTTTCTCTATATCCTCATAAGATGAACTAATAATAGAAAATAATAGAATAGTAACATCCTTATTTCTTCTAATCCATTTATTTTCAATTGGCATCTTTCTCCAAACACTCCAATGTATGTTCTCCAAGAAAATTTATAAATGTCTTTGGATGCATCACAGGGTCCAATTCTTTCCCTCTCTAATATGCAAAAGTTAAATCAAGGCTAGGCATAGGGGGTTCTTAAGGATTTCCTTCCTCTAATTCTACTATAGTAATGAAAAATTCCCCTTGAGATCCTAGTTGTTCCACCTACTCCCTAGTGAATTATTCATCTTCTATGTGCAATGGGGATTGGGTTGGTGAATACTCCTCTATTTGCGATATTTGTTCTTTCTCTATCCTCTACCTCTTAGGCACAAGCTCATCTGCTCTCTCCTCCAGCACAACACTAGTTGACCCCATTATTTGTTTTCCTTTGTCTAATGTAGCCCTTTTATTCTAAATTGTATTATAGCTAGGCCTTTTTTGAACAACTACTTTCCCTAATCCTACTACAGGGGTAAATGATAATCTCCTCATGACCTCTTTTTCTTTTTCTAGAAAAGAATTAATAAAGAATAGCTTCTTTTCATTCATGACCTTAATCATTTTAGGAAAAGTGGTAATTAGTTTATTTAACTTGTCTGCCTCTATTTTTGCATCCTTTAGAGGCTTATAATTATTATCAAAATAATTAATAAATTCCAAGACTCTAGAGTAAACTCTCCACTCCTCCTTTTTTATCTCTTGGTCTTGCAAAGAGAATTCATTCTTGATTATATCTTCAAGGAAATAGAATTGATGCTCCCTTGAGAAACCTTTAGCCCTTCACTTGAAAACATCAAAAAATCCCTCAATGTCAAAAAAATGGGCATGCATCTTATACTGGTCCAAAATTTATACAAGAATACCCAACCACTCTTAGTGATAAGGAAATGGTGAGCCATAGTACAAGTTGGGGAAAATGAGCCTCTAAATCTTCCAACCAAATATGCTTCCTCCAATAGCCCTATTTGCCACAACATCCCAGCTATCCTTACCTTTAAAGGCACTTGATAGGGTAATACATGGGGAGTCTCTTAGAAACCATAAACCCTAAAAATTGTACAAATGGGGTATGGTATAATATTTGCCTAGTTATGTGAAACTTTCAACCTGGAAGGATTGTCCATGGGCCTAATGAAATCTAGCAATGCCTTGGGAATGTGGGGATTGTCCCTTAATACAAGGTTTCTTAACCTAGATGTAAGTACCTATCAAATATTATAAAGCTAGCTTCCTCTACACCCCATGTCATGTCTATACTCAACAACTAGATTGGTAGAGTCTCTCCTTCATATGCTCAGTTCAGAATCATCTCTTTTTTAAAAAATGTAACCCCTTCAATTAAGAACATGTGCATCAGCAATGAATAATGGTTGAATGTCTTTTTTATCTTTCCTTTTGCAATTCCAACTAATCCTATATAGATCTCTTCTACTATATAAGACAAAAAATCAAAAATGATACCCACACCAAAAGAGGAAATCTAAGTCATCATATACATGAATTTAATTGGCATATAATTTTTCTCATCTTCACCAAAAACCATACAAAGAGTCATGTATATTTCTATGGCCCTAGAAGTGAAGAATTCCTTCTTAAAAGGCTCTTTAGTAGATGTTGTGACTAGTGTCAAATTTTGAATTGAGCCCAAGTATGCCCTCAGTGCACCTTGCTTGAACTTATCCTTCTTAGACAAGTATTTTTTTCTAGCCCCGGTAGATCAATGGTCTCATGATAATCTGAGGGTGGTTCCAAACAGAAAACTTCTTGAATTTCTTCTTTATCCTTATTAGGCATTCCCCATCTATTCTTTTTATTATCCTAACTACTAGGTCATAATTTTGAGCAATGGTTGTGAGTAGGTTAGAATCCATGAAAATACCAAAGACCACTAGTTTTCCCAAATCAAAATTCCAGATATTTCCATGGGGAGAAAATAGTTTTCTTTCTAAAAACCACTTCTTAAAAATATGGAGCCCTATTTTAGAAGTAATGACATCCCTAACCCAATTCCCATTTTCATATAAGTCACCTGCAATATTAAACCTAGGGTTCACAGGAACTAGCTTCTTCATTTGGGCAGATTTAGTTGTAGACTCGATTAATTGTTCCAGAAAGTCATCATATATAATTCTAATTGCATAATCTACCTTCCTCAAGAAAACCTTCTTTGGAGGCATGTTTAAAAATAATGCAAAAACCAAAAATCCTTACTATTTAATGGATTAAGATACTTACTTGGCTTCTTGTTACTCTTTTATTGAAATTTTGTGACCATAGTGGATATTGAAAATTCTTCTACACTTTAATTGAGCTTGGAATAGCTTTGCATAGGCTCTTTGCTCTCTAGAAGTTTCAAAATTATTCATGTGGAGAATAACTAATGAAATCTTGCAATATATTCTTGGTTCTACTTCACACGGGCAGCCTTCATTTCATAAATGGACTATAAGGAAGAAATAGGGTGACACCACCTTCTAAATTTAAAAACAAGCCATCGATTCTAAAAAATCCGATGATCTAGGAACAAAATTGTTAGTGACTCAATTTCAATAGGCCAAGTTGGCAATCAACCCAATCAAATTTCTCCACATAGGCCTTTCCTTCTACTATTGGTGAGTTATACTAGACCCACTAGTGCTCCTAGACATGTGTTGTTCTCTCGCTATGTTGCTATGCAAACATCGAGCAAGTCCTCATAGTAATGTAGTGACCATCATTGATGCAACCTCGATTAGAGGATGATTAGATCATGATTATTTTATTGAAACTATCATGGGCCCTTCTATCCTTTCCTTTGGTTGCCATGTCACCTTCACTAAAGATCGAGAAAATTTCTATAGCAACATGGTGTCCATCGTCGATCTAGGAGAGATCTGATGACACTGATCAACCAATATCCTTTTCTAAGTGTGAATCCATAGTGGTACATGACATAATACCAACCTGATATGTTGGCAAGGCCTTTTATGAAAAATAGTTTTTTTTGGCACCACTTTTTAGAACTAGTTCCCACCACCTTCTCTTTTCATTGGAGGTCACCATGTCATGACCAATGAAATTCTTATAAGTTCTGGAGGTGAGATAGCGACCACCATATATTTCAAATAAATTCAGTGTCGTGAAGATAGCATGTTCTTGTTATGACATATATTTATTTTACCTACCACTTCTAACATTCCATCATACTCATAAGGCATATTTATGACCAAAAAAAGTTATGACACCTTGTTTCTTGGTTTGGCCTCGTCATGTTTCTCTTTTGTGGGAGGTCACCATGTTGCGATCGGTAAAAACTTTGGGATTTCTAGTGGTGACATAGAGACCACCATTGATACTAAAAAATTAGATGGCATGGGAAATGCACTTTAAAACTACACTCATATTAATTGGGTCCCATGTATAGTAATGCTTAATCACCATGTCGCATGCAATAAAATGAATGCAAGTTTCTATAAAGACAAGGTGACCACCATAGATCTTAAAAAGATCTGATGGTGAAGAGAATTTTGGGAGATTATGGAAAAAAAATAAGAGTCTATTTAAAAGGTTCTCGAAAAAGGTATAAATTATTTCAAAATTATTTTCTTGCTCAATTTATAAGGTGAAATTGTATGACCTAAAGGGTTTGCTTAGGACAAAAATTTTGTTTTAACTAGGTTTTTTCTTAGGGTTAACTAGTTTCAAAGAGACCAAACCCTAATTTGTAGATAAAACCAAGAAGACTCATAGAAAGACATACTCAATAAAACATGAAGCAAAAACATGACCAACAGTGGCTTTGTCTAGGGATGATGAATATGAAAAATTTATATGAGGGTTGAGAATCCTTGGGAGAAGCAGACCACTAACTTGATCAAACTCTTTTCTTTTTAACAACTCTAAGAGAGCAACAACACAAGAAAAAAAATATACAAGGGCTATACAAAAAGACACAAAGAATTCATAGAATGTATAGAAAAAACTTAAACTATTGTTCATGCAAGAAACAAGTATTTTAGCAAAAATACCTCATCAAGAACTATCCATGAACTAGCAGTTCAATAGTATTGCCCGATAGGTCCTTCAGAATATAAGAGTCTTCCCCCCAAGTTGCTTCAATTAGATAGGGACCTAACCATATAGGATCAAATTTTCCATGCTTTCCCTTATCCTCAATTATAGCATTCCATGTAAGCACTAAATCTTCAATTTCAAATTTCTTTCTCACTATTCTTCTTTCATAAAGTGTTTTAACTTGTAATTATAACTTTTTATTTCTAAGAGAGACCTCCTTTGTGATTTCAATTAACCCTACTAATTCATCCAACCTATCCTACATATCATCAATAATTTCCTCATCATACATTTGAATTTAATTATATAGACCTACTAGGTTATTTTGAGGCATCCTTGCCTAGATCCCATATACAATGTCAAAAGGTGTTACACCTATGTTTTCATCACTGTCACTTTGTTGGCCCATATTAAAAATTGCAATTTGGAATCTCAAGCCTTATTGTTATCTTCCAGAGTCCTTTTAATGATTTTTAACAAGCTTTTATTTGTGGATTTAGCTTGTCCATTTCATTATGGATGATACAGGGAAGATGTTGACCTTGTTATTCCATATTTATCACAATTTTATAAACTCCTTTGACCTAAAACACATTACATTATCTATCACAACTTTCTATGGGCATCCAAATCTTAAAATGATGTTGTTTATAAGAAAATTATTCACAACTTTACTGGTGGCATTCCTTGTAGGAATAGCCTTTACCCATTTTGTGAAAAAAATTGTAGCCACTAGGATCCATGAATAACCAATACTAGATTTTGGATATATTTCACCTATAAAATCCATCCCCCATTGCTAGAATAGTTCTTGGACCTCAACTAGTTTTAATAGAGTACTCCCATAAAATTTCAACTTTGCCTACAAATCTTTGATAGGAATCACATTTTCTAACTGTTATCTGAGCATCTTTGAAAAGGGAAGGACATCAAAATCTAGCTCTCATCACTTTGTGAGCAATGGCTTTAGCCATATAATATCCCCCACAAACTCCAACATGTATTTCATTCAATATCTCTTTTGATTTCTCTTGATCTACACATTTCAATAGCACTCCCTCAAACTTTCTCCACCATAAAGTATCCCTAACAATGATGTACCTAATGGCCTATAGTTTTGTACTCCTCTTCTCATTTTCTATCAAATGGGAAGGATCTTCCATGTGTTGTAAATAATATATAACATTAGTATACCATTCATAGTAGTCCATATCACATAAATCTGATCTCAGGTCATTTTTTACTACATTTATCTTATTAGCATCCAAGTTGGACTAAGGCATGAGCTTTGCTAGCCCCTGATCTCTAACCAATTTTTTAATCTAGATATCAATGTTAAATTCCTAGATCCTTTTGATCCATCTACATCTTCTACCTAACACATCCTACTGAGAAAAAATATCCTTAATAGTTGCACTAGGTACAAATGCAATGACAATAAAACCTACCAAATAACATGTAAAGGATTTTAGAACTTTTACCAAGGCATAATCCTATTTGATTTATTTCATACTTCAATTTAGCAGGTTGCAAGGGTTTTCTAAAAAATGCAATTGTTGTTCATACCCTTCTTCATTTTTCTATAATAAGACTTCTGCTACAATATGGAAAGATGCAAAAGAAATATGTGCATAGGCTTTTCATAGTCAGGGGTTCTAAGGATTGGATCATTTTTTATAGCTTTTTTTCATTTCTTGAAATGGTTGTGGAGGTTCACCATCCCAACTGATAGCAGCTTCCTTTGTTAGCATTTTAGATATGGGTCTACTAATTTGAGAAAATTTTGTAACAAATCTCCTCAAAAAGTTTACTTGCACAAAGAATGATTGTATTCCTTTTACATTCTTTGGATTAGGAACCTTATCAATAGCAACTACTCTTTCAAGATCTATTTTCACTCCATCCTTTGACACTATATGTCCCAACAATCTTCCTTCTATCACCCCAAATGTATATTTCTTTTGGTTTAAGGACACTCCATATTCTAAGGCCTTGATAAAGATCTTCTCTAGATGTCTACAATGGTTCTTAGCCTTCTTGGAGTATGTTGTGAGGTCATTTTGGTATACTACCATAAACTTGTTAATATAATCATGGAAGGCTACATCCATAGCTCTTTGAAAAGTTGCCCCAGCATTAATCAACCCAAATGGCATCCTCACATATTTATAGGTACCCCATGAAGTTGTAAAAGCTATCTTAAATTGTTCATCTTCTTTCACAAGAACCTAATTGTATCCTAAAAACATGCCCATCATAGACATTAATTCAGAACCAACCACTTGTTGTAGCATAGCTTTGATATTTAGTAATCCATAGTTATCTTTCAAGGAAGCAATATTCAAATTCCTGAAGTCTACAGAAAACCTTATGTCTCCATTCTTCTTTTTGATAGGCACCAGGTTTGAAACCCAAATGGAATGTCTAATTGGTTTAATTATCCCTCCATCCCTAAGCTTCATTAACTTTTCTTTCATTTTAGGGGATAAGGTAGGATTCACTAGTCTCTGCTTCTACCTAAAAGGTTTAACATTATCTTTAAGTGGTATGACATGCTAGAATAGGTCCTCTCTATAGGCCTTAAGGTTATCATATGACCATGCAAAGACATATTTGTACAATCTTAGCATGTCAACCAAAGGCTTTCTAATGCCAGTTAATAAATTTTGACGAATATAAACTTTCTTGGTGGTTTCAATAGTACCAAAATTTATCTCTTCTAGCCCTTGGGGCTTATGATCTCTAACTCTAGGCTTCACCCTAACTCAATTTTCAAACATGTTCTCTAAAATCACTAAGTCTTTGGGTATTTTGTTAGTTTTCAATTGTATAATCTCCTGACCAAAAATTGTTTCCTTACCATCTGTGGTTTCAATTGAAGCACTAAAATCTAGTTCTTGGTCATGGTATCTATCTTCACTTAATAGGAAATTTAAAATATTTTTATCATCCTCAAAGACTTTCCAATGCTCTATATTTTCAGGTATTGAAGGCCAATTCTGAACCTCAATCTGTGAAATTCCTACAAATGACACATCATTGGGCTTGATAGCTACATTTGCCAATAGATCAGCCATCTTATTGTGACTCCTTTCCATCCAAGAAATACCAAATGCATCAAATAACTCAATCTAATCACACACAACATTTCTATATTGTTTTAAGATTTTTTTTTTAGAAGCATAAGTTTCCCTAACTTGAGAAACCACTAATTTAGAATCACCTATCACATGAAACCTTTTGATTTTATGATGGGTTACAACTCTCAATCCTAATAGAAGAGCCTCATATTCTACTGTATTATTGGTACATAAAAAATGAAATGTGAATGAATATTTGAATGTATTCTTTTCAGGGGAAACAAAGACTACTCCTGCTCCTAAAATTGCTTTAGAACTGGCCCCATCAAACTACATCATCCACAAAATTGGTAAATTCAAATAGTATTCAACTTCATGTGCAATCACAGCAGGGAGTTTTTTAACTTCTTGAATAATCAACTCGGCCCTGAATGCATTTACACCAGTATCTAGGAAGCAAGTGGAATCCTTATCAATTTCATCTCCCAAAATTTAACTGGCCCTTGGTTCCCTATCTACCTGACAGCTTTATCGCCTATATGAAAGGTTGCATAGGAAAATTCACATTGTAGGCTACCTCCCATGGAAGCCCTCCATTTTCTAGAGAGCAACATTCCATAGTGTGGAGGAATATTAATTACAAGGACTGACATTATCAATTCTACATTAGGGTATGCAACCAGCTTGAGTGGTAATGCATTTATAGTAACTATGACAAGAACTTCCCTAGCACTCATACCTCTACATTTTCCTTGTTTGGTGTTTGGTTTCAGACCTAAGGCTTCTATGACTTTGAAAGTCTTAATGGTGTTAGAGGCTCTTGAGTCTATCATGCAATTTTTAGGATTAAATAAGAATGGGTCAATATATTGTAAATAAGCCATAGATGAGTCATCTAAGAAAATTTGGGGAATTTGAAAGACAATACCATTATCTTCAACTACCACTGGGGTTTGTTGTGTGACATTTTGTCCAACAATATCTCTACTATTACCTATTTCATTTAATGATGACAAGGATTTACTCTTGTGCTCACCAATTCTAAAAAATTTGGATAAAGGTAATTTAATAGTTATTTGTGACAACATAGATATCGTATCAATAATTTAAATATAGTGGGCTTTACAAGCATACTTGGAGTGGAAGTCTTTTGAATAGCAGGCACTATCATTTTCTTAACAATGTCAAGTCTTGATTTCTTATCTTGCACACTTGCCTTTACTATCTCATTTGTTTGAAATTGGACCTTCTTCTTAGGCTCCCATTTCTTAGCCTTATTATCTCTAACCTGTGTTTTCTCCATATTAGTTTTCTGTACTATCATCCTTCATCTTATATGTAATGTCATTTATGAATATACCAGAAGGCTTACCAAATTAATTACCAATTGTCCTATTTCTCAAATTATAATTACTATGAACTTCAGAAATCATTTCTATAGTAATTTTTTCAATCTCCTCTTTAGAAGTCATTCTCAAATTTATATGATCAACAGCTAAGGATGTAACACATACCTTGTCTTCACCATAATTTTCATCATCTACAAAGATTTGTTGATGGTGTAGTTGGTAAACTGCTCTCTGACTAGTAATGTCATTTTCATTTTCCTCTAAGTTAGAATCTACATAGTCATCACAGATGATGACCATATTACAACTTACATCATCATGTCCCTTTTCTTCTTCTTTCTCTTCATTTTGTACACTCTGGTCTATGGAAAATGATTGAGAAATTGTATAGTAATCTGAGTGAGTTGATTGACATATGATGCACCATAGCACATCATCATTCATATTGACATAATTTCTTTGTAGAGGATTAGGGGCACTCTTATCTTTCACATTTTGGGTTTGATTTGGAATTGGTTTACCATCTTTACATTGAGTAGTATAAGGGTAATTCTACATCCTTGGTTGTTTGTTGAAATGGTTGTTATTCACTGGGGCCTTTCACTAATATTAGGTTTATGTGTGTTGAAAGTTGATGGGTTCATCTTCTTCAATAGGTCAAGTACCTAGCCTATTGTGGCTTCTAGTGGCTTCTTATTCATAGGAGATTTATCATTTTCCTTTTTATTGTTTTTGGGATTAAACAATTTGGGATCATCTCTCCTTCCTAGCTTACCAAATGTTTTTCTATTGTTTTCAATATTCACTGAAACCTTCTATGAATCCCTCAAAGTTTTAGGATCTTTATCCCTCAATTGATAAGCCATCTTACTATCAAAAGCATTGAAATATGTTTTAAGGAAAACATCCTCATTTTGTTTCATAACCTAGAACAATTTGTACATCCCCTTTGGAAACCTCACATTGAAATCAAATGTATATTCATTAGGAATCTTCTTGATATTGTTGAAATCATTCAACATAAAACTAGAATTAGTGTTATCTCTGTATTGCTCCTTGAACAATTTTTCTAAATCACTCCATGAACTAATGCTATCATCAGGCAGTCTTCTAAACCAATCCCTTACATCCTCAATTAGTGAGTGAACAAACAATTTCATTATCACACCCTCATGTTCAACTTCAAAATCATTTAATATTTTTTATTTCCAGAAAACTTGACAACTTTGTCTCTTAGGTCAAATGATATTGGGTGTGGAGAACCAGGGATTCCTAAGAATGACATTTGTCTATACTTTTCCAGCCATATGGGTTTCTTCTTAAAACCAACAAAATTTGATGTATTTTCTGTATTGTTCTAATTATGGGCAAAATTTTGAGATTGTTGTATTCAAACATTGGGAATTTGAGTACTAGTCATAGATTATGAAGTAGGGGTAGATTGAGAAATTTTTTGATTGGAGGCTATTTATCCATAAGTAGGTGCAAAAATTGTGGCTTGAGTAGACAAATTTGGCCATGAGACTAAAGCATAATTGGATTTGATGAACTAAATCTTTCTTCTAGTTTTTGTTTTCTGAGCTTCATTTTCAACCTTTTCAAGCTCTTTGACAAGATCCTCCTTCTCCTTTCTAGCCTTTTCCAAATCCATATATAATTTGGACATGGTAGGATTCATAGATTTACTTGGTATAACTTGAGGTTTATTTATTTGGATTCCTATAGCCTTACCTTTTCCTTTATCTATTTTCCTGACAATAGGTTCTACAGGGTCTACTTGGGTAGGCTTGTATGGTTGGACTTGGGATATGACAGGTTCCTACCTTTGGCTTATGAGATTTTCTTTTTCTAGAACCTTGGATCTTAGATTATCAATATCCCTAAAAATATCAACATGAAGGACTGAAGTCCTTTCTTCTAACTTCTTGTTTTGCTCCTTTAAAGCAGCAATCCTTCTAAGCAAGTTATCTCTTTCCAAAATGGCATTCAAGGTGGCTTGTTCTCTTTCTTTCTCTAAATGATCATGTTTAGCTTCTTCTTCTGCAACCCACTTCTTTAAAACTCCTATTTCTGAGTATACCTCTTTTGTATCTACAGAGGTAGCCTCTGAATCAGTAGGATCATCTAGATCTTAAGGTTTTTCTCCATAAATGGAATTTTTCTAGGATTAAAAGGATCCTCCATTGCACTCTTATATCCCAACCTATGATTCATTTCATCTATTACATCTAGTCTATGTAATGCATCTCCTATTGGAGATATATTCTTATCTTGATAAGCCCTTTCATCTTGCAATGGGGAACTAAATATTCCTCCTAAGAGCCTTGTGGTTTTTGATTCAGAACTTAATGAGGAAAGTTCTCTTCCTACCACTAGTTGGTATTGAGAGCTTACTGATGTACTACCCATGGGTTTCCAAGTGGGATTTATATATGCTTTATTTTTGTTTTGGTTCTTTCTACCACCTTGGGGTAAAGTAGTATACAATGGTATATTAGGATTAGCTCTTGTATATGCTCGTGTACTTTTCCTTGTGTTGGCCATATTTTGGGTATTACTTACCAATAAGTACTAGCTTCAAAACCTTGACCAAGTCACCACCCTACCACTAGGGAAAAACACAATAACTTTTTGACTCAGGGGAAATTATTACAAGACAATATGAATAAGTTTGACAAATACAAAGAAACCAATCACAATAGATTTGGGACTGCAACTCTCGCTTGATAGATAAGACACTTTATAAGGACTGTATATGTTAGTGTACACCTATGATACTTAGGGTTTCTCTCTCTTCTTTTAAATTCTCAAGGTTTGTCACTAGAAAACTCCAATATAACAACATGTAGTTGCTAAAGAATCTGACAAAAAGGCATATTGACATGACCAAAGAAACTACAGTAAATTTCATACATAAGCATGTGTTGTACAACTCCCTAGTAGAGTCACCATTTTGTAGGTTTTTTTACACTATCAAGAAAAAAAATACTTAGTTCCAAGATAATAAAGATCACAACAACATAAGGATTAGTTAATTCCCATAAACATTTATTTGTGCTTCAAATCTGGACCCAACTTCAAAAAAATCAAAAAGATTTTCTACTCTTTTGGCTCTACAATACCAAGGTGGGTGCACTTGAGGGATGAAACATTTACAACATGGTACCACATACATATTTCACTCATTCCATGACATTTTATAATGATACACATCCCTTATAGTAGATTGGTCACAATTCTTCTTATATCTACAAATAATTTTGGGCAATAGCAACTAACTAAAACTCAGAGCGAACCAGCTTTGACATTCTTCAAACATTTAAAGTAAAATTGATTTTAATTTAAAGCTTTATGCTTATTCATAGTTTCTCCAAACTGAACTAGTTTATTAGTGCCTCATCCATTAGGATTAAAAGTCTACTCAATTTTAGACCTAATTGACTACATTACAATCAGTATTGTCAGTAATTCTCACTGAAACTCATTCTTACGTATGTCCTCTCTAGCACCATGGAGATCTTATCATATTCATTGAAGCATTTACCTAATTCATTGAATTAAAAGAAATAGTGAAAATGATATACAACTTAGCCTAATTGCATTCAATTAAACAAGCTTTGCTCATGCAATTTCAAGATTAACTAGGTAATAAAAAGGAGACAAGATTTAGGAAGAAAAGATATGGGAGCAGCTCATCTTTATATTAATTTCCTTTGAAAATTGTATAACAACTATAATAGAACTCAAAGTGACTCAAGATAAGGCATCAAGGTACTATAGCATCAACATATTCTTAGATATTTGTAGAGAAAATACATCATAAATTCTTCAACAAGATTGGACCAAACAAAACTTAGTAAAACTAAAATTATGCATTGACTCGACCCTTTCCTGTAGTCTTGGAATCTCATTTATATAGTGTGAGATGCAAAAAGCTTCAGGCATAGAGAAATTGATAACTATCATTAAGACCATAAAGATATTTACATTGTTACTATCATAAAGGATAAAAATTTGTGCAATAGAATGTCTTCCATCATGAATATTCTATGGCGAGACCATTTTATGCTATGTCCTCTATTGCCAAGAGGATTTCATGACTAGCCTTGTTGTTGTTGGTCACCCTTGGAGTGTGTGATTATTGATTTTACATGTGGCGGGCCTTGTTTTGGTACTTGCAAGATGAGTTGGACTTGAGATATTCCGTCCATGCCCTCTTGAATTGATAGATTGACAATCACCATAAGTTGCTCTATTGTCAAGTCATCATTTTGGGGCTCCACTCTAGTAACTACAATTGGTTGCTTTTCCTTGTCCTCTTCTACTTTTACTAATGTGTCAATTATCTATACTTCATCTTGTTCCATCTCTTCATCATTAGTTTCAACATATTTGATCTGCTTTACATGAACTAAATCTACCATCCACTTGTCAAAAAGTGTGTCATCTGATTAATCAAAGTGTAGAATATCAAGCTACTTTATTATCACATACTCTCCAATTTTGTCAATCTCAAAAAAATATTGTCTTAAAGAATCAAAGATTAATTGAACTTTTACAACTTCTTTAGTTGTGGCTACCCACCATGCATTTCCTTTTTCATTTATTACCTTATTCATTCAAAGGCACAATAAATCATTTAGTTCTTGGGCCCATTCATCTTTATTCTTCAACTTATCCTTTTTTTCTATAGCATGTGGAAACAATTCAAAATTAACACTCGTATACTTGTCAAGATAGCTTATGATTCTTCTTTGCAATGCAACTCTCTTATCGTCAAAATTTGATATATCATTGCTTATATCATAAGTTTTCTCTATATGCTCATAAGATGAACTAATAATAGAAAAGCATAGAAGAGTAACATCCTTATTTCTTTGTATCAATTTATTGACAGTTGGCTTCAGGGCATCATCACTTGCTTTTAGCCCATTCCATGTATTTATTACTTTAGTTAGTTTCTCATGGAAAGTAGGCCAATCAATTTTATTAACCAAATACATGATAGCTTTCCTTAGTCTATCATCATTTTGATCTCTAACTCTACATGCAATGCCCATAGTTTAGCCTTTTCTTCTTCAAAATCCTCTGTAGTGTAATACTGAGGCCTCTATGGTGTATCTAGAATCTCAACATGAGGAGTGGATTTAAAATTCTCCACTAGTGGATAGAGATAAGTGATTCTACGCCTACTAGATTTCCCTTGGTGTCCCTTCAATTTATTCTCCAGTTCATTTCTTTTTTGAACTTCTTTATTGTATGCAGCCAAAACTTTCTCATAATTTTATTGCAATTCTAATCTTTCTCTTGTGTCTCTCTAAGTTATAGCTAAGGTGAGGTTGGCTGATCCAACACCTAGTTTTGCAGCATCTTCAGTGGTAGTTTCTTCAACTCTTTTTACAATTAGGTTTCCTATCAAGCCACTATCATTAGGCTATGAAGAGGTAGTCCTGGCTCCTTTTCTCATTGACCATATGACCAGTACAACATGATCCTCACTAAATTTGGTGCCTTTCATTTATTTCTTTCCCTTTTCCTCTACACTCAATTTATTCGTAACAAAATTGAAAACCATGGCATCTACAATATCCCAATAAGTTAGCAACAAAACCCCAAATATTTTCATCATTTGCCTACCTTCTTTGGGAGTCAAGCTTTTGAATTCCTACATCATTTATTCTTTGATTTAGTTTTGTATGTCTACCTCTTTCATTTCAAGATGCTCTATTTTCAACTTATTACATCTTTCTTTGAACACTCCAATGTTTGTTCTCCAAGCAAATTGATAAAAGGCTTTGTAATTGACAAAATTATCATCAGAGATGAATTCATGGTTGGCTTGTTCTATCATAGGATCCAATTCTTTTCCTCTATAACTTGTAACAGTTAACTCAAGGCTAGGCATAAGGGGTTCCTGAGTATTTACTTCCTCCAATTTTGCTATAGTAATGAAAACTCCCCCTTGCAATCCTAGTTATTCCACCTGCTCCCTAGTGAGCTATTCATCTTTTATGTGCAATGGGAATTGGATTGGTGAATTCTCCTCTATTTGAGGTATTTGATCTTTCTCTATCCTCTGCCTCTTGGGTGTGGACTCATTTGGTCTCTCCTCTAGCACAACACTAGTTGACCCCATTATTTTTTTTCCTTTGTCTAATATATTATTCTAAATTATATTATAGCTAGGCCTTTTTTAAGTAACTTCTTGCCCTGATCCTACTACACAAGTAAATGATAATCTCCTCATGACCTCTTTTTCTTTTTCTGGAAAATAATTGATAAAGAATAGCTTCTTTTCATTCATGACCTCCATGATTTTAGGAAAAGTGGTCATTAGTTTATTTAATTTGTCTAGCTCTATTTTTGCATCCTTTAGAGGCATACACTTATTATCAAAACAACTAATTAATTCCAAGGCTTTGGAGTAAACTCTCCACTTCTCATTTTTTATCTCTTTCTCTTGCAAAGAGAATTTATTCCTAATTATATCTTTAGGGAAATAGAATTGATTCTCCCTTGAACCAACTTTATCCCTTCACCTGAAAACATCAAAAAATCCCCCAATGCCACAAAAATGGGCATGGGACATAACCAACTTATACTAGTCCAAAAATTTATACAAGAATACCCAACCACCCTTAGTGATAATAAAATGGTGAGCAATAGAACAAGTTGGGAAAAATGAGCCTTTGGATCTTCCAACAAAATATGCTTCCTCCAATCCCCCTATTTTCCACATCATTTCAGCTATCCCTACCTTTAAAGGCACTTGGTAGAGAAGTACACGGGGAGTCCCTTAGAAACCATAAAACCTAAAAACTATAGAAATAGGGTATGGTATGATATCTTCCTAGTTATGGGATACTTTCAACCTAGAAAGATCATCCATGGGCCTAATGAAATCTAGTAATTCCTTGGGAATTCTAGGATTGTCGCTTCATACAAGGCTTCTTAACCTAGATGTAAAGTACCTATCAAATATGACAAAGTTGGCTTCCTCTACATCCCAAGTCATGTTTGTACTCCACAACTAGACTGGTGGAGTCTCTCCTTCATGTTCTAGGTTCAGAATCATCTCTTTTTCAAAAAATGGAACCCCTTTAAATAAGAGCATGCCCATTAGCAATGAATAATGGCCGAATGCCTTTTCCACCTTGCCTTTTATAATTCCAACTAATCCTATATGGATCTCTTCTACTATATAAAATGAAAAATAAAAATGGTACGCACACCAAAAGAGAAAATCTAAATCATCATATACATGAATTTAATTGGCATAAAATTTTTCAGATCTTCACCAAAAACTGTACATAGATTCATGTATATTTCTATGGCCCTAGAAGTGAATAATTCCTTCTTATAAGTCTCTTTAGTAGATGTTGTGACCAATGTCAAATTTTTAATTGAGCCCAAGCGTGCCCTCAATTCACCTTGCCTAACCTTATCCTTCTTAGACAATTATTCTTTTTCCAACCCTGTAGAGCAATGGTCTCATGATAATTTGAGGGTTGTTTCAAATCAAAAACTTCTCAAATTTCTTCAAAATTTATCCTTATCGGGCACTCCCCATCTATTCTTCTTATTATCCTAACCACTAGGTCATAATTTTGAGTAATGGCTATGAATAGGTCAAAATCCATGAAAACACAAGGGACCACTAGTTTTCCCAAATTAAAATTCTAGATATTTCCATGGGGAGCAAACAATTTTCTTTCTAGAAACCACTTCATAAAAATATGGATCCCTATTTTAGAAGTAATGGCACCCCTAACCCAATTCCCTTTTCCATATAAGCCATCTACAATCTTAAGCCTAAGGTTCATCAGAGCTAACTTTTTCATTTGGATAGATATAGTTGTAGACTCAGTTAATTGTTCTAGGAAATCATCATGTATATCTCTACTTGCATAATTTACCTTCCCCAAGAAAACGTTCTTTGGAGGAATGTTTAACAATGATGAAGAATACCAGAAATCCTTACTATTTAATGGATTAGGATACTTACTTGGCTTCATGTTACTCTTTTATCAAAATTCTATGGCAAGGATGGATATTGAAAATTCTTTTGCACTTTAATTAGGTGAGGAACAACTTTGTACAAGCTCTTTGCTCTCTAGAAGTTTGAAAATTGTTTACATGGAGAAGAACTAATGAAATCTTGCAATGTATCCCTGGTTCTACTTCACACGGGGAGCCTTAATTTTCATAAATGGACTATAAGGAAAAAATATGGTGGCACCACCTTCTAAATTTAAAAACAAGTTGTCGATTCTAAAAAAAATTATGATCTGGGAACAAAATCATTAGTGACTCAGTTTCAATAGGCCAAGTTGGTAGTCAACCCAATCAAATTTCTCCATATAGGCCTTTCCTTCCACTATTGGTAAGTTATACTAGACCTACTGGCACTCCTAGAGACATTTCACACTCTTGCTATGTTGCTATGTATAAACATTGAGCAACTCCTCATAGCGGCATAGGAATTGTTGTTGATGCAACCTCGATCGGATGATGATCATCTCATGATTATTTTATTGAAACTATGATGGGCCCTTCTATTCTTTCCTTTGGTCACCATGTCATAGATTGAGCAAGTTTCTATAGTGACATGGTGCCCATCATCGACCTAGGAGAGATCTGACAGTACCAATCAACCAATATCCTTTTCTAAGTGTGAATCCATGGTGGCACATGATATAATACCATCCTAACATGCTGGCAAGGCCTTTTATGATAAGTAGTCTTTTTTGGTGCCACTTTTTGAAACCAGGTCCCATCATCTTCTCTTTTCATGAAAGGTCACCATGTCACAACCAATGAAATTCTTATAAGTTGTGGTGGTGACATAGTGACCACCATATATTTCAAAAAAATCTAGCATCATGAAGATAGCATGCTCTTGTTATGACATATATTTATTTCACCTACCACTTTTGACATTCCATCATGCTAACAAGGCTTATTTATGACCAAAAAAAATTAAGGTTCCATGTTTTTTGGTTTGGCCTTTTCATGTTTCTCTTTTGTGGGAGGTCACCATGTCTCGACCGGTAAAAACCTTGGGATTTTTGGTGGCAACATAGCGACCACTGTTGATCCTAAAAATTGGACGACGCAAGAAATGTATTTTAAAATGACACTCATATTAACTGGGTCCCATGTGTAGTAATGCTTGGTCACCATGTCGCATGCAATAAAATGAACACAAGTTTCTATAACAACAAGTTGACCACCATAGATCTTAAAAAGATCTAACGATGAAGATAATTTTGGGAGATTATGGAACAAAACAAGAGTCTCTTTAAAATGTTCTTGAAAAAGGTATAAATTATTTCAAAATGATTTTTCGACTCGATTTATAAGGTGAAAACATATGACCTAAAGGGCTTTCTTAAGGCACAAATTTTTTTTTGATTAGGGTTTTGCTTAGGGTTAACTAGTTTGAAAGAGACCAAATCCTAATTTGCAAATAAAACCAGGAAGACTCATAGAAAGATATACTAAGAAAAATATGAAACAAAAACATGACCAACACTCCCTAGATATGGCAACTAATACATCAAGGCTAAATGAATGATGAGCTCTAAATCTAGCAGTGAGATGTTGTAAACTCCTACATATGGCCGCACATATGTCTCTATATAAACCATCTTTGGAGGACAATATAGACTGCTCTAATCTAATAACTTCTTACTCTGCAAATGAAAATAATGCATCAATATCAATACATGGAGGTGGCATAGCAAGACCTCCAGCAGGAGTCACACCAGGACCTCCAGTAGGAGCTACATTAGGATTTGCACTAGGACCTGCACCAGGAGTCGCACTACCAAGAGCTACAACATGAGCCCCAACATGAGCCCCGCCATGAGCTATAGCATGAGCCCCACCATGAGTACCACCATGAGCAACACCATGAGTTGCACCATGAGCCACAATAGGAACCATAGTAGGAGCTACAATAGGAGTCACAACAAGAGCCTCATCACCCTGAGGATGATGAGCAAGTTGATCGTGTGGTCATATCTACAATAATGGAGCTAATATATATTGTAAATACACATATACATATAAATGTAGTCTAGTATGCAAAATCTTATTTAAAAGATATGTAATTGTACATCATCTAATCTACACATCAATATATCATACAAGAGAGTTAGAGTTAGAGTTAGGGTTTGAGTTAGATTAGGGTTTGAGTTAGATTAGGGTTTCAATTTTAGTTACAATTAGATTAGCGTTTTAGTTATGGTTAAGGTTATCTAGTTAGATTAGGGTTTGATTAGGGTTCAATTTCTAGGGTTACAATTAGATTAGGATTTGAGTTAGATTAGGGTTTGATTAAGGTTTGATTTAGATTAGGGTTTGAGTTTCTAGTTAGGATTAGATTAGGGTTTGAGTTTTTAGTTAGGATTAGATTAGGGTTTGAGTTTTTAGTTAGGATTAGATTAGGGTTTGGGTTAGTGTTTGAGTTAGATTAGGGTTTGATTACATATTGATTTAAAGATTAGGGTTTGAGTTAGATTAGGATTTAGTCAGGGTTTGATTTCTACGGTTACAGTTATATTAGGGTTTTAGTTAGATAAGGGTTTAATTTGGATTATTGTTTGAGATAGATTAGGGTTTAATTTAGATTATTGTTTGAGATAGATTAGGGTTTGGTTAGGGTTTGATTTCTAGGGTTAGATTAGGGTTTGAGTTAGATTAGGGTTTAAGTTAGATTAGGGTTTTAGTTTTAGTTAGGATTAGATTCAAGTTTGAGTTAGGGTTAGGGTTAAAGATTAGGGTTTGAATTCTGGGGTAATGGTTAGATTAGGGTTACAGTTATATGTTTAGATAAGGGTTTCAATTAGGGTTAGATTAGGGTTAGGGTTAGATTCTAGGGTTAGAGTTTTCAACTTAGCGTTAGATTACGATTATGGTTCTAGGGTTAGATTAGGGTTATAGTTCTAGGGTTAGATTAGGGTTTTAGTTATGGAACTCTAGGGTTAGATTAGGGTTAGAGTTTTCAAGTTAGGGTTAGATTAGGGTTAGAGTTTAAGTTAGGGTTAGAAATTAGGGTTTGAGTTTGAGTTAGGGTTAGATTAAAGTTTGAGTTAGGGTTTGGGTTGGAAATAGAGTTCTAATATTTTCTAATTTTCTAGACTAATGTTTCTTTTGCTTTTTCTAATATTTTTTCTAATATTTTGTAACTTTTTTTCAAATATTTTTCCAAATTTGTTTCTAGCTTAATATTTTATAAATATTTTATAATGTTTTTTTATATTTTGTAATGCTTTTTCTAAAATTTTCTAATATTATACTAATTTATTTTCTAATGAACTATACTAATATTTCCTAATGTTATACTAACTTATTTTTCTAATATTGTAGATTAACATTTTTTTAATATTTCAAGTAATGTTTTTTCTAATATTCTATACTATTTTTTTATTTTTTTATTTTTATTATTTTCTAATATTTTGTAATTTTTAAATTCTAATATTTTCTAATTTTCTAGACTAACATTTTTTTAAAAAAAAAATTAAATATTTTTCTAATATTTTCTAATGTTTTTTCTAATATTTTTCTAATAAGACTAATATTTTCTAAATTTGTTTCGTTATATGTTATACTAATATTTTTCTAATATTCTAGATTAATATTTTCCTAATATTTTGTAATTTTTTTCTAATATTCTAACCTATTATTTTTTAAATATTTTATAATGTTTTTCTAATATTTTGTAATAGTTTTGTAATATTTTCTGATATTTTTCTAATATTTTCTAGACTAATATTTTTAAAAATATTTTCTAATGTTTTTCTAATATTTAAATGTAATGTTTTTTCTATTGTTTTTCTAATAAAACTAATATTTTTCAAAATTTGTTTTGTAACACTATACTAATATTTTCCTAATTTCTAGATTAACATTTTTTAATATTTTATAATATTTTTCTAATATTCCACACTATTATTTTCTTAATATTTTGTAATGTTTTACTAATATATTGTAATATTTTTCTAATATTTTCTAGACTAATTTTTTTTTAAATATTTTATAATGTTTTTCCATTATAAATGTAATGTTCTTTCTAATGTTTTTCTAATAAAGCTAATATTTTTCTAAATTTGTTTCCAAATGTTATACTAATATTTCTCTGATATTCTAGATTAATCTTTTTTAATATTTTGTAATATTTTTATAATATTCTAGACTATTGTTTTTCTAATATTTTCTAATATTTATCTAATTTAATACTATTTTTTTCTAAATTTGTTTCCTAATGCTAAATTAATACTTTTATAATATTCTACACTCATATTTTTTAATAATTTCTAATGTGTTTTCTAATAACACTCATATATAACTAACAAATACAACAACAACAAAATTATAAACAATAAATTAATAGAATTAACTAACATAAATAAACATGAAAAATATTAAATTAACATGAAAAATATTCTTTGAAAACATAAAAAACATTTTTAAAAAAATCAAATAATAACATATAAACATAACTAAAATAGTGCAATGACCAAAATCTAGAGGATAATGATGCAAAGTGATGTAGCTTTCTTACCAATTTGATATGTTCACTCCAACGTCCAAATCAAATTCACCTCGCCATAAAAATGAACAGGAAAAATGAAAAATGAGGGTTTTAATCTCAAAAACATTGTAATTTTATGTTCACACAAACATACCCTATTTAAACCAAATATGTCTACGTGAACATGCAATTATTTTATGTTCATGTGAACATATTTACTATGTTTGCGTGAACATATGTAAAATGGAATTTGGAAATTTTGCATCGTTTCATGATTTTCCTCATGCCACAAAAGTGGTACCTAGTATTGTTAAATCACCCATCTACTAACAAAATACTAGTGTGTTCTCTACAATACTATCATTTATACATACTATCAATGGTTCAAATGAACATGGTAGAGCCACAATACACAACTTGCAAAAATAAAAGGCATTTGAAATAGTCACCACGAAACAAATATGAAATATGCCAAATGGAGGAATTATCAATTCCAATAGTAAATCTCAAGAATGTGCATAGTTCAACAATAAGTCAAGGTGATGATTCTCAAAAGGGGAAAGTAGAGAAATTTTGATGACTTGTCTAAGCAAGGAAAGTGTTAAAAACTAATGCTAGCCTAAACGACATGTGGAAAGTTCCACCAACCAAAAAAAATAAGGCATCAACTCAATCCCATTACATGTGATGATTGATAACAATAACACAAGAGGGATTAATCACAATATGGTTCTAAGAAATACATCTTCCTAGCATTTCTAAAGAACACACTCACGCACATCAAACAATATCCTATCAATGACCTCATGCATATGCATAACTATATTTTCCCTAATTATTTTCTATGCAATGTAACATTATGGTATGCAACAATTTCACTACAACTTTTTCATAAGCTTAAGAAACAAGAAATTTTGGAATATAAGCCATTAACTCAAATGATTTGATTCAGCAACTACTTCTTTTCCAATGATTTCAAAATGTACACTCATTTATTTAAATAAGAGGGAACCATTTCATTACTATAATGAATTTACAAGGAATTAAAGTTACATTTCATTTCTTTACTTTCAATAGGAGAGCACAAGGAAAATAATACACCTTACTCTACAAGGAGCAACATGAAAGGTACTCAAAGCCAACACATGGACACCAATCAGTGGCCTCATCTAAGAGGGTCACACAAGAAATCATCCATGCTAAGGCACATCGTTTCCATCTTCATAACAAAGAAAAGCCCACTTCCTTCTCCTCGCATTACTCAAGCCACATCTACTAGACAAGAAAGTTCATCCCAAGTAGGTACCCAAGAAACAAGATATAACAAGCTCAAATGAAATGCATCGCACTCACACAATCACAACATCAACCATGTGGACAACATATACACAGAGATCACAATGTTTGAACATTGGCTCTAATAGCACATGTAATACCCCACCTCGATATCCTAAAAAAAAATGATAAAACATGAACAGGATAGAAAAAATCTTAAGATAAGTTACCTAACAAAAATATAAAATAACCAAGTGCAAGAATGCAACACCTAATCAAAGTATTAAAATAGAGAACATGTCTAAACTCACATATTCACTTACACAAGTGGGAGTCTTACAAATACTTCCAAAGATCCCCAAGCAGTAAACCATAACTTAGAATCCAAAGATCATATAAATCATGAGAATATAGAAAAGGGATTTGGATAGCATCCATAGATTCCAAGAGGAGAATATTCAACTATCAATGCAAAGAAATAAGTTCTTTTTAAGCAGAAAGTAAAAGTTCCTATCATAGATAAAAAAAACAAGTCCATTTCTAGCTAATCATAAATAATCAAGAATAGTACTTGTAGAGACCCTCAAATAGTCATGCACAAGATGAGGACTCAAGGTTACACCCACTCATCTACTACACACCTTGTTGAAAGAAAAATGCTAAACCCTAAAATTTGATTAAATCTAAAATCCTAAAGCCCTAAACTTATCTAGAATCTTAATCTTGTTGATCTCTATGTCTAAGTTTCCTATTAGTGTCCAAACACTTAGTCATTTACTAAGCAAGGATGCAAGGTAATCATTGGGAAAAATTCATCTAATAAAGGTAAAGGACTTGTTTATTTTGCATTACATGTCAAGAAAGTTAGAGATCATTGAGTACCCCAGTTGAGACCGAAAGTATTTATAAGATTATCTATTACAATTGATGCCGAGTAAACTGGAAGATGGTTTTTTCCAAATAAACAAAAAAGAATTAAGCATGTAGAAGTCGAGTATCAATATAAATGTTAGTAATGATCAAGCATCAGAACATCTAGATTCTGAGTAAACCATTTTTGTTATATGAATTTGTAATCACACAGGCCCATATGTAAACAATTTTTGGTTGACTAAATACATTTAATGATTCTAGAGACTGTTAAGATGGAATTTACAAATCTTTATAGAAGGCAATGATCCTTAGGAAATAAAATCAACCAATTACAAAATTTGAAGGGAAATAGAAAAATGAGATTAACTATGAACAATTTATTATGATCTAGAACTTTTGAAGCTTGTCTATTTAAAGGGGTTCCTAACCCTAGGACCAAAGGAGTATGGAATGGTATGATATGAAAGGGTGAATGTGCAAGTCAAGGAGCAGATAATAATAGAACAAAGAAAGAAAGGATAGGTTTGAAAGAAGACCAAACAGAAAAATCTAAATAGTGAAGAATGGAATAGAGATATTTGATTAAGATATCAAATTGAGACATTCAATAGAGGAGATCCAAAATTATCTTTTAGAGAAAAATGAGGGTTGGCTACTAAATCAATTCTAATAGACTGAGACAAGGAAAATTCCTTAACCAAGTGATCCTAACAGGTCTACATAAATATCCTAACACAGTCCTTACTTGATTGTAAGTTTAAAATCCTTTGACAGGTTAAGGCCTAACAATCTTAATAGCTTTTAATAGGAAAACCCCTTGTATATGTGAAATACAGGCCTCAGATCCTCACACACACTTCAACATGGTCATTATCTAAAAGTTCATCCTAGAATGAATATGAGATGATTCATCTAAGCAATCCAACAGTTCAATATGTTGCCTTCTAACTAGAAAGATTTTTCCTTTTCTCTTAGAATGAGTAGTGGGCAACCAAACCTCCAGAATGATGGATTTTAAGATATACGAGATATGTAAGATTAATCTAGATGAGAATGAATGGTAAAGCTAAGAAATAAAGAAACATATTATTCTAAATGAATGCACTATAAGCTAATATGAAGTTGCAATTTAAGAATTTAAGTTAATAATGCAAGAGCAAATTGAGTAGATATTTTAGCATATGTTCAATGCAAATTCCAATTTTCTACCTCTGTAATATGGAATCGAGTGCTTCTTTTACAGAATTCAAGAGGTGATCGATTGTTGAGATTAATCAGAATGGATGATCAATATTGAAGAGGAGAGCCAGTCATAAGGGAAACTTCCTCATGAAAAGGGAGTTAATTGGTTGCCTTTGAGTGATAAAAGGAGTTAATTGATCACCTTTTGAGTGATAAAAGGAGTTAATCCCTTTTCAATAATATTTAATTTAATAAAATAGAATATGACCTCATAAATGGATAATTTTAACTAATTGAATAATTAAATTCAATAATCAAAAAGAGGAGATATCTTATTAAATTAAATGTATTTAATTTCTTTGTACATTAGCTTAAAGAGGTTTTGATTTAATTAAAGTAGAACACTTATAATTAAATTAAATCAATAGGTTTATGTAACTAATTTGAGTCAATACTTAGGAATTAAATAAAGTGTGATTAATGCAAATTAGGGTTTTATGCATTTGACACCTAGGTCAAGTAGCGATTATCAAAATTAGAATTGCTTAGTAAAATAGGACTCAAGAATAGTTGAATAAACCAAAGTTGGTTAATATGGAAATGTGCTAATTCTAGGGTATTACATTTTCCCCTCTTTGAATGAATGTTCAAGTAGCACGTTCGATTCAAAGAAATCAGAAGTATGAAGCATAAATCAAGAAATGAGATTGGTTCCAAAATTGATAATATGGGGACCAATTGATAAGCTTTTTAAGATTATCTTCAGAATGAAGCTTAACCTTAGGGGATCCAGATAGAACACCTAGATGCCAAGATTGATAAGCTTTTAAAGGTTATCTCTAGAACAAAGCTTAACCTTAAGGGGTCTAGATAGAACACCTAGATACCAAAGTTGATAGCACAAAGATTGTCAAATTTCATAGAATTGTTCCCAGAATGAGACTCAACTCTCAGGAGTCAAGCTTTAGATTGTCTCAATAACTGCCCATTACAAAATGACAAGATTAATCATGATTCATAGAATTGTCCCTAGAATGAGGCTTAATTCTCAACAAAAGTTAGGATTGTCTCTAGAACAAAGCTTAATCCTTAGCAAGAATTTAGAATTATCTCCAAAACAGAACTTAATTCCCTAGAGTCAAAATAGAACACCTGAATACTAGTCCATAAAAGATAGTAAGATCCAATCATGAGTCATGGAATCATCCTTAGAATGAGATTTGATCCTTAGGATTTGGGGTTTAGACTATCTCAACACCTATCCATTAAACTTTGACCAAAAAATTTATAAATGTAATAAGTTGAACAAAAGATAAGATAGATGACATAGATGCCAGATAGAATGTACCAAGATGCCCTGAGTAATGAAGACATGACATTTAGTTTGAGTTGAATTTCAGATTCAATAGATTCAATGATGTAATCATATTGCCTCCTCGGGAGAAAAATCAAATGATGACACACCCGAAATGTGATGTAGCATAGCATGGTAAAAGATACTAAACAAATCCAAGATTCGAAAGAATATAGAAGAGATCAAAATGATCAAATGAAATTTTGAAGCCAATTTGAAGTGATTTTGAGGTCTAAAAGACCAAGTTTGACCAAAGTTGACCAGGTTGGATTAGATTTGACATTTTTTAGAATTTTATTAGAAAATTTGAAGAAAATGTGATTTGAAATGATTCCAAGATTCACAAAGTATCAGAAAAATAGACTGCACAAGCCTTCAATTGCATCGGTCCCAAAAATTTAAAATGTGATTTTGAGCTTTTTAAGTGTGTCAAATTT